>OY757014.1:170336886-170780518 GCA_963580285.1 Lucinisca nassula | reverse complement strand
CATCATGCAATAGGCTTTCTGCAGGCAAATAATGTGAATGTATTAGACTGGCCAGCAAGATATCGGATCTTTCGCCTATTTAGTACCTCTGGAACCATCTGGGAAGACGTATCATACCGAGAAATGGCGCCAACAACGTGAGAGATCTTGAACATGTTCTTTATGAGGAACGGAATCGCATACCCATGGATGTGGTTCGGGGGCTTATTTCGAGCATGAGAAGACGGTGTGGGGCTGTTGTAGACTCTTTTGGTGGGCATACCAGTTACTGATAATTGGTGTAAGTTTTTGTGTGACATCCCGACGTTAATGGACACTATGCACTGGGTGTATCTTGTGCTTTTTTTTTTCAAATCAAATTTGTAAATTTTCAAAGATTCGAACTCGACGTAGACTGTATGCCTCTCCTAATTATCTGCAAGTTTGATAAAGATCAGATCAGAAATGGCTGAGAAAAATTGGAGACATCATTTTTCCATTGCGAGCCTATGGTAATTTTGTTCACGCTCAAGCGAACGTAACTGCGAAACCAATTGTTAGAGTCCAGCCAAATTCCAACTTGTTTGAGAAATTATGCTTGTCCTTGTTTACTAAATGTCAGATCAGAAATAGCTGAGAAAAAATGGACACACCATTTTTCGCTCTTTATACTCAAGGACATGTAACTCTAAAGCCGTTGGTCCTGCGATACCCTAATGTCAACTCGACGTAGACGGTATGCCTCTCCTGGTTATCCGCAAGTTTGATAAAGATCAGATCAGAAATGGCTGAGAAAAGTTGGAGACGTCGTTTTTCCATTGTAAGCCTATGGTAATTTTTTTCACGCTCCAGGGTATGTAAATGCGAAACCGGTTGTCAGATTCGAGCCAAATTCGAACTTGTCTTAGATAAAGTATTATTATGCTTGTCCTTGTTTACTAAAAGTATCAAAAAGATCATATCGGAAACTGCTGAGAAAAGGGGGACACCATTTTTCGCTAATATGTATACTCAAGTTCAGGTAACTCCAACGCCGTTGGTCCTGCGAGACCCTAATTTGAACTCCACATACACTGTATGCCTCTCCTGGTTATCTACAAGTTTGATAAAGGACCAGATCAGAAATGGCTGAGAAAAGTTGGAGACCCCGTTTTTCCACTGTAAGTTCAGAAGCCTCCGTGGTGTAGGGGTTACGCTACTCGCCTTGTAAACCAGGGATCGCAGGATCGATCCCGGGCTTCTCCAGACTTTCGGGTGAGTTTTTAAACCGAGGTCCCGTCTCCGTATGACCTTAGCTTTGGTGGGACGTAAAACCCTAACACTCACTCACTCACTCCACTGAAAGCCTATGGTAAAATTGTTTACGCTCAAGGGAACGTAAATGCGAAACCGATGGTCAGATTTGAGCCAATTTCGAACTCGTTTTAGATATTATGTCTGTCCTTGTTTTCTAAAAGTTTCAAACAGATCCGATCGAAAACAGCTGAGAAAAAGTGGAGACGCCATTTTTCGCTTATTTTTATGCTCAAGGGCAGATAACACCAAAGCCCTTTCCAGATTCGAGCTTAATTCGAACTCGTTCAAGATATTATGCTTGTCCTTGTTTTCTAAAAGTTTCAAACAGATCCAATCGAAAACCGCTTAGAAAAAGTGAAGACACCATTTTCGCTTATTTTTATGCTCAAGGGCAGGTAACTCCAAAGCCCTTGGTCCTGGGAGGCCCAAATTCGTACTGGACGTAGATTGAAAGCCTCTCCTGGTTATCTGCAAGCCTGATAAAGATTGGATCAGAATCGCCTGAGAAAATTTGTTAGAGATGTCGTTTCCTCCATTATAAAAGTCTGTGGAAAGTTTTTGTTGCCATGGAAACCATAGTTCTGATCAAAACGGGTCCAAAACCTGATGCAGTCAATCCCCGAACCCAGTGGTGCTTCACATAAAATTTGGCAAGTAACTGAGATATTGAAGTCCAAAGGTGTGGACGACGGACTTGCGCCGGATGCCTGCCTATAGAATAAGCTCACCGTGTGAGCCTTTGGCTCATGTGAGCTAATAAGGAAAAAAAACGTGTGGACGGTGAAAAGGTGATTTCTCGTCTTACTGGTGATCAGGCTGTTGCGAAATCGATCCTCGCAGAGTCCGGTTATACTCTTGCGTTGGGACCATTACGAAAATATGTTGAAATTTTCATGACGAAAAAGAAAAATATATGAAATTTTTCAGATAATAAAAATCTGATATTTTTACCTAGTTCTGCTCAAAACAGATTGTGGGAAGTCGTTAGAACCGCCTCCGTGAGGCGGTTCACACGGATACCCACAATCTATGTTTTTAAGCGGAAATGAGAAAAATAATGTATAATCCTGTAAACACCATTTTAACAATATAAAAGCTGAGTTTTGTGTTTCAGCTCTAGAGGAATGGGAACGAGTATAGCAGATGAGCTTCAATCCGTCAAAGTGATCTGTCCTACGCATCACCTCTGACAAGAAAAAGAAGAGCAGAGTCTTTCAATCCCATCACGCAAACATGCCTATATGGGTTTGACCCCCTGGAACCCCACTTTTACATGTATATAGTAAAACAGGGGTTCACAGGGGTGAAACTTATTGTTCTTATTTCTCCTCTAAAATATAGATTGTGGGTACTCGTTAGAACCGCCTCGATGAGGCGGTTCTAATGTGAACCCACAATCTGTATTTTGAGCAGAAATAAGAAAAATATCACAATTTTTCATCATAGATTTTTCATTTTTATGGCGGTAAAATTTGCAGTGTATTTGTATAGGCGTGTTTTTGTAATGCACTTACAATCTCCATAACCAGGTCCTGGCTGACCTGAGAAGATCTTGCATGGTGAAGTAGCCTGGAAAGCTAGCCGACCTCTTGTATTCCTGTGGCGGAACTAGATAGTAGCCACCTTCACAACAATGGTCGGACCAGCGCTTGACAAAAGATCCTTGAGCAAGTACGTCGCGCCGCCAGATATGTACATACCACTCGTGCACCTGGTTGTGTCACAGCTATGGTGAAAGACATTGGCTGGAAAAGTCCTCAAGATTGACGGTACATTGCCAGACTGAGTCTCCTATACAAAATGCAGCATGGATTTGTGGATGTTGACATCTACTTACAACAAGCCGACAGCCATGCAAGAGGGAGCAATGGATTCTTCCAGGACAGAATTAACAGCGAGGTCTACTGCATCTCGTTCTTCCCTCTTACCATCAGATCCGCTGCCAAGTGACGTCACTGCCGGGCAAGTCTAACCAGTAGACTGACCTAATCCTAATCTATGCCATTCCATGTCAAGACCAAATTGAACATAGTTTAAACTATTCAACGCTCATGGCCGTCATGGGACTCTGCTGTTTTACCCGCCATAATCAGTCCGCATGACGATGGTCCCGGTCCTTTACAATGAAGAAGAAGAAGGTCAGGAAAAGCGGTTAGGTTAACCTTACAGACTCAACATGACCGTAAAAGTATTGACTGGTTCATTAAACACAAAATACAAACAACAAGATGTGTTTTGTGAAACACTGATGCCCCCGGACAGCGCCAATGTTAATGTTTTAAAAATTTTTGAAAAAAAATAGGTCAAAGGTCAAGTTCAAGGTCACGAGATCAAAAATTATGGTACCACTGGAAAGGTCTTGTGATAAGGTATACACATGTGAAATATGAAAGCCGCTCTATTACCATTCAAAAGTTATGCCCAATGTTAAAGTTTTTGCAGACGGACAAACGGACAAACAGACAAACAGACAAACAGACAAACGGACAAACAGACGGACAGACCAAAAACTATATGCCCCCGAATCTCTTAGATTCCGGGGGCATAAAAACTACATAAACGGTAAACTATCTTTCTTTCTTCGGGCCGAATTCGGATATAAATGAGTACATGGTAAACGTACAGGCGACAACTGAACTTGAAAGAAAAAAAAAGCGGCGCCAAAAAAGCGAGGACTCGGACTAAACAGTGCGAATATGCAGACATGTTTGGTCCTGTGCTGGTAACGTCCTGATTCTGGTAACGTGTTGTTTGTAGAGTTGTCAGTGTACTGCCTCGATTGACGCGTAGCCAAATAACGCACGAAAAGTTTCTGCACATCGTTTGTTGGGCCGTGACAGAAGAAACTTTGCTTTCGGACGTACGTTCTCGGTCTTTTCGCCCAAACTTTTTGGTCACTGTCCAGCAAGTCCTCAACGTTGAATTAACGTTGGAAAAACGTTGGAACCGATGTTTAAACGTTATTTCAACGTTTAATCAACGGTCTGTGCCTGCATGGTGACCATCCATACAGCGGAGTCTCTTTTCTGAAGACATCATTGTTTGTCCACCCTAATGTCTAATTGCAAGCCTTAGGGTACAGCTTTGTGGAGTTGGAATTCACGTCTGACCCGAAACAATGGGAGCGATGATTTTCTAATCCATGACCCTTCCCAGCAGGCACTCAACGTTGAACTAACGTTAGTTCAACGTTGAGTCAACGTTTTGTGCCTGCAGGGAATTAGTTTTATAAATTTCAGAAGGGTGACGGGATGAACGGATTGCGATAAGGTCGTCTTTCATATTTCAAAAACTAGCAAAGTTTGTTGACATTTTCCTTATATTTGCCCTAAACATAGATTTATTGCTCGTTAGAGCGAGTGAGTGTTTAAGCTTTACGTCTCACCAACAACTAAGGTCATACGGAGACGGGACCGCGGTTTAAAGACGCATAAACCCGGGATCGATCCTGCGACCCCTGGTTTACCAGGAAAGTAGCTATCCACTACACCACAGAGGCTTCTATGTGCTCGTTAGAACCACCACATGGACGGGGTTTTAACGAGTGCCAACGATCTAAGTTTCCGAGCAAAAATAAAGAAAACAATTATCCTACATCTACATGTACACCCAACATTTCTCTATGTAGGGTATCCATTGTTATCTTGAGGGATTGTTAGATTTTGATTTTGTCTTAACGGCCCTTTCAAGATTATTTCACTTATGTCGAACCAAGTGGGTGACATATAGAAAGCGTAATTATTCTGAGATCGTTAATTCCGATATATGTGTGTTTCGGTGTGGGGTGGGGTGTGGGGGTGAGGCGACGGTTCCTCGTGTAAACCTTTGGGTCTCATTTTATGTTATCTCCGAAAAAGTGGGGAAATAGTTGGAAATCATTACACGGGACAGGAAAGAGTTGAGTGAGTGAGTGTTTGAGTTTTACGTCCCGCCAACAACCAAGGTCGTACGGAGACGGGACCTCGGTTTAAAGACACATCCGAAAGTCTGGAGAAGCCCGGGATCGATCCTGGTTTACAAGGCGAGCAGCGTAACCACTACACCACGGAGACTTCTAGGACAGGAAAGAGAGTGACCTAAGAAACCGAGGGAAGGAGAATGAAGAGTAGAAACATTAGAAACAAAAACTACCCAACATTTCCCTTTATACACCAAACTTATTGCAAGGGATTTGAGAAATAGATTGGACTGCATGCGCAGAGCTGAAACTGACCACACATGAGTGCGTGGGGGGGGGGGGGGCGTCCATCGGGATTTGAAGAAGTAGATTTGAATTTTTTTATGGTTTTTGTTTTACGGCCCTTTCAATATTATTTCACTCATATCGAGCCGATCGTTAATCAGAGGTGAGCGAAAATAAAAACCACCCGACCTTCCGTTGCAGAACTTGGCGTCTAATTCACCATATTTGCATTATTTGCTGGCTCCCAGCTTGCACATTGTAAATATTGGAAAAACAGGTAACCAGACCCCCCTGACCTTCAGACTAGGAACCAGCAGATAATGCAAATAAGGTGAATAGATTGGGCTGTGCAAATTTTACACCGACCTCAGGCGAGTACTGGTAGATCTTTTTTGAGGTTCTGGGCCTGCCTAGGAAAAGGTGTGCGAGTCGGACCGCACTTGAACATAAACCCTATTGGTTTTATTGGGTGGCAGGGCTTGAGAAGTCATTTCATCTCAATCTCGGGTAAAAGTCCCACACAATCGGAAGCAGCGTCTCCAAAATGACATACAGCAGAACTTCGATGGCTCGAACAATGATGGCTCGTTTACCATGGCTGAGTCGAACCCGTTCTTGAGCCCCTCGGGAAAACCTCTACATAAGAAATAGTGGGGGATAATTAAGGAGATTTTAGTCTTTAATCTTGCAAATGTATGCTGTGTGTACTCTTGCAAATGTATGCTGTGTGTACTCATTAGAATCGCCTCAATGAGGCGTTTCAAATGAGTACACTCAGCAAACATATTCATTATAGAACACCGAAAAGAGTCTAAAAGTCTCTCGTTATGCCTCCTGGCAGTAATCTCAGTGGCTCGAACTACCCCTGTCTCGAACAGTTTTTCGAGGTCCTAATGGAGTTCGAGCCATTGAAGTTCGACTGTATACAGTGTTGACGAGGACGTTAAACCTCAACTCAAACAAACAAACAAAACATGAGTACTTGTAACCCTTCGAAGAACTAAGCCTGTCCAGGCAAAGTGGCGTGGATCAGACCACCAAATGCATAGAAGCATTTTGATTTCATTGGACGGCAGGGCTTGAGACGTCATTTCATCTCAATGTCGGGTTAAAGTCCCACGAAATTGGAAGTAGCGTCTTCAACATGTCTTTAAATAGTGTTGACCGGGACGTTAAACCTCAGTTCAAACAAACAAACTTACTGCAAACACAGCATACGTTGTCCAATTGTAAGCCGAAATTGGTTGGACGCCTAGATACCTTCGCCTCACCCTACAACCTCGCACCGCCTCCTCCCCCTCCCCCAACCTCTCCCCACCATTTGGTCATATATGAAACCTTTAGAACTGAAAAAGTGATAAGTTTCGAACATGCCTCGCTGAGGTAATTCTGAATGGTGGAACCCAGATGTAACAATGAGATTCTAAATGACATTCAAGCTCGTAGGTGTTTCCTGTAATCTATCTAAATTGAGCAGGGACACAGCCATGCAAGAGGGAGCAATGGATTCTTCCAGGACATAATTAACAGCGAGGTCTACTGCATCTCGTTCTTCCCTCTTACCATCAGACCCGCTGCCAAGTGACGTCACTGCCGGGCAAGTCTAACCAGTAGACTGACCTAATCCTTATCTATGCCATTCCATGTCAAGACCAAATTGAACATAGTTTAAACTATTCAACGCTCATGGGACTCTGCTGTTTTACCCGCCATTCACCATATTTGCATTATTTGCTGGCTCCGAGCTTGCACATTGTCAATATTGTAAAAATAGGTAACCAGACCCCCCTGACCTTGAAAGGTCAGGGGGGTCTGGTTACCTGTTTTCCCAACACTGATAATCCTCAGTAGTATAGGGTGGCACTTGGGGGACAAAAATTGGGGGACAAAAATTGGGGGACGTTTTGCTGTTTTTGTTGTCCCCCAATTCCCCCAATTTTTGTCCCCCAAGTGCCACCGCTTGATGTAAGCTTGACTAGGCTAGAATGGGACTTGAGTGGTCAGTGGTGTGTTAGCTGAATACCTTCAGAAATGGAATTAGTGTGTGTGTGGTTTGACTTTGTCCCTATAAATTTGATGTCCCTGAAATTTCTAGGGACAAAGCTTTTGGGTATGTTTGAAAACGACTTAGTTTTTTGATGATCTTTCAAGTAGATCCATGTGTTTGTGTGGTTTGCCTTTGTCCCTATAAATTTGATGTCCCGGAAATTTATAGGGACAAAGCTTGAAAATAACTTAGTCTTTTGTTGGAAATCTTTCAAGAGGTCCAGGGATACCACAAGATGACATTATGTTGTTCTTTTGGAAATAACTTGAAATTGAAAAAAAATGTTTGGCACGAATAGGGCTCGAACCTATGACCTCCTGCTTATGAGGCAGGTGCTCTACCAACTGAGCTAAAGTGCCTAGATATATTTTGTATGTAATATAATTATTTTAAACTTAAGACATTATAGTTATTCTTTCTTAACTGTTTGATAGCCCTGAAAAGGGCTGTTTGGGGTTTTGAATATCTTATTCTTTTATCTGGTTTTCTTTTTCCGTATGGGTTTGGTGGCAGCTCCAAGGCCAATAGCTGATGATGACTGCATCAGTTGTTCATCTTCATTCGCCACGATATTGATATGGAGTGGAATCCTAATAGGACTCATTTCCAGTGATGATGGTTGTTGAGGACGATCTTCTAACTGTTTGACTCTATTTTTGAGCTCATTGATTTCCTTCACCAAGACTTCAATAACTTTGGGTTGGGGCTTAGATTGCTGTACTGGAGGCTGTGCATAGATCAGTTGGTTAGATGGTATTGTTGTATATTGTTGTTGCTGTAAGGTAGCATCACTACCAAATGTTTCATTGATAGCGGCTGTTAAAAGATCTGGATTTTGCAAGAGATCATCGAATGATATTGACGGTTCCATTGTTTTTTCAAGAAATCTGAAGTAGGTCAAATCCTTTTTATACTCTGGAGAGGGATTGACCTACTTGCAAAAATACTTTCTTTCACGTCCGTGTTCACTCAATAAATATCGATGCATTGACCTACTTCGTTGCACTTCTGTGTACAATTGAAGATGGCTCACAACAGTGAAATCTACTTCAAAGCTTTGGAGGAGCAGACGGAGTCACTGAAGAGTGGCGTGAGGGAATTGATGCTCTCGTTTGATATAGTCAAGCGAGAAGCTGAAGGATTATTTTCCTCGATTGACAATATGGAGAAGATGATAGCCATAACAAAAGAGGCAGCAGAGTTGGCCCATGGTCAACAAAGGAATGGTGACCTACCTGGGTCTTCTGCTGCCACACAGACGGAAGACTGGGGGAGGGAAGCGACAGAGCCCCCGTTCTGCCTTTCCAGTGGGTCCAGGATAACTTATGAATCCTGGGCCAGAAGATGTCCAGCATGCGGCGGGAGAACCTGCTGTCAGTGTTAGTTTTATAAACTAACAAATCCCAACGGCCCTTTTCAGGGCCACCATTTATTTTTGAATGAATGTCCTTTAATAATGTTCAATCAAGATTCCTAAGTCTGGTATTTGCTGTGATGTTTAGAAAGAACAAACATCATTGCTACATCAAAGACGATGAATTCTCTGATTATGATTGGCTAAGCCATTTTTTTTCATTTTAAGTAGGTCAATCCGATGTCACTTATATATATATCATTCATGATTATTACTAACTTCATAACCATGGATGAATACCCAAAGTCTGGTACTTGCAGTGAGTGTAATGCTCCAACTTATCTTGAATGTGGTAAGTGCTACGTCATTCTAAGGTATGTTGGAGAGGAGCACAACTGCCCTGATGATGACGATGGGTTCTTTGAAGACGACAGTTTGTCCATATGTGATGAGTGTCTAGAAGAAAAAAAACTGAACCTTTGAAGGTTCTCTAGACCAAATGGCCCTTTTCAGGGCCGACACTTATTCTTGAAAGAGTACCTTTTGATGATCATACAAAAGATTCCTAAGTCTGATATTTGCTATAATGATTTATGTTTCGAACATAGACCATCATTGCTACACCAAAGACGAAGAATTCTCTTAGGATGATCACTATTGGCTATTTCGTTAGCCAGTTTGATTGGTTGTTCGATTAAAGTAGGTCAATCCTCCTACATTGTATAAAAACCCTTCTGCTTTTGAGTTCTCACCATATTGTTCCAGTATGAGTTGGTTTAAGAAGTTACGTGCTGTCTTCCACCGAAGGAAATGTCCTGAGGTGGAAAGACAACAGCCATGTACTGAGGAAGAGTACTGGAAGAAAGTGGAGAGACTGCAAAGCGGACTGGCTTTCCAGCAGTTCCTGGCTAGAAGGGGAGTGGGATCAGTTACCATTAAACCGATCGCTATAGTGGAGCCATTCCGTGGCTAGTAACTGTTTAAGTTACTAGCTACATAAGAACAGTCCTTTTTAGGGCTAACCCATGGATTTCGTTAAAGAATAACCTTTTATTACAAAACAAAGACTGGTAAACTTTTACTGTTTTTAATGTATTTTAAAAATTCTTAATACAATACTATATGTTTCTTAACTATAACTATCTTATGTCTGTAACTAATGTCTATGACACTTTGTTTTATTCACAGTCAAATGTCTATTTTGTCTTTGGTTTCTTCGCACCACGAGTGTTAGAAGTTGTTCGCTTTCGTTTTCTTGATTTCTTAATACTAGATTGTTTCTCCTCAGTAGAAGATTGTTTCTCATCGGCACAAGACTGTTTCTCCTCGACACAAGATTGTATCTCCTGAGGATTATCAGATGAAATTTCTTCAGTAGGTAATGCAGGTGGTATGTCCAACTCATCATGTATCAACTGCTTCTGTGGACATTCGGGTGCCCAATGATCTGGAAGTCCACATATGTAACAGTGTCCGTAGGGTAGCTTGAACCCCGATGTACAATCTCTTGACCAGTGTGTCGTAGCATTACATCTGAAGCAACGACCATAAGGTGTTCTCATCAGTTGTTGATCAAGAAGTGATTTTTCCAATGTTCGTAGAAGATGGATATCATATTGTTGTTTCAATAACTTCTTTAAACTTGAACAATGGTAGTAGATACTTTCAGGATCACTATATTTCTTTGTTCTTGGATCCCTATTGTATTCCATCTTGTTTAAGATTTTTGAAGTTTTCACTGTGGCAGTCAGAAGTAGAATGAAGTTCTATTCAAGATCACTTCCTTTTATATCATCCTTGCCTCGTGTCTTTGAATGTAAGAACTCGATCACCTTTGGATTGTCAGCTACAGATTTTTTCCAGTTCTCAAATGTGATAACTGAATCTTCTAACAGTTTGTACTTAGCACAAGTCCACCACAATTTCTTGAAATCTTCAAAAGTTTCTTTTTCATTTAATTTCATCTGGATTTCTTCCATAGAAATATCTTCATGAGAAAACAGTATGTAGATGCAAAGTAGTAATCTTCTGTAAGGTTTGAATTTTATCACTTGTGTCAGAGGTACTTCAAACCACTTCTTCTCCATGCTGTTGATGAAACAATGATGATCTGTGTTTCAGGTCAATTTATATGATCAAGGAATCCATCTGTTTGATCAAATCGTCAATATCAGTTTCCATCGGTTCCTCATGACGGTTTTCAGAACAGTCCATCGGTTGTTCTGATGAAGCTCTTTCAATATCCATTATCATGTTGTAAATGTAGCTGATCACCTCATCGTTGTTAGCTACATGCAAACGCCATTGATCCAGTTTCACGGGTGACTCATCCAGTATGTTACTCATCAGCCAAGCTGTTCTTTTCATCTCATGTCGAAAAGACATAAATGTATCATATCTTCTCAACCAAACATGAATGTCATCTTTAGTTTTCAAGAAATCTACATTATCTGGCTCTAATGACAAAGTTTGTTCAAGTGCAAGTCTGTAGATCTCAAATTTCAGAATTTGATCTAAAGATACAGGTAGACTTTTTCTGATAATCTTAATCATGATTTTTAGTTAAGTATGCAATTAGAATATTGAGTTGGAAACTTCAATATGATCTTAGGTTCTTTTCTCAATTGTTCGTTTCCTAATGTCACTTTATATCCTTCCTTGGCATTTATATATTCCGACCAATAGTCGTTGAAAGTCAAACATCCAGATGGTAATATCATAAGATCTGGATTGTCCCGACTACAGAATAACTGTTTGACTTGAGCTTTGGTATATTCCTCATTCAATATCAGATATCCCAAAAACGTATCTCTATAGAGAAAGCTAGATGATACATTGCCATGTAGAAAGTGTTGATGAAATTTCTCAGACATGTAAAACATGTCCCGTGTGGTAAAGTTGAAGAATGTGACTAACCATCTTTTTGCTTTCTTAAGGGTTGGTTGATGTTGAAAATGAAAACGGCTAATCTGTCTATGAAACTCTAATCGTTTCTTATCTGACAAATTAGGAAGTTCATCAATAAGTAATAGTAACTGAAGCATTTCATCTTGGTAAGTTATTTGAGATCCAGTGTTCTTCAACATCTTCATTCTCATAGAAAACCAACTGTCTTGAATGCGTTCTGTAAATTCTCGGCCTTTTCCACAGTTGTACATGTTGTATGTCAAAATCATCTCCGTTATTTCCCAGGGTAGTATACGGCTGGTAGTCATGATTAATCTGAAACAAGAATTTGGAATTTCCAAAGTCAGTGGGTCAATATAAAAACGGGTTTTTCAGGTTGAAGCTTCATAGTTCAGCATTGAACACCAAACAATTAACATGCCAAAGAGACATTGGAAAAGAATAAGAACTCCATCCAGTTCGGATGATGAGACCATACCTAAGCGACCTAAGTTGGTAGATTACTCTGATACAGAAGATGAAGAATATGAACAATATTATACCATGAAGCCAGTAAGAGAGCGGGAGTCGAGGCGATTTAGAACAAGGGCCAATGTTTACAGCGTGGACATGAGAAAATTTCCTGAAAAGACATCACCATTAGAATTTGTACCACGCTTGTTTCAACAATTGGTGGACGATATCAAGAGACATACTGAGGCACAGGGCAATGATAGAATAAGAGTTAGTATCTACCATCCTGGACTTAAACTTGGTGTCTTCATACCCTTCACAGATGTATCCTCATTAACTGGAGAAGCCCTGTCACAAGAAATTGAGAAAGTCTTACAGTCCAATGAAGACTTCAGAATCGATGATGGTCAGATGTCATTGGAAGTGACCCATACAAGACTCCCAGTTGGAAGTGGAAGAAAACCACTCCATTATGGACTCTACTTTGATTCTAACAACATGAGAAAGATGAAACAAAGTATCGTAAACATCAACAATACAGAAGACTCCATGTGCCTGGCCAGAGCTGTGGTTGTCGGCAAATGTCATGCTGACAAAGATGAATCCCCGACTTGGAAGAAGACATGGGAACATATACGAAAATCAACAAGACCTTTCCAGACCAGTGAAGCTAAGAAGTTGTTGGATCGAGCTCAAGTTCCACATACCAAACCATGTGGACTTGACGAATACAAGAAGATCCAAGCTGTGTTAGCACCTGCCTACCTGATCAAAGTACATTCGCAACATGCGAAAGATGACCTTCTCTTCAAACCTGAATTCGAAATGACCAAACAGACTAAAGTGATACATATATACTATAATGGAGATAATCATTATGACACAATCACCAGTATAACTGGTTTTCTAGGATGTGCCTATTTCTGTGAACTTTGTGACAAAGGATATAACAATCGTGGTGATCATATGTGTCCCCATGGATGTGACAAATGTTACAATGTAACATTATGTGCGGCAGGAGAAACTTGTTTCTGTAGGGATTGTAAAAGAAAATTTTACAGTCCTCAATGTTTTGCTAATCACAAAAGAATCAAACCTGGACAGAAAAAGTCCATGTGTCAGTTAGTGTATAATTGTGGAAATTGTTTCACTAGAATTATTGGGAGTAAGAAAAATCATGTTTGTCCAGGAAATCGAAAATGTAGATTTTGTAAAGAGATCGTGGGTGCAAATCATCAGTGTTACATACAATCTTATGTTTGTAAGACTGATGGTGATGCACCCAACGAATCTGATGGTGATGAATCTGATGATGATGAAGAAACAAGTTCCTCCTCCAAGTACATTTTCTTTGATTTTGAATCTTCACAAAATACAGGAGAACATAAAGTTAATTTCTGTGTAGCACATAGAGCCTGTGACCAGTGTATCCATTTACCTATCCATGAAAAGTGTAAAAATTGTAGCAAGTTCCCAGACCAAGGAAGAGAAATGATCTTTGAAGGTCCTGGTACTTTGCATGAGTTTTGTACTTGGCTATTTCAACCTTTTAATGAAGGCTCAATTTGTATTGCACACAACTTTGGTGGTTATGATGGCCAGTTTATTTTAAGATATCTCTTAGAGAATGGAACTTACAAACCAGAGGTGATCATGAATGGGCATACTATCATAACCATGAAAGCTGGAAAACTTGAGTTCAAAGATTCGTTTCAGTTTTTGCACATACGTTTGGCTAGTTTCCCTGATACCTTTGGACTTAAAGAAATGAAGAAAGGTTATTTCCCACATTTGGCAAATACTGAAGCTAATCAAAACTATGTGGGACCATACTTTCCTGCTGAAATGTATAACCCTGGCCAGATGTCTAGCAAAGACAGAGACGACTTCTTGCAATGGCATAAGTCTAAAGTAGAATCAAATGCTATCTTTAACTTCAGGCAAGAAATGGAAGAGTACTGTCGGAGTGATGTCGATATCTTGAGGAGAGGTTGTGCTTGCTTTAGGCAGCAGTTGATGGAAACTAGTGGAATTGACCCCTTTAAAGTAGCATGTACGGTGGCTCAAACTTGTTCTCTCGTTTGGAGAAAGGATCATATGCCAGAAAACTCAGTAGCTATCATTCCTCCTGAAGGCTATCCAAACCAAAAGAAATATTCGATCAAGGCTGTAAGATGGTTGCAAGTGATGGCTAAGAAAACTAACACACACATTCAACATGCATTGAATGGTGGTGAACAGAAAATTGGTGAGTTTTACGTTGATGGGTTTGACCAAGAAAATAAGAAAATCTATGAATTTCAAGGTTGTTATTGGCATGGTTGTCAAAGATGTTATCCTGACAGGCATAAGATCAATACCTACAACTGTTTGAAGATGGACACTCTTTTTTGTTCCACTTTGAGAAAGGTTGAAACTCTGAAAGCTGCAGGGTATGAAGTCATAGAATGTTGGGAATGTGATTTTGACAAACAGTGTAGAGAAGACAAAGAATTCCAAACTTTGGTTGAGGCTGAATTTACTAACTTGGATCCCTTGAAACCCAGAGATGCTTTATTTGGGGGCAGAACTAATGCTACTAAATTGTACCATGAGATTGGCGAACGTTCAGATCAAGAAATCAAGTACATTGATGTCTGTTCTCTGTATCCATACATTTGTAAATATGGTGTGTTTCCACTAGGACATCCAGAGATTTATTCTCAAGAAGAAATTGACAAAGACAATATCCAGCAATATTGTGGCCTGATCAAATGTAAAGTTCTTCCACCCAAAAACTTGTATCATCCAGTACTCCCTTACAAATGTAACAATAAACTTCTGTTTCCACTCTGTAGAACATGTGCAGAGAAGTCAGACAACTCACAACTTTGTCATCATACTAAAGCAGAAGATAGAGAATTGGTTGGAACTTGGGTCAGTATAGAATTGTTTGAAGCTTTGAAACTTGGTTATCAACTTACTGAAATTTATGAGGTTTGGCATTTTCCCGAGACAACTCAGTATGATAAAGAAACTGGCCAAGGTGGAATCTTTGCTGGGTACATTGATACATTCCTCAAAATAAAGCAAGAGGCCAGTGGGTATCCTGATTGGTGTAAAACTGAGGCAGACAAAGAAAAGTTCAAACAAGATTACTTGGAGGCAGAGGGAATTAGATTGGAGCATATTGAAAAGAATAAGGGTCGTAGGGCTACTGCAAAGACTGAGTTGAATAACTTGTGGGGAAAACTGGCACAAAGAGATAATATGACTAAAACTGAATACATCTCAGAACCATCAACATACTTTGAATTGGTGAGCAATCCCATGAAAAAAGTCAAGTATGTTGATGTCTATGGTGAACAGTTTTTACATGTCAACTGGGAAGAAACAGACTCTATCATTGAACCGCATAGTTGCAGTAATGTGATAGTAGCATCTTTTGTGACAGCACAAGCCAGATTGAAATTGTACAGTGTGTTACACAAACTTGATACACGTGTACTCTACTTTGACACTGACTCTGCAATCTATGTCCACAACCCCAAACTTTGGAATCCAACTATTGTGAATAATCGACTTGGGGAATGGACTGATGAAATGCCCAATGCAAAAATCACAAAATTTGTTGGTATGGGTCCAAAGAATTATGGTTACGAGTATGTTGAAAACAATGGTGATAGAAAATCCACTTGTAAAGTAAAAGGACTGACATTGGATTTTAACACTTCTCAAATTATACATTTTGAGAAAATGTTAAACTGGGCAAAATCTAAAGATAGAGATTTCCGTGAAACTGTGCAGTATCAACATAAAATAAGAAAACATCCAAATAGAAAAGTTACCACTGAAAAACTTTCAAAGATTTATAGATTTACATATGACAAACGTGTGATTGTGAAAAATGGGTACACTGTGCCATATGGTTATGAATAATACCATGATATCTTAGTACATAAGATTTGTTTTACATCATTAAAACTATATAAATATACATGTTGTTCGTTGTTCTTTCTCATTACTCATCATGTCAAGCATTCAGACAACAGTAGTACAAGATATTAGCAGTTTGTTTTTCAAACATCCTGCTAATCTCTTTATATCAGGTCCAAGTGGATCTGGAAAAACAGAGTTTGTAAGAAAAGTCATTGAATACAAACATGACTTGTTTGATATTCAACCACAACGTATCGTATGGTGTTACAAAGAATGGCAACCAACTTATAATATCTTGCAAGAACGTGAAGGATCCAACATCACATTTCTTTCTGGAATTCCCAATGACGATGATGACATTGTCAGCGATACGAGTTTGTCTCACTTGATCGTCTTTGACGATATGTTAGGAGACAAAGATGAAGAAAAAATAAAATTGTGGTTTACAAGGAAAGGGCATCATCGAAATGCAAGTGTGATATACATCACACAAAATTTGTTTCACCAAAGTAAAGATAGTCGAACTATCAGTTTGAATGCACATTATCTCATTTTGTTTCAAAGTCCTCGAGATAAAATGCAAGTCAAAGTTTTGGCAAAACAACTTCAATCTCCACATTTGATGTATGCTTTCAATGATGCCACATCCAAACCACATGGATACTTACTGATCGATTTGAAACCAGATACACCAGATCTATTGAGATTTAGAACAAATATTTTTCAAAACTGGTTTACAAAACCAAATCATCAAGGACCAGTTGTTTATTTCCCAAACATATAAAAGTGTGTGTCTGATTTGAAAATTGATCACAAGTCATTATGGTTTCGAAACGAACATCAGCTAACTTGATAAGGGCACTCTACAATTTGAGTAGAGAACCAAATACTGTAAAACGTAAACAATTGCTCAATGAGGGATTACTCGAAATGATAAAATGGTTTTCTTTGGCTGCAAGAAAAATCGTTGAGGGTAAAATGAAATTACCCAAACAGACAAAGAAATTTATGGAAAAACATAAAGATGATCTCAGAAAATTAACAAGTACCATGGTCAATAGTGATGTTAAACGTAACATCATTTTGAAACCTGGCGGTGGTGGTTTCTTGGGTGGCGTTATTATCAGAACATTAATTCGATGGGACGGTAATAAAATATTAAGACGGTTTGCCAAAAAGAAGACTTCTGTGAAGAAGACTTCTGAAAAAAAGAAAAAACCTAGAAAAATTAATGAAAAATTTATTACTGTGAGAAAACGTCCAATTACATCATGGCAAAGTCTTGGGATGCGATCGCCTTCTGAAAATGCTCGCTCTGTAACTCGTCAAAAAACCATTTCACCAAATATTGCTAGATTTCAACCACTCTATGCTGGGGAACCACATGTTTTTCAAACTGCAAGACAGTTTGGATTTGAAGCTGCAATGCGTGAAAAAGCTCTGCAGGGACAAAAAATGTATAATCAACCTTTTAGAATCAATAACAGAGGTCCAAACTTGAAACTTACGAGACGCAAAATATAAAAGCCCATGTTCGACTGGGATTCTTCATAGTGTATCACGACAATCATGACGGCCGTACGTAAAAGGAAAACTCTGAGAAAAAAGAAAACTTCTTTGATTAATAAATATGGTCCTTTTTTAGAAGGACTTTGTCAATTACCTCCAAAATTTCGTCAAAAAATAATTAATGATTCACCCAAAGAAGTGATCGATTGTGTAGGGGAATGTTGCTTAAATATTATAAAAGGCAATGTACATCTAACTAAAGCTCAGAAACAACACTTACAATCTAGAAAACAGCATGTTCGTTTGCTGAGTACAAAACAGGTCCCTGTTGCAGCAAAAAAGAAAATCATTAATCAGAAAGGCGGGGCTTTACTAGGATTGTTACTCAAACCTTTGATTGCCCCACTCATAGGATCTGTCCTTGGTGGCCTTCTTAATCCAAATCATGGAAGGGCGTAAAATGGCTATTGTCCCATTCAAACTTTGGGAAGATATGAAACGTTGGAAAGAGGAACAAATTCAGAAACCTAGATTACCACCTGATCCTGAAGTTTCGGCTACTGCTAATCTTCAAAACGACTTGTCCTCTGTTATGAGTAATAATGAAATCTCGGAATCAGAAAAGTCTCAGTTGTTTGGTGAAACTTTGCATAAATTTAAGACGGCTCATAAAAAAGCTTTAAAAGAACCTTCAGTTTCCCTTTCCCAGCCTGTTCTGCAACCTAAGAAGATTGATCAGCACATTATTGACAGTGTTCCTTCCACCATGAAAAGAAAAGCTCAGCTTTTGCTTTCTATGTTGCAAGAAAATAAAAACATAGCTTGGGATGATGATGGTACAGTCAAGATGTATGGAAAACCTATTCCTGGTTCTAACATTATCGACTTGGTCAATGATGTGATCAGACATAGGAAAGGTATTGAGCCCACGGGTTGGCAAGCTTTTGCACAAGGATTGAGAGAATTGAATATTCCTCAAGATGTGGTAGGCAATAGAGACAGATGGGAATGGATGCACGAACATCAGCTTCCTCCTCCTGAACAATCACCAGAGGATGTCTTTGTGACTCCTCCAAAATCAAAACGTCATAAACTAGGGACTCCCTATACAAAACAGCGTAAATATGATCTGCCCTCAGTCAAAAAACACGTAAGGCGATTAGCGAGAAAACATATAAAAGAAGAAGAAATGGAAGGTCCTTTCATACCTAAATGGTTAACCTATGATGAACAATGAAGTTTGAAAAATTATATTATGATCCTAAAAGTCCTGCTGCCTATTCTGGAGAACAAGCTTTATTCCAGTTAGCTAGAAAAACTTCTAAAAAAGTAAAACTTAAAGATGTCAGGGATTGGTTGAGGAAACAAAAGACGTACACTTTGCATAAACCTATTCGAAGAAAATTCAAACGTCAAAAAACTGTTGTTGCAGGAATCGATTATCAATGGCAAGCAGATTTAGCAGATGTATCAAGTATGTCTAAGTTCAATGACAAACACCGATACTTGCTTTGTGTCATCGATGTATTTTCCAAATTTGCCTGGGTTGTTCCCATCAAAGATAAGACGGGTAAAACTTTGATCAAAGCATTCAAATTGATCTTGAAAAAACGAAGTCCAAAAAGCCTCCAGTCTGATAAGGGAACAGAATTTAAAAATAAAAATTTTCAGAATTTTTTAAAGTCAAAAAAGATTCATTTTTTCACGACAGAAAATCCTGAAACTAAAGCCAGTATTGTCGAAAGATTTCAAAGAACTTTGAAAAGTCGCATGTGGAAATATTTTACACATCATCGTACGCTGAGATATATTGATGTACTTCCAAAATTAGTTCATGGTTACAACCATGCATATCATCGAAGTATCAAATGTGCACCTGCATCTGTTACTAGCAAAAACGAAGTTGTAGTGTCAGAAAATTTATTTGGAAAGAAACAAAAACATCAAAGTCCAAAATTAAAAGTCAGTGATTATGTTCGCATTAACAAGACAAAACGTACTTTTGATAAAGGTTATTTACCAAACTGGACACAAGAGTTGTTTCAAATTTCGGCTGTGTACAAACATCAAAATCCTGTAACCTATAAAATAGTAGATCTAGATGGCGAAGTAGTCAAAGGCACTTTTTACTCGCAAGAGTTACAACGTGTAGAAAAAGATCAAATATTCGAAATTGAATCTATCATAGATCGCAGAAAACGTAAAATTGGTAAAAAGTGGATCAAAGAAATAAAAGTTCACTGGAAAGGGTATCCATCTAAATTTGATAGTTGGATTTTAGAATCAGATCTTCTATAAAAACCGTGAACATGAATTTCAGAAGCTCATTCGTGCGTGACACTGCTTCTTTACAATCTGCAGACGGTAGTCAAGGAATATTAGCAAAAAATCGCTTAACATTTTTGGCTCAAATTATTGTTGTTTATGCTATCATTATCACCTCATTGGTACAAATCAGTTTAAGAAGTCCAGACAAAGAATTGTGGTTGATATTACTCAGTAGCTCTGTTGGATACATTTTACCATCCCCAGGATTAAAATTCAAAAGACAAACTCCAATTTCATCTTCTCTCCCTGAGGAAAAACAAAAACCATGAAAGAATTTTACTTGACATTATTAAGTGACAGTTCTTTAGACACCTTCCCACAAAATACTCAATCTACTTTCAAAGTCAAATTAGATTGTCCTATTCAAATTGACAAACAAAATTGGGAGGTAGCTTTAGCAGAAATAATAACACCAGGTGAAATCATGAATATCACAGATAAAAATAATTTTTTCTTTCTTCGATTAACAAATAATGCTTTCATTGACATAAAGTTTGATCACTTAAGGCATGAAATTTGCAAACAAACAAAAAAATGTTCAGATTATAAAGTAACCTTTCCAACAGGAAATTATACTAGCCCTGAACATTTGATTATGGAAATGAAAAATGCACTTGAGAGTCGTATTCAAAAGATTTTGACTCAACACAACATTAAAATTCATCTTGAATACAGAAGTCAATTAAAACGCATCAAGGTTGCTGTAGAGTATCCTTCTGGTTCAAATTACACAAATCAAATTCAGATAGTATTTCCAACACCATTAGCAATCATTTTAGGCATCGATAAACAATTTCACGGAGAACCATTAGGCAACGATGCTATCAAATTCAAATATGGTGTTGACTTGAATATTCATAACAGTCGCTTCTTTGTGTATTCCGATGTGGCCGGTTACACAAACATAGGGCATATAACAGCTCCCATTTTAAGAGTAGTTCCATTTACAAATACAACTGGTGAAATTCATTTCCATCAAGAATTTCTCAACTTGCATTACGTTCCAGTGGCAAAATCCTTCATTGATCAAGTTTACATTAGTATAAAAGGCGATACAGGTAATGATATTCCATTCATTACTGGCAAGACATTGATCAAACTACACTTCAGAAAAAAAGAACAATAATGCGTACTATTCATTATCACCAGTCGGGAGCGGGATTTAAAGACTTTCCCGTCTATCGAGGTGTCTCAAGACAATATGGTCATGGTTTAGGTTCCATATTTAAAACAGCAATGCGAAGTGTTGTTCCCATTTTAAAACCTCTAGCACAAGCAGGAATAAAAAGTGCAAAACAAGTTGCAAAAAAGGAGGGACTAGGTGCTCTTCGCGATATGTTGGAAGGCCAAAATATCAAACAAGTTTTGAAACAAAGAGGCAAACAAAGTTTGAAATCTCTCGGAAAATCTGCTCTGGATGAATTAAGTGGGGGTATAAAATCAAAAGCCAAATCTAAAAAGAATCAGTCTAAGACTAAACGTCAAGGTGTTAAGAAGGGTCAAAAAAAGAAAAACTCAACTGCTATTCCAAAAAATCTTAAATTTCCGAAAGATATTTTCGATCAATAATGATGCAATCAGGTTCTTGTGAGTGCAGCAAAACGGAGTTGGAAATGCAATCCGTTCCTCCGACAATGACAACTATGCAAGAAACTCAGTGGACTGATTATCATCCTATCGCTTCCCTGGATAGTTATCAGGCGCCCATTGAATTTTTGGTTCCACCCCATACTGAATATTATACAGATTTATCTCAAACTTATCTTTATCTGAAATGTAGAATCCTGAAACCAGATGGAACTAATATTGAGGATAAAAAGGTTGCCCCTATCAACAACTTCTTTCACAGTATGTTCAGTAGCATCGATTTGTACCTGAATAATAAACTGGTCACAAGTAATATGGATACATATCCGTACAGAGCCTACATAGAAAACTTATTTTCCTTTGGAGCAGATGTCAAAGACAATCAGTTAAAAGCTGCAGAGCATTGGTATGAAGATGAACCTGGGAGATTTGAGGATTTTGAATGTGATAACATAAAAAAAGGCCGAGGTGAAGCTACAAAACAAAGTAAATCTTTGGAGCTCATGGGCCGATTACATTTAGATCTGGCCATGCAAGACAAATATCTTCCGAATGGCATTGAAATCAAACTCAGACTTAACAGAGCATCTCCTCAATTTTGTATCATGGCTGAGGATGGTTACCCTGTAGTACTCAAAATTGATGTAGCCAAACTGTCAGTGAGAAATGTACAACTTCTACCAGCAATCACAAACGATTTGAATCAGAGCATTGCTCAACATAATGCCAAATTCCCCATCAGAAGAGTTGAGGTGAAAACATTTACCATTGGTACTGGACTAAGATCTAAAATTGAAGACCATCTGTTCCAGGGTCAACTTCCAAAACGATTGTTCATTGGCATGGTTCCTAATGAAACATTCAATGGCACGTTTCCCACGAACCCCTTTAACTTCCAACCTTTCAATCTCAGTAAACTGGATGTCACACTCGATGGACATAATATCTATGGCAGACCCTTTGAACCTAACTTCACCAGAAATGAGTATCTTCGATCATACATGTCACTGTATCAGGCTCTGAGTAGTCGAGACCAAGTTCAGAATTGTAACATCGATTACGAGGATTACAAAGACGGATACACATTCTGGGGATATGACTTTACACCTGATCAAGCTGCTGACCAGAGTCATCTCCACCCTATAAAAACTGGAAACCTGAGACTAGAACTTCAGTTTGCCAATTCGCTCGCAAAGACTATCAACGTCATTGTGTATGCTGAATTTGATAATCTGATAGAAATAAACGGACTCAGAGAAGTAATCACAGACTACTGAAAAAAAAAATGCATAGTGGATACTATATTGAAGAAGAACTGAGGGATTATCTACTATGGTCAGATTCTACTTCATCTGGAAATGGCATGCTTCAAAAAGAATTTGAGGGATTATCAGAAGACAATGAAACACAGGGACAACACAAATGGATTAAAGATACCCTTATACGAGCCATGAAGATCAACTTGATGACTGCTATATTTGACTATGCCCGTCACCAGTGCCAAGGATGTAGAATAAATCATCCCAGTCAGAAATACCATGACTTGTGCTTGTGGACAAAACCAAACGAATGGATTACAGACTATGCTTTACATATCCATGCCCTGAATAATCTCAACATCTATGATGTCATCCAAAAATGGGACGAGTTGCTCCTGGATGAAGTACCATCAGAAGAAAGAAGAAAAGAATATAGTGCTATGACAGGATTGGACCATTTAATACCATCTGAAAAAGTCGAAGCCTATAAAAACTGGATGTTCCTGAAAAACAGTCATAACAGATACGGAAGAAAACCTGACTACAACGAGTGGAGAGACTTTTGGAAACAGAAATTAATAGAAGCTACTCCGTCGGAGACATCACCAGAAAAATGGACACATATGAACTGAGGAAAATTCTATACCACATGCCTGTTAATGGAGATGTATGTGCCAAAGATCTCTTACCAGAGAAGAAACCTCTAGACATGAAAGCCTATATCATAAACACTGACAATTCAGATGAACCAGGAGAACATTGGGTTACCGTATACTTCAGAGACAATCAAGCCATCTACTTTGATTCTTATGGCATGCCACCAGAAGAAGACTATATTCTACCTTTCATCAAGAGAAATTCCAGAAGTTGGATTCAAAATACAGAACCATTACAAAGTCCATGGAGTCACAACTGTGGAATGTGGTGTATATACATTATTCATCAACTTGAAAAAGGACTAGACTTGAAGAAAGCTATTCATGGGGAACTGTATGGCACAGGAGAAGACTTATACCAAAATGACAGTGATATTGACAGATGGTTCAGTGCTAATTATGGCAAAGTGATCTGGACACAAATCAAGTCTAATTATGGCAAAGTGATCTGGACACAAAATGACATGCCAACTCCAAAGTTTCTTTACAAACATAGAATTCAAGTTTGCAAATGCTTACGAAATACACATTGCTTATCAAAGAAATACCCCATGTATTTAATGTTGTAAATATGTTAAGGTTTCAAATTGTAAACGAGGACAGAGGGACGGTCCTAATCCTCTGTTCATCGTAATCAAGTTAGTTAGCGGGACAAATAAAGTTAAAACTGTTCACCAATCTTTCTTGTCTTTTCACCCCCTCTTCATTTCGAAGAGGGTAGTAGTATCTAAACTTGAGATGGCTAGAAATAACATCCACTGACGCTTCATAGTCAAACTAATGAATCAAAAATAGTTCTTGAGATACAAGATCTATATCCAGAAGTTTGTTACTATCAAGCCTCAATATATTTGCCAAACCACTTGACGCTTGACAGTCAAGTTTCTACTGATGAAGAAATATAAAGTCTTGAGATACAAGATTTTTATTTCTCATAGAAACTTGCTACTAGATAGCCTCAATATATAAGCATGACACTATGAAATCTTGAGATACAAGGCCAACATAATGTCATCTTGTGGTGTCCCTGGATCTACTTGAAAGATCATCAAAAAACTAAGTCGTTTTCAAACATACCCAAAAGCTTTGTCCCTATAAATTTCCGGGACATCAAATTTATAGGGACAAAGGCAAACCACACAAACACTAAGTCCATTTCTGAAGGTATTCAGCTAACACACCACTGACCACTCAAGTCCCATTCTAGCCTAGTCAAGCTTACATCAAGCGGCGGCACTTGGGGGACAAAAATTGGGGGAATTGGGGGACAACAAAAACAGCAAAACGTCCCCCAATTTTTGTCCCCCAATTTTTGTCCCCCAAGTGCCACCCTATACTACTATCCTCAGACAAGGAACCAGCAAATAAGGTCAATAATCAGTCCGCCTGACGATGGTCCCGGTCCTTTACACAGAAGAAGAAGAAGAAGAAGAAGAAGAAGAAGAAGAAGAAGGAGGAGACGAAGAGAAGAAGGTTAGGAAAAGCGGTTAGGTTTACCTTACAGACTCAACATGACCGTAAAGGTATTGACTGGTTCATTAAAATACAAAATAAAAAACTACATACCTTAAAACGGTAAACTATCTTTCTTTCTTCGGACCGAATTCTGATATAAATGAATACATGGTAAAAGCCAAAACCGAATAAAGCCAACCAAATGACATGCGTACAGGCGACAACTGAAAAAACCCAACACATTTACAGTTTTGCATATCCCTTCGCTACTGTCACAGGCCAGCTTGAAAGAAAAAAAAAAGCGGCGCCAAAAAAAAGCGAGGACTCGGACTAAACATAACGAATATGCAGACGGGTTTGGTCCTGCGCTGGTAACGTGATGTTTGTAGAGTTGTCAGTGTACTGCCTCGATTGACGCGTAGCCAAATAATGCACGAAAAGTTTCTGCACATCGTTTGTTGAGCCGTGACGGAAGAAACTTTGCTTTCGGACGTAGGTTGAATGCAGTCGCCCAAGCTTTTTGGTCACTGTCAAGGAAGTCCTCACCGTTGAATTAACGTTGGAAAAAAAGTTGGAACCGTTGTTCAACGTTTAATCAACGGTCTGTGCCTGCATAGGGACCATCCATACAGCGGAGTGTCTTTTCTGAAGACATCATTGTTTGTCGTCCCCCCACCCCATGTCTAATTGCAAGGCTTAATGTACAGTTATGTGGAGTTGGAATTCACGTCTGACCCGAAGCAAAGGGAGCGATGAGATTCTAATCCCTGACCCTTCCCAGCAGGCACTCAACGTTGAACTAACGTTGAAAACGTTGTTTCAACGGTTAGTTCAACGTTGAGTCAACGTTTTGTGCATGCAGGGAATTAGTATTATAAATTTCAGAAGGGTGACGGGATGAACGGATATTTGATTAGCAGATTGCGATAAGGCCGTCTTTCATATTTCAAAAACTAGCAAAGTTTGTTGACATTTTCCTTATATTTGCCCTAAACATAGATTTATTTCTCGTTAGAGCGAGTGAGTGTTTGAGCTTTACGTCTCACCAACAACTAAGGTCATACGGAGACGGGACCGCGGTTTAAAGACGCATAAACCCGGGATCGATCTTGCGAGCCCTGGCTTACCAGGCAAGTAGCTATCCATTACACGACAGAGGCTTCTACGTGCTCGTTAGAAACACCACATGGGCGGGGTTTTAACGAGAACCAACGATCTATTCACCATATTTGCATTTATTTGCTGGCTCCCAGCTTGCACACTGTCAATATTGGAAAAACAGGTAACCAGATCCCCCCCCCTGACCTTTGAAGGTCAGGGGGTCTGGGTACATGTTTTTTCAACACTGATAACCTTCAGACAAGGAACCAGCCGATAATGCAAATAAGGTGAATGTTTCCGAGCAAAAATAAAGAAAACAATTATCGCACATCTATATGTAAACCCAACATTTCTCTATGTCGGGTAGCCATTGTTATCTTGAAGGATTGTTAGGTTTGATTTTGCCTTACCGGCCCTTTCAAGATTATTTCACTTATGTCGAACCAAGTGGGTGACATATAGAAAGCGTAATTATTCTGAGATCGTTAACACCGATATATGTGTGTTTGGGTGTGGTGTGGGGTTGGGTTGAGGCGACGGTACCTCATGTAAACCATTGCGTCTCATTTTATGTTGTCTTCGAGAAAGTGGGGAAATAGTTGGAAAACATTACACAGGACAGGAAAGAGTTGAGTGTTTGAGTTTTACGTCCCGCCAACAACCAAGGTCGTACGGAGACGGGACCTCGGTTTAAAGACACATCCGAAAGTCTGGAGAAGCCCGGGATCGATCCTGGTTTACAAGGCGAGCAGCGTAACCACTACACCACGGAGACTTCTAGGACAGGAAAGAGAGTGACCTAAGAAACCGAGGGAAGGAGAATGAAGAGTAGAAACATTAGAAACAAAAACTACCCAACATTTCCCTTTATACACCAAACTTATTGCAAGGGATTTGAGAAATAGATTGGGCTGCATGCGCAGAGCTGAAACTGACCACACATGAGTGCTAGGGGTGGGGGCGTCCATCGGGGTTTGAAGAAGTAGATTTGAATATTTTATGGTTTTGGTTTTACGGCCCTTTCAATATTATTTCACTCATATCGAGCCGATCGTTAATCAGAGGTAGGCGAAAATAAAAACCACCCGACCTTCCGTTGCAGAACTTGGCGTCTCATTCACCATATTTGCATTATTTGCTGGCTCCCAGCTGGCACATTGTCAATATCTAAAACAGGAAACCAGACCCCCTGACCTTTTACATTGATAACCTTAAGACTAGGAACCAGCAGGTAATGCAAATAAGGTGAATAGATTGGGCTGTGCAAATTTTACACTGACCGCATGCGAGTACTGGTAGATCTTTTTTAGGTTATGGGCCTGCCTAGGAAAAGGGGTGCGAGTCGGACCGCGTAGGCACATAAACCCTATTGGTTTTATTGGGTAGCATTGAGATGTCATTTCATCTCAATGTCGGGTAAAAGTCCCACACAATTGGAAGCAGCGTCTCCAAAATGACATATACACTGTTGACGAGGACGTTAAACCTCAACTCAAACAAACAAACAAAACATGAGTACTGGTAACCCTTCGAAGAACTAAGCCTGCCCAGGCAAAGTGGCGTGGATCAGACCACCCAATGCATAGAAGAATTTTGAGTTCATTGGACGGCAGGGCTTGAGGCGTCATTTCATCTCAATGTCGGGTTAAAGTCCCACGAAATTGGAAGTAGCGTCTTCAACATGTCTTAAAATAGTGTTGACCGGACGTTTAACCTCAGTTCAAACAAACAAACCTACTGCAAAAACAACATACGTTGTCCAATTGTAAGCCGAAATTGGTTGGACGCCTAGATACCTTCGCCTCACCCTACAACCTCGCAACGCCTCCTCACCCCCCCCCCCCCCAACCCCGCCCACCATTAGCCCATATATGAAACCTTTAGAACTGAAAAAGTGATAAGTTTCGAACATGCCTCGCTGAGGTAATTCTGTATGGTGGAACCCAGATGTAACAATGAGATTCTCAATGGCATACAAGCTCGTAGGTGTTTCCTGTAATCTATCTAAATTGAGCAGGGACACAGCATTTCGTTCAATTTACATGTGCGCCCAGCGAAGAATCAGATCAGCCTGCGCATCAGTATAGTCTGACCAGAGACTTCTCTTGCTGAATGTCGGAGCATTGGGTCCATAGCTATCCTTAGAGCGCACAGCGAAGACTCTGATCAGACTGCGCGGATGCGCAGGCTGATCCGAGTCTTCGCTGGGCGCACATGTCTTATTGCAGTTGACGTGTATGACATGCTTTCTGGAGATGTATGTTTTATGCTTATCAGTGCTTTATCGGGTAATATAAAGAGGATTTTGTTTTTGTTTGATTTGAGGTTTAACGTCCCTGTCAACACTGTAAAGGTCATTTTGGAGACGTTGCTTCCAATTTCGTGGGACTTTTACCCGACAGTGAGATGAAATGACATCTCAAGCCCTGTCGCCCAATGAAAACAATAGGGTTTATAAGCATGGACGGTCCGACTCGTGCGCACCGCTTTGCCTGGGCAGGCTTAGATCATCTAAGCAGTTCACCAGTACTCGTGTGCGGGTCGGATCAACTCTGCGTGGAAGCATCATGCAGCCCATATATTTCTTCAAGCCCCGATGGGAGGGGGCCGAGGAGACAAAAAGTTGCAAATGTAATGGTAAACAGTGTAAACCCTCATCAGACTGCTCCTTCGTCTGATCTGGGTCTGTACTATTTGCTTAGACCTATCAGTCCCAATACTTAGGATCATTTCGGTACGTTCATGCTCCTTCAGGAGCAGTCTGATCTGGATCTGCACTATTTGCTTTGACCTATCAGTTCCAATACTTAGGATCATTACGGTACGTTCATGCTCCTTCAGAAGCCTCCGTGGTGTAGTGGTTACGCTACTCGCCATGTAAACCAGGGATCGCAGGATCGATCCCGGGCTTCTCCAGACTTTCGGATGAGTCTTTAAACCGAGGTCCCGTCTCCGTATGACCTTAGCTGTTGGTGGGACGTAAAACTCAAACACTCACTCACTCACTCATGCTCCTTCAGGAGCAGTCTGATCTGGATCTGCACTATTTGCTTGGGCCTATCAGTCCCAATACTTAGGATCATTACGGTACGTTCATGCTCCTTCAGGAGCAGTCTGATCTGGATCTGCACTATTTGCTTAGACCTATCAGTCCCAATACTTAGGATCATTACGGTACGTTCATGCTCCTTCAGGAGCAGTCTGATCTGGATCTGCACTATTTGCTTGGGCCTATCAGTCCCAATACTTAGGATCATTACGGTACGTTCGTGCTCCTTCAGGAGCAGTCTGATCTGGATCTGCACTATTTGCTTGGGCCTATCAGCCCCAATACTTAGGATCATTACGGTACATTCGTGTATTTACTTTTCAGGTGAATACCAACAAAAATTCATCGGGTGTGTCAAAATCATCAGAATTTTCACGAATCACAAAGAATACCATTTTTTGGTATTATATAAAAAAAACACACAAACATTTTCTTCCTTTTTTATTTTTTGGCGTGAATAAAAGTACCGTGAAAATAACATCCACAAAGTGATTTCATATCTTTTGCCAAATGTGAAAATACCATTTTTGTTTGTTTCAGATATGCATTATTTTCACTGCTAAGTATAAAATAAAAGGCCCTAGGTCAAGTGTCCCCCGACATTAAAATGTCAGTATGTGATGAATATACATGTATTCAAAACATATATGTCTTAGCAACGTTTTGAGATTTTATCAGTTACCCTTATATATATTGCATTGCAACGCGTTGACCTGATAAAGATATGCTATCTGGCCCCCGCCCATCGGGGCTTGAAGAAATATATGGGCTGCATGATGCTTCCACGCAGAGCTGAAACCGACCCGCACACGAGTACTGGTAAACAACTTAGAGGATCTAAGCCTGCCCGGACAAAGCGGTGCAAGTCGGCCCGTCCATGTTTATAAACCCTATTGGTTTCATTGGACGACAGGGCTTGAGATGTCATTTCATCTCAGTGTCGGGTAAAAGTCCCACAAAATTGGAAGCAATGTCTCCAAAATGACCTTTACAGTGTTGACGGGGACGTTAAATCTCAAATCAAACAAACAAACAAAGATATGCTATCACAGGACAAGTGAGCTTGATCAGGTCAACATGACATTGCAGTGGACAACAAGAAAAACTGGCAAAAATGTTATTATTACTTGAAAAAATGGAAAAACAACTCGAAAAAAATATATTATAGGAAAACAAATGGTCAGCTGATACATAATATATCGACCGCCTGAATGTTGGAATGCACTGAGGACCATCGATAAATAATTATAAATTGCTGATGTTAGAGTGTACAAGGGGATAAACTGATAAACAGAACCAGTGCTTCAGCTGAAGTGCACGACCCGCCGGATGCTTTTAGCTATATGAGTGTTACCATATATGGGTATGGCGGCCATTTTGGTCATGTGACCTGGACCTAAAACGGTTCCCCCAATAAATGCGCCTTATCGTAAGGAGCAAAAATATATCTTATACTTAAGTACTGTATTCTGAATCGTTTGCAGGATAAAATGCAATCTCACTTTTCCAATACAAAAGCATATGTGTCAAAGTTTGACCTAGGCACAAAGAAGGTCAAGGTCAACCCAGGGTCACCATTTTAGCAATTTATGATGGGCCTACGTCCCAGATGCTATTTATCATGTTTCGTGGAAATCTGCCCAGTGGTTCTCGAGAAGACTATTTGTGAAGGGTTTTACCATATATGGCTTGGCGGCCATTTTGGTCATGTGACCTGGACCCCATGAGCAAATTTTGGTTTCCCCCATCCCATAGAGGCTCCATATGAAATTTGACTTCAATCGGCCCAACGGTTTCCGAGGAGAAGCAGTTCGAAAATTTTCACATGTTTTGCCTCGGCGAGGCTATACTAAATGGAATGTAATATTTCGCAAGTTCATTGGTTAGATCTCATTGATATCTATCAGTATGCCAAAAATTGTTTAAATATTCCAAGCGGTTAAGTCACTATCACCAATTTTCACAAACGGGTTACGGACGGACAGACAGACAGACCATATATGGCTTTGCGGCCATTTTGGACCTGGATTCCATGAGCAAATTTTGGTTTCCCCCATCCCATAGAGGCTCCATATGAAATTTGACTTCAATCGGCCAAACGGTTTCCGAGTAGAAGCAGTTCGAAAATTTTCACATTTTTCGCCTCGGCGATGCTATATTAAATGGAATGTAACATTTCGCAAGTTCATTGGTTAGATCTCATTGATATCTATCAGTATGCCAAAAATTGTTCAAATATTCCAAGCGGTTAAGTCACTATCACCAATTTTCACAAACGGGGTACGGACGGACAGACAGACAGACAATATTTGGCTTTGCGGCCATTTTGGTCATGTGACCTGGATCCTATGAGCAAAGTTTGGGTTCCCCCATCCCATAGAGAAAAGTAGAAAGGTGAGGGCATCACACACTTTCTGACATGACCAAAGTGTATAATTCTTATGCTCTTTAGAAGTGAAAAACGCATTTCTGACATTACATGCAAGATAGAGAGAATCTTCTCTGTGAAAAGCCCATTCAAATAAATCATTAAGCTTTTCTTTTATAAGATTATTAGTGTAAAGAGTGGAAAAATCGTAAGTAGACAGACTAGAAGCACGAAAATGTCTGGATTTCAATTTATTTAAAACCTCATTCGAATTTTTTATAGACCAAAACAGATTTCTTCCTGATCTTTCAAAGACTTTATCACAATATTTAATTAAATGCGTTTTAATAGCAGTAAGACAGGAAGTTAATAATTTAGAAAGTTCAGTGGTAGTGCAAGAGCTAGAATTTGCAATAAACCGTGCTTTGTAAGGTCTTTTATGAAGTTTTGGTAACCAGTATAGCGTAGGAAGCTTGTCTTGGCCTTCGTTAACACACACAGCAAACTTGGTGGCTGAAAGATAAACATGTTTATCTACTATAGCTCTCTCTTCAGCTAAAGGCTGAAGTTCATAGGCCTTAGTACCACCAAGCTCCTGCTTAAGCGTGTTAACATAGTGGAGCCGTCACACAACGACGACGTTGTTAGCGGCCTTGTCTGCAGGGGCCAAAACAAACTTCCTATGAAATTTTTGAATACCTAGTTTAAGATGACGTAAAGACGTCTTGGGCTTAGGAGGTAATAAGTTAGTATTTTGAGAATAGAAAGAAATGCGTTTATTCACCAGTTTTAAAATGCTATGTTTCCAGTCCTTAAGGGCTTTATGCTCAACATACTCTTGCTTACACCATCGATTACCGAATTCATTCAAGGAAGCAGCGATTTCATCTCTACATTTACTGAAATCAATTTTTGAAGGAAACCGATATTTCGGTCCTTTAGAAATTATATTCCTTATCCTAGAATCAGGAATAATTTTCAAATTGCCAGTAATTACATGACCAGCAGCAGGATAGCAATACGTTTTTACAATCACATGAATCAGGAGTATTAGTATCAATATCAAGATCTGAAACAAGTTTATTGAAATTAAAAATGATAGATCTAACAGGTTTGTTATATTTATAGCAAATTATAGGTGTTTCAGTATTTTGAAAATAAGCAGGAATGGAAGAAAGCACCGATCTCTCACGGAAGATACTGGGCAAATCTATAAAATCCATACCCTTATTAATGAAGGATATTTTGAAGAAATGGCGTTTATGATTAATTTCAGAATCAATGTAAGGACGGAGAGTATGCTGAGTATAGCCTCTAGTTAAGAGAGCCGCATCATATAACTGATGAGAACTATCGTAGAATTTATTCGCCTCGGTGTCCAGAAGACGTAAAACAGAAACGGGTAATGAACTTAAAAATGAAAGCATAGAGTGGCGTCCATGATTTAATAATATAATTGACATTCACTTCAGTCTAGTATTGTTTCGTTTAAACGCACGTGATTTACGTTTAAAGTTACCATTTTTCCTGGTGCCGTGAGATCTAGTTCTGCGTTTTCGACATTCCAGGAGTGAAAAATATCAAAGTCCGGCATTCTGGAAATATTACCCTCATGATAAATGTTGTCATTAAATCCCAGTGTAAAAGGGGTCTGTAAAAATTTAATCCATTTCAGTTCAGCTTCATGTCTTTTGATTATTTTGAATCTAGATGTAGAATTTGCATCGTAATAAAGTTTTTCCACTGGTTGTATAACAATGTTATTTACAGAATGACCTGTACGTCGAAAGTGACGGTACAAGAAAGTGTCAATTTTCTTAGGCTTACTCATTCTACGATAATGCTCGTTCAATCTAGTTTTAAGCATGCGGTTAGTTTGACCGACGTACTGCATATTACAGTTTGCAGCACGTCAAGTAATAAGATAAATTAAATCTGTAGACTGTCATGTCAAATCAGACATGTTAACTACAGAGAAGCGTCTACCGTTTACAGATGAAGTAACGGTAGACGCAGTGCTTAAATGCGAACAACATCTGCACCTCTTGGCATTGCACTTAGAAACACTAGGATACATTCCACTTCTTTTCCACGGATAAGTATATTTTCGAAGGATGGGCGATTTGAGAGGAGATAGTCTTATGCGAAGAATATTCCCAAAAACATTGGTATTGCCTGCTCCTTTGAGATTAACTGAAGTTACAGAAGACAAATTTAAGGGTCTAACCAATACCGAAGGCAACATAGTATTAAAGTTCTTAATAGAATGGGGAATCCGTACAGAAGAAGCAGAGTGTAACCTAAGGGGTGATAAGATCTCATTGATATCTATCAGTATGCCAAAAATTGTTTCAAAAATATTCCAAGCGGTTAAGTCACTATCACCAATTTTCACAAACGGGGCACGGACGGACAGACAGACAGACCATATATGGCTTTGCGGCCATTTTGGTCAGGTGACCTGGACCCCATGAGCAAATTTTGGTTTCCCCCATCCCATAGAGGCTCCATATGAAATTTGACTTCAATCGGCCCAACGGTTTCCGAGGAGAAGCAGTTCGAAAATTTTCACATTTTTCACCTCGGCGAGGCTATACTAAATGGAATGTAATATTTCGCAAGTTCATTGGTTAGATCTCATTGATATCTATCAGTATGCCAAAAATTGTTTAAATATTCCAAGCGGTTAAGTCACTATCACCAATTTTCACCAACGGGTTACGGATTTTTCGCCTCGGCGAGGCTATACTAAATGGAATGTAATATTTCGCAAGTTCATTGGTTAGATCTCATTGATATCTATCAGTATGCCAAAAATTGTTTAAATATTTTAAGCGGTTAAGTCACTGTCACCAATTTTCACAAACGGGTTACGGACGGACAGACAGACTGACAGACTGACAGAATGACCGAATGACAGAATGACACGGTGTTTTAGGGCACTCTTAGAAAATCAACCGACTTCAGTCGGTCGCTTTTCTGCGGGTCGTGCAATACCAGATTCGTATCATTTGATACCAAGAATTCAAGTTTATCAGGCTCCGCTTCGAGAACGCAAGTAGAGTCGCTCGGCAAGCCTCGCGATTCTACAAGCGTTCTCGAAGCCTTGCCTGATAAACTTGATATCAAAAGACACTCACCTGGTATTCTCTATTTACAACCCTTTCAGAAGACTATTTTTTTATTTTCCAAAATGTTGTTAGGAACAATTTACAGCAAAAACCATGATCTTCAGAACGACTTTGTTTGATTTGACGTTTAACGTCCCTGTCAATACTATATAGGTCATTTTGGTGACGTTGCTTCCAATTTTGTGGGATTTTTACCCGACATTGAGATGAAATGACATCTCAAGCCCTGTCGCCCAATGAAACCAATAGGGTTTATAAGCATGGACGGTCCGACTCGCACCGCTATGCCTGGGCAGGCTTAGATCCTCTAAGCGGTTTACCAGTACCCGTGTGCTGTCGGATTCAGCTCTGCGTGGAAGCATCATGCAGTCCATTTATTTCTTCAAGCCCCAATGGGCGGGGGCCGTCCAGAACTATGATGATTATTTAAAGTGAATCGGAAGGGTTGCAGAGATAACAATTTCTGTTTGCAACGTGACTAAAACTAACAAAGTAAAATGTAGTTGTTGTTGTTGTTGTTTTCCAGTTTCTCCGTGTCGCAGGTCGTCAGCTGGTGGGGTCCCAGGGAACGAATCCATGCTGGCACTACACCGTAGCCGTTCGGTGAAACCCCTATTCCCAGTTGCCGGTGAACAGGGAGACCATCGCTCGGCTCCAGCCCCGTCCGTCCATGTTTGTCGTCTCACGTCTCAGGTGTCTCCGAGCCAATGGGCATCCCCTTGCCCTGTAGCCATTCGCCGAGTTCCGTCCTGAGGGGTTTGTGAAACGGTGCCGTGACCTTTCCAGGTCTCGGTGGGGCTTATATTTTGTCTTCCCGTTTGCTTCAGGAGTGCATGTGTCCTGTCGCTAAAGGGCATCTTTATTTGTTGGAGTTTCTGGGCTAGGCGTGCTTCATTTTTCAAGGGCTGTGGATGAGTTGCACAGTTCCAATGTGAGCTTTTGTTTTGGTGCAACGTAGATTAGTTGTAATAATTTGGAACTCCATTCTAAAGGTTTGGCTACGTGATTGCACTGCGTTTAAGTTATAGCAGTGCTGTGCCTTGGGTTTTTGCGGTTTGCCGCAAAGGGGTATGGGTTGTTTTGTGTCACAGGGTAGGCTCCGAGTTTGAACTTATCATTAAGGGGATCGTTATGCAGTTAATTTTGTTTGAAAGTTCATTGCGATTTGGAAGACGTTTCTAAAGATATTGCTATACGCGTTGACATGTTACGTGTTATGCACCTTATAGCCAATCAGGGGATTTGAGATATAAAGTTTTTAGCCATTTTGTGGTGCTTATTTGCACCAAAAAATTGTAGAGTCCATCCATTTCTTTCTTCTAGCTTAATCTCCAGCCGCATCTACACCGTCACGCCAGCACCCTGCCTATGGATGTCGCCTACGCTTTTTGTATCAATTTTGATGTTGGTATTTTTGTTTGTTGTTTTCTTTTTATCTGATTTTTGCATATTTTTGTAACGTATGTACATTTTTACATTATTTGGTCTGTGCCCCAAGCTTATTGAGTATATATGCGGGCGGATGTGCTCGCCCCGCCACGGACCTGTCTTGTTTGTATTTCTTGTGCTTTAAAGATGGTGTTGTCCGTTTTGGGGCAAGCCCACCCGTTCACAGTTGCTGGGAAGGACAGTTTTTGTACCTGCAAGATTGTGCTTGTAGATTATATTTTGTGATTTTTTTTTTGTTCTGTACAGACATCATATAACATAGTGTGCCGGCCTCCGCCATCTCGAGCCCAATTTTGTATCTGATTTAGTTAGTGGGTGACTCCTATCGCGGAGGATGTGAAAAATAGGTCAATCCCCTTTTCTGCATTTGAAAAAGTGGTTCCCTCCTCGACATAGGATGCCGTATTCTGTGGGACCGTAAGTGGGTCAATTTGAGCCGCCATGTTTGCATATCATTATCGCATCCTACGTGAAGGAAGGCACCATAGGGGGAATGTGTATTCCTACCTAGCCATTCGGGGGCCCGAGACAACGTGTCCCGATCTCGTTAGCAACGTAGTTAGTACAAATTGTTATAATCATGCATGTAGCATATAATCATGCCAGCGCACGTGCGCAGTCGAGCGCTCCTTTGCGGTCTTGTTTTTTAATGTTTCATAATGTTAAAAATGTTTGAATTCGCTTTTTGGAAGAACACTCTTCTTTCTTCTTCTTCTTCTATCTCCAGGTTTTTTTTTTTTTTAATTTCTCTTTTTCTATACTATCCTCTCTACGGTATTCCTACCCTACAACTATTGCTATATCTACCTATTTGTGCATTGCGTGGGTGGTTGTATGTTGTTTAGTTTTGCGTAGGTGGTTGTGTGTTGATGCCTTCCTTCAGGGTCGCGCTAAGTCATGCCCTAATTAGTTAGTTAATTGCCCTTATCTGTATAAATATGTGGCCGTCTTGACCGTCCGTTTAATTACGGTCATGGCGCAATTTGCTGTATTGGTAATTTCTATATTAAACGACAAGAGCAGTACAGAGGGCTGTTTGATGTACCAGGCGAGGTGCGTTTTTTCGACCGTGGTGGTATGACGAGATATGATGTGATGCGCTCCTAAGTGCGAAGTCCAAGGACCGCAACCACAGCGTTACATCTCGTCCTAACCTCCCGTTCACCTCATCCCCCTCAGGAGGGCCCGGGCCGTGAATGGATTTCCCTTGTGGTGGATCCATGCCCAGTCCTGGCGTGCGCTCGTGTGGTCCTCTTTCGGGCTGTGTGGCTCCTGATCAGCTAGGATTTTAGTGTAGCGCTCATAAGTGCAAAGCCAGTGGGCCGCAACCACAACGCTTCTCCTCGTCCTATCCTCTCGCTTGCCACACCCCGAGAGGGTGGGTCGGGGCTATGGATTTTCCTTATGGAGGGTTCATGCCCCGTTCTGTCATGGTCTTTTCACAGTGATCCAGGGATCGCTGTCACCGGCAGGCACCCATAAGTGCAAAGCTAAGCCGCAACCACAGTGCCTATGGTTGACTTTGTTCCCCTTTTCGCCGTGAGATGGCTTAGTTGACATGTCTCTGTCTTCCCTCACTTTGGATTTGGCGAGCAGTACTGTGCGAATCTTATTTCACGTTGCGCGCGTTTATTAGCTTCCTATATTATGTCCCTTTTATTTGTGTTTTCTATAAACCGGAAAATCGCAGCCCTCATTTCCTATGAATTTAAGTTTAAGAGTGAGATCGCGCCCATATCCCCTTGATATCCCAATGCAGTCAGTTGTCTCCTTAGTTCACCTCTGGCTGTGCGATGTGCTGGGCACTCTGAGGTAGTGCGTTACACACTCCATCCCGCCACAGTGTCCACATATCGGGTCGGCCTCGCCGTAGAAGACATTGTGTGCTTTTATACCATTGACCCGGAGTCTCAGTCTTGTGTATATACGGTCTAGCTTTCTGTTGTCGCTGTATTGTGTTAATTTCGGGGTCAGCGACTGACTGATTGAGTGCCTTAAACCGTGATGTCCTTGCCATATACGCGTCCATTCCTGTCTTACGCTTGCTTTTATGACTGAGTAAACCTCATGGGCGTTGGGAGGTATTCGAGTTCCTTTCCCCGGGACAGAGCTTCTTTGGCAAGTGAGTCCGCGAGTTCGTTCCCCTGCACGTTACAGTGTGCGGGGATCCAATCTATGTTTAGGGTGGTGCCTTGTTTCAGGATTTTGTGTATGGAGAATAAGATTTCTTGTAGTATATCCTGTCTAGTGCTGCTATTCCCGGAGTTTATACTTCGTACAGAGCTTAACGAGTCTGTTAAAATAACAACACAGTCCGGTGTTTGCTTCTGGATCCACTCAAGTGCCTTTAATATTGCTATGAGTTCTGCAGTACAGACTGTCAGGTGCCTGCTAAGTTTGAAGCTTTGGTGAAAGTTGAGTTCGGGTATTACAAAGGCGCATTCTGTTTTTTTTTCCTTCGCGTCTTTAGTGCCATTGTATATATTTTGATCGCGTGTTTGTAATTTTTGTTGATATGTGATTTTGTGATCTCATAGCAAAGTTTTTGAGTGGTCTCATTTTTCTTTATGTGTTCCGCTAGTGTTGTTTTGGCGTTTAAGCTTTAAAGGTTGTGAGATTCCGGGTACGCAAGTTCTGCTGTTTTGACCAGTTCGAGGTCATTTTTTTTAATTAAACCCTGAACCTTAAGAACGAATGGGATTTTCCCCTAACCTATCCCTATTTAAACTGTTAAAATGTAGTCAAGTGCACCTTGTTTTATATTATGTTTTCCTCCAGGTCATGGGAACTATTACTCAACGGTTTCATCCAAATTCACTGAAAACTGCAAGAAGTGTAGCAGGGCCAGTACTTTATATATATATATATAAAAACATAACACAATCACTCAAGCATGACCTGGATTAAATATGATTACCTTCAGGTCATGGAGACGATAACTGGAAAGTTTCGTCAAAAGCCTTTGAAAACTGTTTAGTTGGAGCAGTTCCGGATACAAAATTATGTCTACAGATGCACAGACAGACTGATGGACTGACAGACGGGCGGCCGGTGACCTCACTAAACTATGACCACCTTCAGGTCATGGGAACAATTAGTGAAAAGTTTCATCCAAATTCATTGAAAACTGCAGGAAATGTTGCAGTTTCAAGACTTCAGCTCAGTATCAGTTCCTTAGTGCTGAGGTTGATACTGCGGTGTTGACGTCAGTGCTCAAGTACTGATTTAAATAACTATATTACATCTCTAACTTTTGCAGTTTAAAATTCTAACTTTTCTAAAACTAAGACTGACTTGTCAGGTGAAACAAGTATCTTAGCGGATTTGGTTGCAACCTTTTGTTATATTTTTAATTTTGCAAGTCTCGCTACTTTGGACAGCTCCTCTCTGATGCCCGGAACTTCCGTGGAGCATGGGCCATGTCTGCTGATGTTGGCTCGGTGGGCGACGCCTATCTGGATTGGGCGTCTCTTGCCTGATGCCTCCAGCTGACATGTCTCGTGAGCTACGACGGTCGGTGTGTGCTCGGAGGGGGATGTGCTGTGTTTGCCGGGTCTTGTCCATCGTCCGTTTCGGTTTCAAAACTTTGGGGTTTAGGCACTCTGATGAAGATTAAATATCAGAAAGGCCTCTGTGTCACTAAATTTGGTATAGTTACACCTTAATTGCAACCACTGGGTCGGTATCTCTGCTGGTGGATGATTCGTTCGTCCCAGAGGGTATCATCAGCTCATTATCAGTTCCTTAGTGCTGAGGTTGATACTGCGGTGTTGACGTCAGCACTCAAGTACTGATTTAAATAACTATATTATATCTTTAACTTATATTTTTCTTAATAAAAGTAAGTGTCTTTGCTTTTATGGGCAATTTCATACATGCACACAACATGTTATTTTATCCATTTAGAAGTTACGTCTGGCATATCAGACAGATTTAGCTAAAAGGTTGTATTTTCCCACCTTCTGAAAGAAATCATAGCTCTGGTTGGCCTGTGCAATATTCCATACAGGTCGATCATGCAAATCGTTTCTTGTGAGCCAATTAGGGGATAACTGTACTGAAAATTGTCATTTGGGGAGGTAAATCGGAGGTTTTACGGTCGGAAATTTCGTTTTACGGCGACGCGTTAGCGGAGCCGTAAAACGTTATTTGCGACCGTAAAACCGACGATTTACCTCCCCAAATGACAATTTTCAATACAGTTATCCCCATTCTAATGCACTTATTCGGTTGTTAAGTTAAAAAGTGTCACTATTTTGCACAAGGCGGCAAGCGCGGTGGGCTGCGTAAAACCAAATGCCAGCCAATGAAAAGCGACGTTACGTGATGACGTCGGGTTTCCGACAGTATATCGCAGAATATACTGTCGCAAATATTTAACGTTAGCCAATCAGACGTCGCGTTACATACGCAAGTGCATTAGAATGTTGCATAACCATCGCATAATCGAATTGCATGGCCTGACACATACCTCCTCTCAACGTCGTCTGTGGGACTAGTCATTTCCAGAGCGATGTTGCAGGGTCACGCCCAAGCTGACAGCAGTCAGTAAGATATTTTTTATGGTCTTTGTTTTTCTAGATACGGCGCTTCTCTTTCTCGCAAAAGTTTTTCTCATGTTAATATTGCCATTTACTCCCTGTACAGCATATAAGGATGGTCTCTTTGTGTTGTGCAGATGAGAAATGGGTCTCAAGCGCTGGATCTGTTGCTTCCATAACTCATCGTTCATTGTAAGGGCAGATAATTGTGTTACAATTTCTGTACAATTCATTGTAGGGGCAGATAACCGCCTGACGATTTATATACTGTGTATGACGGCGTTTGTTCAGGAACACGACAGCATGACAATTGTTAGCAATGTAATGTAGATTCTGATCAGGCGCAGTTTAAGGTCACAAACGTCATTCGTTATTGTGCGTTTAATTGCACTGAGGGTCCTGATCAAACGCAGCATTGAATTATGCAGTAATAGTGGAATTGTACATTTTTCAGATCACTGAAGACTCTGATCAGATGCAACGATAGGTTATAAAGAAATATTGTTAAGGTATATAGTAATCACACATCTAGACTGCAATGCAAAATAAACTAAGATTTTCCAAAAAGTTACCCAGCACAGCGGGTTGCAATATAAGTTCAAAAAGCAAATACATTATGTAAAGCAAATTCAAAAACTACAGTTTAAGACCAAATAATGGTCCTATAAGACCACTAGACGAAGATTTAGTCCAAAATGAGGCATAATCCCCTAAATTTTCAAACAAGGAAACCGACAAGGCAGGAGCACTCACCCTTAAAATATTATCATTTTTAGTTGTTATGTACTCTGAAGCAGCAAAGACGAGGCATAATTTTCTTACTTTCTACATTTTAAAGCACTTTTGTGAAAATTTCACCGAATACCACATGGTAAATTTCATCGCCATCTTGGATTTTGACAAAATTCTTACCCTGGATTTAGTGAAATTCAAACCCCAAGTATTTCCCTGTCAGTCGAGATCGGATGATGAGAGTTACCTCTTGCAATTGCTTAATCAATGGCTTTGCAGAATCATCAACCTGATCTTCATGTAATTTTGATTCAGGTGTTTAAACGTATTTCAAAATATTGACTTCGGTTTGTTTACAATAGAGAAATCTGTCACTTTTCTTGACGACCTCATCACTGTTTCAGCTGATTTGTGTTATTGCGCATGTATTAAAAAACGGGATAAAACTTGATGAATATCATACAATAATTACAATTTAATAAAGCTCTTTAAGTTCTGTTTTAGCAAAATGATTTACGACCACCTTTTCGGCATTTTGTTTTTGTTTAATTTGAGGTTTAACGTCCCCGTCAACACTGTAAGGGTCATTTTGGAGACGTTGCTTCCAATTTTGTGGGACTTTTACCCGACATTGAAGTGAAATTACATCTCAAATCTCAAGCCCTGTCACCCAATGAAACCAATAGGGTTTATTAGCATGGACGGTCCGCCTCGCACCGCGGTTCCTGGACAGGCTTAGAGCCTCCAAGCGGTTTACCAGTACTAGTGTGCGGGCCGGATTCAGCTCTGCGTGGCAGCATCATGCAGCCAATATATTTCTTCAAGCCCCTATGGGCGGGGGCCGACCTTTTTCGGCATTATGACTGTTTTTATGTTTTACTTTTTTGCGTATTAACCTTCCATTAAATGGTAATTCGGTTATATCCGCTTTCTCTCGGACTGGTTTTCGGCACTAGAAAGCGTCATGGTCATAAAACGGGTCGAATCAAAGCAGCCGGGATCCAGCAGAATATAAATGGCGAAAAAACACGCATGTAGCAGACAGAAGCAATAACGTTTACTTCGTATTTGTAAGTGTTTTTAGCATGGATCATGAAATCGGTTTTGCGGTAATAGGGATATCATTTTAGTTTTTCGAATTCCACACCGGTAGCCATGTCACACACTATGGGTTTTGGAAATGAAGATGGAAACCGCGTAATTTAGCAGTGTAAACAGAAACTGAAGATTTGTTGTCACGTGACAAATTTTATGAAAATGAAAAGCAACATTAAAACAGATAAAAACAGCATTTATCGATATATTTTGCAGACCGGAATATTTCTTTATTTTAACTGTTTCTGGAAAAGTTCCTTTGAAAATTAGCCACGGTTCTTGAACAAGGAAATTTATTATTATGTATGGTGGTTGCATTGTGTCATGGTAAACTGTTATCTTTCTACTGATAATGTGATCGGTCTTTCATCTTTGACCATTACTCGCAGCAGATTTGCAGGTGTACATTAAATACATTCCAGGTTTGCAGGATGAAAGCGTACACAGTCATGTAATTACAGTAGGGATTTTTTAACCTGCACGCGGGGGTGGGGGGGGGTGGGGGGGATTTCTTGCATAGAGGGCTTCCAGTTAACATAACGACCCGAAGGACGGTGCACTATGTGGCATTCATCCCTGCTAATGATGTCAGTGGAGCATGATCGAACACGAAAGTTACCGCTTTTGGGGATCAAACCAGGGATGGGGGTTTCTTGCACCAGAGGCAGCATCCTAATTCCTTCGGATGGGGGACGTTAACTTTTTCTGAGCTGGCTTGTACATAAGCTGTTAATCAGTGCAAAGTAATTTTATGTAAGAAAACGACAACTGCCCTTCTTGAATCGGATGAAGTGATAGAATGAGAGTAGAAAAAAATTCACAGTCAGTCTCCATGAAAGTTTGTTTTTGATCCACAGGATAAAGTCAGTGACAGTGTGGAAACTCACATCACATAAAAGAAGGAGAGCATAATGCAGCATCTGATCAGAGCCTACACTGTTTGCATAAAGTTCAGCCATTTTTAAATACATTTGAAGAGAAACACAACCTGGCATTCCTAAATTTTAAAAAATGGACTTGCGCTATTATATAAAGTGGAACACAGGCACTTGTTTAATAGAGGAAAAAATCTACCCTCTACCTTGAGAAGGTAGAGGGTAGATTTTTTTCTCTTTGAAACAAGTGCCTGTGAAGTGGAAGATTCGATTTTGTATACAATAGGTAAAGAATGAAAACAGTACATTTTTTACTCTCCAGAGGTTGGGGCCCCGGCGACAGGGGCTTGTATTTATACATCAGGCTGCATGGTGCTTCCATGCAGAGCTGACGCTGACCACACATTGTACGAGTACTGGTATACAACTTAGAAGAACAAAACCTGCACAGGCAAAGTGGTGTAAGTCAAACCCTCCAATGAATATAAGATTTTGGTTTCATTGGGTGGCAGGGCTTGAGATGTCATTTCATCTCAAATGCCGGGTAAACTCCCGCAAAATTGGAAGCATCATCACCAAAATAACCTCAATAGTGCTGATGGGGCATTAAACCTCAGTTCAAACAAACTGTCAAGAGGTTATGACCAATTCAGACCACAGTAAATAGAAGGAACTACTTTCTTTTTGTTTACATGTTTTCACCATGTGCTCAAGAGCAGCCATGTTTCTTCAATTTCAAGTGCATGGAGGTGGCAAGATGAAAATTTGGTCAATTTTGTAATGGGAAAGAATTTTTGAAAATCATTGGTAGGTTTTGTTAGGAGAGGTTATACAAAGGACTGATTTGTGCTAAAAAGAAACATTGGATGAAATGACAGCTCTGCAGTGACGTTTGAAATTTGACAATTTTCATCCTGATTGTTTTTGCCTTTTGAAAACTAAATGTTAGTAGCAATAGAGCTACATAAAGCCAAAATGTTATGCTTTCATGGAATTAATCACAAAAAAAATCATATTAGTCATAATTTATTTTTAAAACAGTAATCATCTTCACACTTTTCAAATTTTCAATACAGGTTGTCAGCCATTTTGTATAGTCCTTAATGTACATTTTATTGTGCGAAGACCCTGATCAGACGTTACGGGCGTCTTTATGCACTTTGTTTTTAACGATCATGTGGCTCCAAACGTGATTTTAGGAGTACCTTGTGCTCGTCGGTCCAGCATGTAGGACTGGAGCGATTACACTGTACTCGCTTTTGGTTGTAAAAATTGTACCCTTTACAAGTCATCGGTTGGCAAGGTGATGAGTGCCCAGCATACACTGCTGGTTGTCAGTACGAGTGAATACCCTTCACTCGTTGATTGACGCGATGTACTCGTATCCGAGTACCCTCGAGCTACTCGTTGTCGCTGTGATGTTTATATGACATTGATGTACTTTTTTTCTTGTTTCTGCTTTGGAGTGCATATTGTGGGTACTCGATAGGACGGCCTCGCGCAGTGATACGGTTCTAACCTATAGGCGCGGTCCGTGCTCTTGACAGAAGTAGGAAACAATATCAAACTTTTCCACCGTCATTTATAGCCATGTGTTTCCTTAGAAAACAATATAACTGTGGTAGCGCATTTTAGTTTGCGCACTGGCGGTTCTAAGAGATGATTTCAATCTTTTAGAAGTAAAAGGTTTCCGTATTTATTTTTGTGTGTAAAAGTTTCCGGCATTCCGTTCGACCTGAACGGAATTGGAGAAAAATCGCTCGCTAAAAGAGAAGTGCTTTTCTTGGAAATCTGTTTGGTTTCTTGTCTGATTCATAACAACAAGCTTAAACCAGCAACACATTGTTGCTGGTTACCCTATGTTGTGATTTTTTGTCTTGTAGGTTGAAAAAAAAGAGTTGACATTCTTTCCCGCCATTACCTCACTAGTGGGTGGGGTAACGCAAACTGAAATTCTTAGGATCAATATTAGGTAGCATGTCACATTCATTCTTCTGAAGAGCCGTTGCGTTGTCAGATATTTTAGTGTGCTGAGCTGTATATAATTGGACCAGTGTACTGATTAGCCCTTTGTAGTTGTCAGTGTGCTGGCTTTGATAAACTCGGAATCAGGATTGTTCAAGTGCTTGACACCCATCACAAATCATTAGAAATTATCAAATCACAGCTCAGTATATTAAAATGAAGGTCTCCCTGTTTCCCGTGGTCTTAATTCTTGGGTTCACTCTTTGGAAAACAACTTATAGAATGCATCCAGATGATGGAAATCAGGAGTGCAGGATTACAAATAAGGAGAGCAGTAGTAGAATTTTCCAGTTATTGGCATTTACAAGGAAGAATGGGAACAGAAGGTGTTCGGAGGGCTTGCGAAACTTCCAAGTCCTCATACGGTACAAAATTGGCTTTACTCATAATATTGGCCGGAGACATTGAAACCAACCCCGGCCCAAGGTTTCGCTGTGGACTGTGCAAAAGATATTGCAAAGGTTACGAGAAATGGATAGAGTGTGAGGATTGTAAGAAACGTTTTCACTCCTCATGGATTTGGATAACAGTCAATTGTTAGAATTTGAATCTGGAGCTGGAACTTGGTATTGCAAAGACTGCAAAGCTGACTGTAGTCTTTGCAGTGGTGATGTCCTTAATGGCCACAAAACCGTTCAATGTGATCAATGTGAAATGTGGATACACATTGAATGTTCGTTCATTTCAGACGCAGAATATGGCACTTTGGTAAACTCGAACTGCCACTGGATATGTCCAAATGTGAGGTGTGCAACTTTTCAAACACCTTCTTCGATGAATATATAGAACTGAGTAAGCCAAACAGGTTTGAACCTCTGTCAGAGGATAAGAGAGGCAAATCTTCGTCTGCTGATGAAAATAAGTCGAATCTTGTAAAATGTTTGAAACTTTGCAGAATAAACATAAATTGAATAAGAGGAAAAAATCATGAACTTTTAGCTATCCTCGGTACGTCTCAACCGCATATTGTTGCTATTTGTTTGTTTTATAAGATGAACAATAACATTACACCAGATTATCTTTCAGCCCTTGTACCACAATCTTTCGAAGAAACGACCCATTATGAACTTCGAAATGCTAGAAATGTCAGACAGCCATTAACACGCACACAGCTATATTTTAATTCGTTTATACCTTCAAGTGTAAGATTGTGGAATGACCTACCCACTGAAGCAAAAGATGCAACTTCTCTCAAGAGCTTCCAATACCAAATCAATAAAAATTTACAGAAACCACCAAGATACTTCACAACTGGAAACAGATTTGCTCAAATACATCATGCGCGTCTAAGAACATCTTGTAGTTGTTTAAACCAGCATTTGTATTCAAAAAAATATCATAACTGATCCGTATTGTCATTGTGGAGCGGTTGAAACCACTAAACACTTCCTGTTTGATTGCCAGAAGTACAATCAAATACGAAATGAAATGTTAAACAAAATTTCAAGATATTGTACACCTGATTTGAATCGCTTGCTGCTTGGAGATGATCGTTTGGATAATGCTTCTAATTCAGAGATTTTTTACGCTGTACAAAATTATATATTAGAAAGTAAACGATTCCAGACTTCTTGAGGAATTCTCTCTCTCTCTCTCTCTCTCTCTCTCTCTCTCTCTCTCTCTCTCTCTCTCTCTCTCTCTCTCTCTCTCTCTCTCTCTCTCTCTCTCTATTGTATATATTCATGCATTTTGGTTTGATCCATATTTAGTCTTCATTTAAGTGATTGTTATATTTCACCGGTTGGTTGTTTGCTTGTACTTTAAGGATATTTAGGGAGACAGATTTACATAAGCCCTTAGGCTTCTTTCTGAACCCCTTCACATGCTTAATTGTATTTAGTTTAGAATATTATATAGTTTATAATTATATGCAATCAGTATGTGAATAAATATGTTTAAACCAAAACAAAGACTGACAGTTCAATTACCACTTCAATTGAGCTTTTCCCTGAAACTCGTGAGTAAGATGGGAACCCTCATGGTGGTGAGTTGATGTTGCTCATTCACAGAGACATCCCTTACATGCCTTTCATGGAACTGGAAAATGACACCGAATCGATCTGGGTTAAGGTTTTTGCAAATAGAATTCCCACTTCGTAGCAAGTCGGTATCGACCACCAAATGGTACACTGTAAATTTTGGGAACACTACACGTGTTTTGCTAGTGTTTCAGACTAAATCACCTACGTTTTCAAGGCAAATTTATATGTTTTGTACATGTTTCGAAACCGCTTGGAGCTACAGAGTTGAAAAACGCTGGTGTTTTCAACTTCTACACTGTGCAGAAAAAGAAACTCTGAAAAAATATCTTACATTATTTAATGAATAATTATCATTTAAATGTTGTTGCCGGGTCACATATAACAGATTTAGCCAAATAATAACGCTGTTTGTACAGAAAAAAAAATCTTCTTTTCCCCAGGCAAAACCGGAAAACGCGCGTGTTTCCCCTGAAACACATGTGTTTCCCAGCTTTACACATGTAATAGTCCAGACTGAGTGGAGCTCAGATGTTCGTCTAACCCCAAGCTCACGTCTGGGTACTACCCTCAACTCGATATGCAGGGAAAAATGTGCTTCGCGTTGTGTTTTTATAAATAGAAATATGTTGTGTATTATTTTGTGAATGCTGAATGAACGGACGGACGGACAGACAGATTCACAGTCTGGCCCCCAGCCCATGCAGTATTCCCCGTAAGTCGAGCTATCAAGGTTCGAATCTCTGGATGTGGTCCGATGTTCAGAAGAGCAACCAACAACTGCATATCATAATATGGATTTATTTACAAATGAAATGAACAAACGAAACCTTGTGTAGAAAATGATTTTAGAATCCTATTACGGTGAAGTTTATTGAATCCTGACGCTTTTTCTGGTTCTAGACTTGATTTCCCATTGGTGTCTTTGATGGGTGGAGTAAGTTAATTGTATCGATTCCTGCTCTTTGTTTTACTTCTACTTTGAAATCAAATCATTCAGAAATGTTTCGTGTTTAGAAACGTTTGTAGAAATAAATGCACTACTATTTAGTTCGAACTTTATCAGAGCTAGTTCCCTTGCTTAGTAGCCCTCCTTGAAAACAATATGTCGGTAGTTCCGATATGTACTGTAACTGTGATCGTTCCTGCTTTAATGCAAAATAAGAGCATCAATATGTATGCCTACTAATTTCAAAACAAATAAGTGTTTGAAAGTTCCCATTACGATCAACACACTCTGTAATGTTCACTGTATAAGCGCAAATGAACGCATTCGAAATTTCTCTCATATACTGAACCAAAAAAGAACCGCAACTTTTTAACCCAAAAGATTTTCATGCAACCATCAGGTTGACTGAAAAATCATTTTGCGATTTACTTTCATACTTTTTAAACTTTCTTATGCAGAAAACATTTGGGCGATATCTGTACAGTTTAACGCTCCACTTGGCAATTCGTTATTTTCAACATTTCCTCGTGCAGTACATTAAATGTATACAGTAACCTCATCATGTTGGCATATTGTGTTACCTGGAGTTTCGGTTTCAAAAGTCTGGTAAAATTTCACTACGGAATATGGTACGTTTGAAGCAAGATCAACGTAACGTAGCGGTCCAAATGCTTCTACGTTGGATGTCCCAGGCTGTCATCGCCATGAACTTCAAAGTGGGTAAATCGACGATAACTCGCTTGTACCAGCGTCTACGTCAAATGGGAATGACAAATGACAGGCCCAGAAGTGGACGTGCACGCGTCACGACACGTCGACAGGACCGATACATCCGTCTAACCCACCTTCGTAATCGATTCCGTACAGCCGTCAAGACGTCTCAAGTGACACCAGGAATGCACAACAATCGAATAAGTGCAGATACTGTCAGGAATCGCCTTCGAGCGTTTGGCTTACGTCCTCGTCGTCCGTACGTTGGTATGCCATTAACACCACGACGACGTCAGGCTAGAATGGCGTGGCTCACAAAACACAGGTAAAACTTGTTTCCCCTTCGTCAGTAGCGTAACGTTATGTTTTCTGACGAATCCAGGTACAAGTTGTACAGAGCTGACGGCCGTCAACGTGTGTATAGGCGTGACGGAGAGCGTTATCGTGACAATTGTTTGGTTGAACGTGATCGATTTGGAGGCAATGGGTTGATTGTATGGGCTGGCATATCTTATGGTCATAGAACGCCCCTGGTATTCATTGATGGATCTTTGACGGCTCAGCGTTACGTTGGCGTCGTTTTACGACCGGTAGTTGTGCCATATGTACGACAGCACAACGTTACGTTTCAACAGGATAACGCTCGGGCGCATGTAGCAAGGCTCAGCATGGCGTTTCTTCAGTAACACAACGTTGACGTATGCACTGGCCTCCGTATAGTCCAGATCTGTCTCCTATAGAACATTTATGGGACGTCTTGGATAGGCGCGTACGTAACCGCCCCCAGCCGCCAACAACGCGTCAAGCCTTGCGTCTCGCGCTCATACAGGAGTGGAATGTTATTCCCCAGGCAGAGATCAATCGTTTTATCCTGTCCATGACCAGGCGTGTGCGTGAAGGACTGAATACAAGCGGAGAACATAATCACTATTTACTGCTTGTTTTGAACTTGTGAAATGACTACCTCTATGACAAAACGGATTTTTGTTCCAAACATTCTCACTGGAAATTAACTCTATGCAAGTTACATTCAGGAATGATTATTTCTCCCACTTTCGCATATATAAGACAGACACTCAGCTCATGGAAGAAAATAATCATCTTACATGGGTGTGAGGGGTGGATGAAAAAAATCCGTCCGAGGGTAACTATCCGGCATCACGAGGCTTGCCGAGTGATGCGGGACAGTGATCCCGAGAGACGGATTTTTCTGGCCAACCCTCCCTCCCAATATGATTCTTTTTCTTGCATACCTTCCATTTCTGGGCGTTGATTTTTAATACTGCAGTCACTTCGGTTGCCGACGTCCGCCATAATGTGATGACACTATACTGACGTAACGTGCTGCGACATCAATCTAAACGACGGCGCATATTCAACCAGTGCATTTATCAACACGCGATAATATTCGATTTTGGGTAAGAACACCATATCACCAGTTTGTCGTCTGCTGATTTAGCACAGATTTGTTTGATTTTAGGTTTAATAATGTCCCTGTAAGGTCATTTTGGAGACGTTGCTTCCAATTTTGTGGCACTTTTACCCGACATTGAGATGAAATGGCATCTCGAGCCCTGTCGCCCACTGAAACCAATAGGGTTTATAAGCATGAACGTTCCGACCTTTGCGCACCGCTTTGCCTGGGCAGGCTTAGATCCTCTAAGCGGTTTACCAGTACTCGTGAGCGGGTCGGATTCAGCTCTGCGTGGAAGCATCATGCAGCCCATATATTTCTTCCAGCCCCGATGGGCGGGGCCAGATTTAGTACAGAGAGTGGTAAAGGTTTAAGCAGTGAAATTACAGGGTTTGGGTGCGCTTTTAATTTGCCCACGTAAGTAACAAGGAGTGACTAACTTCCTTGATGCTAGGAACCTTGGGCCTATTTGATTACTGTTTTGCAAATTGAAAACAAGCTTGTACAGAGTGCACTTGAGAAGCCTCTGTAAGTGGTTATGCTACTCGTCTCATAAATGCGTTCGATCCTGGGCTTCTCCAGACTTTCGGTTGAGTCTTTAAATCGATTTCCCATCAGCTTTGGTGGGACGCAAAACTCTCAGAGAGAGAGAGAGAGGGAGAGGGAGAGAACATTCATTGATAACAGGAACTCCAACCATTTTCTTGCCTTATACGAATTTTAATTCTTACCAAATTTACACACTGGCGCATTACAGCTGATATGATTATAATCTGTCCTTCTTTTATGAGTATTATGTGAGCCCCGCCAAGCGAATTTGGGTCTTCGAGCATTCCGTCATGACAAATTTTAACTGCGCATGCCCAGCCATTCAATGGGGCCAGGGATATGACTTTCTGTCTGAAGGTTCCTCTTGATTCACTGCTTGTATGAGCGAGCAGCGAAGGTTCTGGCGAGACTGCGCGGATGCGCAGGCTCGCCTGAACGTTCGCTGCTCGCATAGGCGATAAGTACCAAAATCGCTTGACGGGGCCCATGTTATACCCTCCGAAATTTTGAGTGTCCGACCTTCCGTCAGCGCCTCAGTTTTGTGTCCGCTCCATAACTTTGATATCGTTTGAGATATTTTCACGAAACTTCACAGATATGTGAGACACTATGAGATGACGTGCAGAACATATGAACCGTAAGTCTGATTTTCCTACTTTATTAGTTGTTTCCCTTCGAACATTGAACATGGCCATTTCTGTCATAGTTCCGTGTCCGCTCTATAACTTTGATACCGTTTGAGATATTTCCATGAAACTTCACAGATATGTAGAGCACTATGAGACTACGTGCAGAACATATGAACCGTAACTCTGATTTTCCAAATTTTGAAGTAATTGCCCTTTGAACTTTGAATATAGCTTTTGCTATCAGTTTCGTGTCCGCCCCATACCTCTGATACCATTTGAGATCACGAAACTTCACAGATATGTAGAACACTGAGATGACGTGCAGAACATATGAACCGTAACTCTGATTTTCCTACTTTTGGAGTTGTTACCCTTTGAACATTGAACATAGCCATTTCTGTCATAGTTTCGTGTCCGCTCCATAACATCGATACCGTTTGAGATATTTCCATGATAATTCACAGATATGTAGAGAACCCTGAGACGACGTGCAGAACATATAAAACATAACTCTGATTTTCCTACTTTTGGTTTTCCTACTTTTGGAGTTATCGCCCATTGAATATTGAACATTGCCATTTCTATCATATAGTCTGTTTGAAGCACTATACCTCCTGACCCTTATGATTGATTCTGACCGAACTCGCATGGTTACAGCACTAGTGTGGGGAAAACGGTCATTAGGTTTTGATGACCTTGACCTTATTTTCAAGGACACAGTCCCCCAAAAAACTGTCAATTTTGGGCCAAAGATGGCTTGTCTGCACCCAATCTCATGAACACCTCAGTGAAATGTGGTCTTACTTGGTACAACATATCCTTGCAATTGACCAAAGATTTGACTAGATTTTGGAGACCTTGACCTTTTTTAAAGGGCACAGGTGCCCAAAAGCTGAAAATGAGAATTGTAATTCTGGTTTACTTTCTTTTGGAGCTATGGTTCTTTGAACATTGAAAATAGTCATCTCAGTCATGTATTTCTGTTAACTTGTTAACTTTTTAGGGAAAGAGTAATGCATCCTTACTTTCCTGTGATATGACACTTGCTTGATGTAATTGTAGTGGCGGGGCAGCATGCAGTGCAGGCAGCTTTAATTCTTCCAGCACTCTCAAAATGTCTACGTACCACGTTGGCTAAAATTTACGGTTGCTTAAAACCATGACGTGTTCCTAGAATGTTTCAAAGTATAGGTATATTCATAAAATATGCATATTCATAATGCTTTTCTGTTGCTGCAAGAAACAAAATACATCTGTAGAAAACTTGCCTTTCAAAATGGGGCGTTGTAGTTATGGTGATCACAAGTTTATATTGTCAGGGGAGTTAACAAAAATACAGTAAAATTCCGCTATTAAGACCGCCTAAAATTATTTAGCAGGTTGGCGTTATTCTTTCTATGTGTTTTCTGCATGCAGTGTTCTCTGATCAGAGACCAAAGACCAGAGAGGTCTTAAAGACCACTTTTGAACAGTCCCAAAGGTGGTCTTAATATAGGAATTTTACGTTACCTTGGCAACCTTGGTTGTTGCAAATCACACTCCTTTTCAACTTGTGTAACGTTATACCAAATATATCTCAAAGACCCATCCCTATACCCTTCGAATCTGTTCGGTCAGGGGTAAGAAAGGTTGGTCATTGGGCACAATATGGTACCAGTGAATAAAACAGTTTTGGACGGTTGCAATAACATATAAGTTTAAACCAGGTCCAAAGCAACTGAGTACTGAGGAATCAAATGATGTATACCCTAATAGTATGATGTTATTAATCAAGTGATTTCGTATTGTTCCAGTTACAGGTCCGAGTTGCGAAACCGAGGACCTGAGTGCTGCTATATTGGCCGAGGGCAATACAGCAGATCGAGGCCAATACCAAATTACTTGATTAAATAGACATAATTAACCCTTTTTGTACCAAATGGAATCTTCCCCCTACTATATGGCTGGGGTCCATTTTGAAACTTAGGGGTGTCAGGTTGTGTTTTCTTCAAAATCTGCTTGGAAAATGGCTGAACTGTTTGCAAACAGTGTAGGCCATGATCAGACGCCGCGTTCTGCGGCGTCTGATCTGGGCTTGCACTTTTTGCCAGGGTACCCGTTTTGGGGTTTCTGGTACTAAACGAATTAAAAAAGCATGACCTCCTGGTAATATTAGTTGACCTGGTGTTAATACGGATGACCTCCGATCAATACAGGATAGTCATTTAATAATATTCTATACAAAAAGGGTAATCCTTTGGAAGCAAGAGTTGCAATACAGATCTGAAAACCATGGAGTATTCAAGATTTTTCTGAGCCAGACTAACTAATGTCGGCTAATTAGGCCTTATCAATGACCCTCAAATATTTTCAGAATTCCGCAGTGAAATCGATGGTCCCAAAGGACTAGAAAATATAGGGCGGGGAGACGTTTAAGGCGCCGCCACAGATTCCCTTAACACCAGCTGTGGTGAAATTAAACGTTCTATAAAAAGTTAATGCAAGGGCTACAATACAGAATTGAAAACCGTGGAATGTTAAAGATTTTCCAGGGCCAGACTAGCTAATTTCGGCCAATTTGGCCTCATCAGCGAACCTCAAATATTTTCAAAATTCCGCAATTTGTAGAATCAATAGGATCTATGATCCCAAATAATTATTGATTCCATTGCGGAATAATAAACATAACTTTTCATAAACAAAGAAAGTTTCACCAAGAAAAAAACACTGATTCGGCATTTGAATACTTATATATGGAAAACGTTACAAAAGAAAAAGTTTTTTTATAACTAATTAAGGAGCCTGCATGTTATCTTGTTTGCATAACATAGATATTGTGCAGACAACATTGTGCACACAAGATATTATCTTGTTCGCACAGCTTTTAAAATACCTCAGTGTGTGTGGACAACATAATATCTTGTACGCACAAGATATTATCTTATGCGCACAAGATATCTTATTCGCACAACTTAATATCTTGTTCGCACAACATATTATCTTGTTAGCACAATTTAATCGGACGCATAAGATAGTATGCTGTCCGCATCTATGTTGTGCAAACAAGATATCTTGTGCGAATTATATTGTGCGAACAAAATAATACCTTGTGTGAATGGCCCGCAAGATATTATGCTGTCCGCACAAGATATATTATGTTGTCCGCACAAGATAATATCTTGTAGGCACATTATTTTACCTTGTGCGCACAAGATATTAATAAAAAATACATGTCCCTTCCCGGATTCCGTAGTCAACCAACGAACAGTCCTGTGAAATTTATTGAAATCGGGCCGTTGCCTAGGAAACTTGACGTTTAAAGGTTTTGCTAATTTTTTTGCTTAGGCGGCCATTTTCTTTAGCAGAGTAGAATGATTTCAGCCATTTCAACTAAAGGTCGCAAGAAGAACATGCCTGTGAAATTATTCTGAAATTTGTCAATTGACAAGGGATGTCATTTAAAGATTGTTTGGCTTCCAATTTCTTAGACCCCCGTTCGTCTTATGACATAACTGGGAAATCTCTGCCGATAAGGCTGCACAATATATATTAAAGCAGAATTTTAATCCTGGTATAAAGAATGTTTATTTTGTTTGTGTTGAGATTTTACGTCCCGTCAACACTATTAGGTCAGTTTGGAGACGCTGCTTTTGGTTTTGTGGGACTCTTACCTGACATTGAGATGAAATTACATCTCCAGCCCTTTCTTCTAAAGAAACCGCAAGGATCTAACCTTTACCCTGCTGTAGGAGACAAGCCCTATCTTTGCAAGCAGTGTAGATCCAGATCAGATGGCTTCTGATCAGGATCTACACAGTTTGACATTCAGTTTATGAATATGTAGAAATAAGCTGCATCAAGTAATCTGATTGGTCAGAAATGAGTGTGGCTTAATTGAATATTCAGCAGGTTAAAGGCTAAAGACCGGACAGACTATCACCACTTCTGGACAGGCTTTGACCTTCTAAGCGGTCTACAAGTACTCAAGTTCGGCCGGTTTCAGCTCAGCGCGGGAGTACCACGCAGTCCAACCCCTTTCGCACAGCCCAAATGGGCGGGGGCGCGAACAAAGGATGTGTATTGAAAACGCGTACGCAGTCAATAATGCCTGCGCCCTGTGGACAACACCAAGGGGATAATCCATTGCAATTGTTATGTGAATGTAAACTAACTAAAGCAGGAACTATTGATTTCAGTACCCAGTTTTTTAGCTCACCGCCACGTAGTGACGAGGTTAGCTTTTGGGATCACTTTTTGTCCGTCGTCCGTCGTGCGGCCGTGCGTGCGTCCGTCCGTGCGTAAACAATTTCTTCAAACGACGTCTCCGCGTAACCACTGATCGGATTTTGATCAAACTTCACAGGAATGATCCTTAGGTGGTCCCCTTTCAAAGTTGTTCAAATGGTTCCGGTCCGTTGCACATCTAGGTCGTAGGAGCAAAAAATGATTTTTTTTTTCACCAAAAACTTTAAAAATCTTCTTCTCTGAAACCACAAGGCCCAGGTCTTTGATATTTGGTATAAAGCTTCATCTAGTGGACCCCTACCAAGATTGTTCAAATTATAGTGCTGGGGCCAAAAATACCCCCGTCCCGGGGCCATTTGGTTTTACATGGGCTTATATAGGGAAAATCTTTAAAAAATCTTTTTCTCTGAAACCCCAAGGCCCAGGTCTTTGATATTTGGTATGAAGCTTCATCTAGTGGACCCCTACCAAGATTGTATAAATAAAAGTGCTGGGACCAAAAATGCCCCCGCCCCTGGCCCCTTGGTTTTACATGGGCTTATATAGGGAAAATCTTTAAAAATCTTCTTCTCTGAAACCGCAAGGCCCAGATCATTTGCTATTTGGTATGAAGCTTCATCCAGTGGACCCCTACCAAGATTGTTCAAATTATAGTGCTGGGGCCAAAAATGCCCCGTCCCTGGGCCCTCTGGTTTTACATGGGCTTATACAGGGAAAATCTTTAAAAATCTTCTTTTATGAAACTGCAAGGCCCAGGTCTTTGCTATGTGGTATGAAGCTTCATCTAGTGGACCCCTACCAAGATTGTTCAAATTAAAGTGCTGGGGCCAAAAATGCCCCCGTCCCGGTCCCTTCGGTTTTACATGAGCTTATATAGGGAAAATCTTTAAAAATCTTCTCTGAAACCGCAAGGCCCAGGTCTTTGCTATTTGGTATGAAGCTTCATCCAGTGGACCCCTACCAAGATTGTTCATATTATAATGCTGGGGCCAAAAAAGCCTCCGCCACTGAGTCCTTTGGTTTTACATGGGCTTATATAGGGAAAATCTTTAAAAATTCTTCATCTCTGAAACCGCAAGACCCAGGTCTTTGCTATTTGGTATGAAGCCTCATCCAGTGGACCCCTACCAAGATTGTTCAAGTTATAGTACTGGGGCCAAAAATGACCCCGCCCTGGGGTCCTTTGGTTTTACATTGGCTTATATAGGGAAAATCTTTAAAAATCTTCTTCTCTGAAACCGCAAGGCTCAGGTCATTGCTATTTGGTATGAAACTTCATCTAGTGGACCCCTACCAAGATTGTTCAAATTATGGCCATGGAGCCAAAAATGCCCCCGCTCCGGGGAAATTTGGTTTACATGGACTTATATAGGGAAACTCTTGAAAAATCTTCTTCTCTGAAACCACAAGGCTTAGGTCTTTGATATTTGGCATGAAGCTTCATCTTGTGGGCCTCTACGAAGATTGTTCAAATTATAGCCCTGAGACCAAAAATGCCCCCGCCTCGGGGGCCCTTTGGTTTTACATAGACTTATATGGGGAAAATCTTTAAAAATCTTCTATTGTGAAACCACAAGGCCTAGGTCTTAGATATTTGGTGAGAAATTTCATCTAGTGGACCTCTTTCAAGTTTGTTCAAATTATAGCCCTGGGGCCGAAAATGCCCCCGCCCCGAGACCCTTTGGTTTTACATAGACTTATATAGGGAAATCTTTAAAAATCTTCATCTCTGAAAAGCAAGACCCATGTCTTTGATATTTGGTATGGAGCTTCATCTAGTGGACCTCTACCAAGATTGTTCAAAGTATAGCCCTCGGGCCACAAATGCCCCCGCCCCGGGGCCCTTTCGTTTTACATAGACTTATGTAGAGATAATCTTTGATAATCTTCTTCTCTGAAAAGCAAGACCCAGGTCTTTGATATTTGGTGTGAAGCACCTGGTGGACCTCTATCAAGGTTGTTTAAATTATAGCCCTGAGGCCAGCCAAAAATGCCCCCATGATGGGGCCATTTGGTTTTACATAGGGATGTAGGGAATATCTTTAAAAAATCTTCTCCTCTGAAACCACAATGTCTTTGATATTTGGTGTGTAGCTATCTAGTGGACTTTTGCCAAGATTGTTCAAATTATAGCGTTTGTTGATATTTGGTATGAAGCTTCACCTTTTTAGACCTCAGATGAGCGATCCAGAGCCATCATGGCCCTCTTATGTTTTATATTTGGATCACTTTTTGTCTGTCATCCGAGCTTAAACAATTTCTTCAAACAACATCTTCTCCTAAACCACTGATCGGATTTTGACCAAACTTCACAGGAATGATCGTTAGGTGGTCCCCTTTCAAAGTTGTTCAAATGGTTCCGATCCGTTGCACATATAGGTCACAGGAGCCAAAAATAGATTTTTTCACCGAAAACTTAAAAAATCTTCTCCTCTAAAACCCCAAGGCCCAGGTCTTTGATATTTGGTATAAAGCTTCATCTAGTGGACCCCTACCAAGATTGTTCAAATTATAGTGCTGGGGCCAAAAATGCCCCCGCCCCGGGGCCCTTTGGTTCTACATGGGTTTATATAGGACAATCTTTAAAAATCTTCTTCTCTGAAACCACAAGGCCCAGGTCTTTGATTTTTGGTATGAAGCTTCATCTAGTGGACCCTTACCAAGATTGTTCAAATTATAGTGCTGGGCCTCCCACCCCCGCCCGGGGCCCTTTGGTTTTACATGGGCTTATATAGGGAAAATCTGTAAAAATCTTCTTCTCTGAAACTGCAAGGCCCAGGTCTTTGATATTTGATATGGAGCTTCATCTAGTGGACCCCTAACAAGATTGTTCAAATTATAGTGCTTGGGCAAAAAACATGCCCCCCGCCCCGGGGCCCTTTTGTTATACATGGGCTTATATAGGGAAAATCTTTAAAAATCTTCTTCTCTGCAAGGCCCGGGTCTTTGCTTTTTGGTATGAAGCTTCATCTAGTGGACCCCTACCAAACTTGTTCAAATTATAGTGCCGGGGCCAAAAATGCCCCCGCCCCGGGGTCCTTTGGTTTTAAATAGGCTTATGTAGGAAAAATATTTAAAAATTTTCTTCTCTGAAACTGCAAGGCCCAGGTCTTTGATATTTGGTATGAAGCTTCATCTTGTGGACCTCTACCAAAATTGTTCAAATTATAACCCTGAGTCCAAAAATGCCTCCGCTCCGGGGCCCTTTGGTTTTACATAGACTTATATAGGGAAAATCTTGATAAATCTTCTTCTAGGGACCTCTACCAAGATTGTTCAAATTATAGCCCTGAGTCCAAAAATGCCCCCGCCTCGGTGCCCTTTGGTTTTACATATACTTATATAGGGAAAGTCTTTAATAATCTTCTTCTGTGAAACCACAAGGCCTAGGTCTTTGATATTTGATGTGAAATTTCATCTAGTGGACCTCTATCAAGATTGTTCAAATTATAGCCCTGGGGCCAAAAAATGTCCCCGCCCCGAGATCCATTGGTTTTACATAGACTTATATAGGAAAATCTTTAATAATCTGTTTCTCTGAAACTGCAAGCCCATGTCTTTGATATTTGGTATGGAGCTTCATCTAGTGGTCAATTATAGCCTTTGTCCATATTTGTTATGAAGCTTCACCTTTTTAGACCTCCCTCAACATTATGCACATTATAACCTTGGGGTCAAAAATGGCCCCGGGGCCCACTTGTTACTCTATGGATCAGGTGAGCGATCCAGGGCCATCATGGCCCTCTTGTTTTTTTTTTTTTTTTTTTTTTTTTGTTGTTGTTGTTGTTTTTTCATCCAAAAGCTGGTCAAGGCTTTTCTTTTCCATTTCCCGGAGCCGCAATTTTCATCAACGTTCAGTACTGACGATCACAAGCTGAAGTTATCCCAACTGATTTATCCCTATTGATACGCCATACTGCCGTATTCGACGTAATTAGCGCACTTGCTGTGGGTACCTTTTGAACAGCACTTCTGGTCAATTCTGTATAACTTGAGCAAGTTTTTCTCTGCTTCTCTTAAGGTTTTACGACGAAATACCTATATCGTACATAAGTTAATTCTGTCACACTTTGCGGAGGTGGTTGGGTGATGCAAAGTTGATGTATATCTTGCATCACTGGGGCGTTCATCAGTTGTGCAAGACCTGCTGTCCTTGCAGCAGGTAAGGGTACAAGGACGAATGTTATTTTTTTCTGTTTCTATATTTCCTTTCTTTTACCTCTTTCTCCTCTGTCCCTCACTTTCATCTAATCTATATCTCTTCTTTCTTTTTCTCTCCTTCTCTGGTAGACGATACAAAATGACCGTCCATAGTTGGCATGTCCTTTACTCAAAACAATCAAACAATCAATCAGTTTGTCACACTTTGCATCACAAAAAATTGACCCCCTTGAACCCCACTTTTATATAGTAAAACTGGGGTTTACATGGGTAAACTTTATTTTTCTTATTTCTGATTTAAAATATATTGTGGGTACCCGTTAGAACCGCGGTTCTAACGAGTACCCCCAATCTATATTTTGAGCAGAAATAAGAAAAATATCACAATATTCATCTTAAAAATTTCGTATTTTTGGTGGTAAAGTTTACAATGCATTTGTATGGGCGTGTTTTCGTTGTGGCAAAGGGTCGGCCCAGATATCGTCTGATAACGTCAACCTAAAAGTAGATCTATTGTGTACTGTTTCAGATTTTTATACATTATCATTCTGACTTGTTACTTTTAATATCATCATAATTATTCATGCCGTTTAACCGTTAACCGACTGACGCTTATGACCCACCAGGAGGGTTGACGCGCCGTTAAACACGAAATCATCATCATCATCATCATCTATTGTGTTTTGTATGTATATGTGATATTTCTTTCTTTTGTTCTTTTGTCTTTTTCGTTTATTTTGGGTTTTTCATCCTTTCAGTATTATTTCACTTGTATCAAACCGATCCTTAATCAGAGGTGGGCGAGGACTGGAGTTCCGGTGCAAAAGAAAAAAAAAGTTTTAAGACACCAGAACATTGCGTCTCACACGTGACCCGATCGTGGCTCGAACTCAAGGTAGTGAGAGACCTCATATTTTAAGAGTCAGAGCTCGTCCCACTACGCTAGGCCAGGGTGGCTCCTTCCCATTATCCTTTCAAGACGCAAAGTATTTATGTTTTAAACCATAACAGTCAGATGCGCAGCCCCCGCCCATCGGGGCTTGAAGAAATAGATGGGCTGCATGATACTTCCATGCAGAGCTGAAACCGACCCCCACACGAGTACTGGTAAACCACTTACTGGATCTAAGCCTGCCCAGGGAATGCGGTGCGAGTCGGCCCGGCCATGCTGATAAAGCCTATTGGTTTCACTAGGCGGCAGGGCTTGAGATGTCATGTCATCTCAGTGTATGGTAAAAGTCCCACAAAATTGGAACCAACGTCTCCAAACTGACCTTTGCAATGTTGACGGGGACGTTAAACTTCAAATCAAACTTTCAAATTCAGTCAGATGCGCTCCGAGGTTGCGAATTCGCTCCTCGGTGGGACCGCAACATTCGTCCGTGAATCACTGTCACCTCCTAAGAGTTTAAAAGGGGCAGATGAGAGTTACTACAAAGCTAATACTGAAACAGTTTCGGTGTAAACCTCTCCAGGAAATGTTTGCTTATTTAACGTGAAAACGTCGATGCAACGCCATGACATCGTATGGGCCCCGTCAAGCGATTTTGGTACTTATCGCCTATGCGAGCAGCGAAGGTTCAGGCGAGCCTGCGCATCCGCGCAGTCTCGCCAGAACTTTCGTTGCTCGCTCATACAAGCAGTGAATCAAGAGGAACCTTCAGACAGAAAGCCATATCCCTGGCCCCTCTGAATGGCTGGGTATGCGCAGTTAAAATATGTCATGACGGAATGCTCGAAGACACAAATTCGCTTGGCGGGGCTCGTATCGACCTCTTGTGCCCGCTTGGATGAACACATTTTACAAAATCATTCATGCGATCAGCAGAGACTCAGACATGCAGGTCCGCGCAGGCTCACCAGAGTGTTTTGTTGCTCTTAGACAGGTAGAAAAGAAAAGAAGCGCAAGCGGACATTTGTTTTAGTTGACTGACAAATGTATATTTCAAACTGATAAGGCCCTGTTCTCGTGCGTCAGCCCTTAAATCCAAATGACTCATTTGACCTACTTTTTCCATTGCCTGTCCATATGTACAATCAAAAACAATTAAAATCTAGCGTATATTAATTGCAGGGTTTTTAACCTTCAAAAACTTCAGAAAGGAAACTTTATCAATTTCAGCTGTGGTGGCCATTTTGTTTGGCAGCGCAATTAAAGGGTCATACAAAACGAAAACACGCCTATTCAAATATATTGAAAATTTTACCACAAAAAAAGAAAATTTTCAGATAAAAATTCTTTTATTTTCCACATTTCTTCTCCAAACATAGATTGTGGGTACACGTTAGAACCGCCTCGACGAGGCGGTTCTAACGAGTACCCACAATCTATAATAAGGTTTATCCCTTTAATCCCAAGTTTTAAAGTATAAAAGTGGGGTACAAGGGGGTCAAAACTATATAGGCGTGTTTTCGTGATGATTTCTGTGAATTATGTCTCCCCCGAAAATTTTTTTTTCGGAGAGACATATTGTTTTTCCCCCGGGTGTCTGTCTGTCTGTCTGTCCGTCTGTCACAAAATCGTGTCCGCTCTATAACTTGAAAACCGTTCAAGCTATCTTCACGAAACTTCATATAAATATTAATCAATATTAGGCGACGTGCAGTACGCAAGAACTATAACTCTCACATTCATACTTTTGAATTATCTCCCTTGGAAGTTTGTCGGTATGTATGTATGTATGGGCAAATCGTGTCCGGTCAATAACTTTCTTATTTTCATATGGATTTTGAAAATATTTAGCAGAAATGTTAACCACCATGAGACGATGTGTTGCGTGCATGACCCAGGCTGGTACCTCAAAGGTCAAGGTCATACTTAGAGGTCAAACGTCAAAAAAGGGGCCTTTTTTCGAGTTTTGTCTAACTTTCTTATTTTTAGATAGAATTTGTAATTACTTGGCAGAAATGTTAACAATCATGAAACGATGTTTTGCACGCAAGATTCGGGTTGGTACCTCAAAGTTCAAGGTCATACATAGAGGTCAAAGGTAAAAAAAATGGGCCTTCTTTTTCGTGTTTGGCCAACAACTTTCTTATTTTTTGATGGCTTTTGAAATTATTTGACAGAAATGTTAACAACCATGAGTCGATATGTTGTGTGTATGACCCAGGTTAGTAAACGGGCCTCCGTGGCCTAGTGGATAAGAGCGCTGACTCTTAGTCATTAGGTCTCTCACCGCCGAAGGTTCAAGCCTCGCTCGGGCCACGTGTGAGACGCCAAGTTATGCAACGGAAGGTCAGGTGGTTTTTCTCCGGGTACTCCGGTTTTCGCCCACCTCTGATTAACGATCGGCTCTATATGAGTGAAATTATCTTGAAAGGGCCCTTAACCCAAACCAAAAAAAAAAAAATGACCCAGGTTAGTACCTCAAAGGTCAAGGTCATACTAAGAGGTCAAAGGTCAAAAATGGGCCTTTTTTCGTGATTTGTCAATAACTTTCTTACTTTTTGGAAGAATTTGAAATTACTTGGCAGAAATGTTAACTATCGTGGGACGATGTGTTGCACGCATGATTCAGGTTGGTACCTCAAAGGTCAAGGTCATACATAGAGGTCAAAGGTAAAAAAGGGGCCTTTTTTCGTGTTTGGTCAATAACTTTCTTATTTTTTGATGGATTTTGAAATTACTTGGCAGAAATGTTTACCACCATGAGACGATCTGTTGCCTGCACGACCCAGGTTTGTACCTCAAAGGTCAAGATCATACTTAGAGGTCAAAGGTAAAAAAGGGGCCTTTTTTCGTGTTTGGTCAATAACTTCCTTATTTTTAGATGGATTTTGAAATTACTTGGCAGAAATGTTAACCACTATGAGGCGATGTGATGCACGCATGATTCAGGTTGGTACCTCAAAGGTCAAGGTCATACATAGAGGTTAAAGGTAAAAAGGGGCCTTTTTCAGTGTTCAGTCAATAACTTTCTTATTCCTGGATAGATTGTGAAATTACTAGGCAGAAATGTTAACCATCATGAGACGATGTGTTGCGCGCTAGACTCAGATCGGTACCTCCAAGGTCAAGGTCACACTAGGAGGTCAAAGGTCAAAAAAAAAATTGTTTTTGTGTCCAGTCAATAACTTTTTTTATTTCTGGATGGACTTTTCAAAGTGACCTTACAGAAATGTTTACCTTCAATAGATGATGAATTGTGTGCAAGACCAAGGTCCATCCGTCCAACATCAAGGTCATATCTAGAGGTCAAAGGTCGAAAAAGGGGCCTTTTCTATGAACTGTTGAAAGTTACCTTGCAGAAATGTTCACCTTCATTATATGATGTGCTGCACACAAGACATAGGTCCATGCCTCCAATGTCAAGGTCATACTTAGAGGTCAAAAAGGGGGAGACATCTGTGTTTTTGTAGAAAAACAAATTCTAGTTTATTTTTTAAATCGGGCCATTGTCCAGGGTGGGGATGTCGATTAAAGCTTTTATCTATTTTTAGCTGCGGTGGGCATTTTGTTCATTGGAGCAAAACTATTTTAGCAATTTGGTTTGTTTTTCTGTTTAATGGCCCTGTCAACACTATTTTAGGTCACTTTTGAACCGGTCAGTTTACCTATCCACACTTTTCCTGGGCAAGCTTATACGTAAGCGGTTAACCAGAACAGTGCACGTTCTTTCGCCAGAAACTGACAACTACCCTTCTTGATTCAGCGGTAGAGAGAGAATAACCGTAGAAAAGATTTTATGATCAATCTCCGTGAAAGAATGTTGCCGACCCCGGCAGGTATCGAACCAACGTCCTCCCGATCACCAGTCAGACGCGCATCCGACCGAGTAAGGAGGCCGGCTTTAACAATTTGGTAAAGGGTCATATTAGAAACATTTGGGTGAAATTTGTTTGAAATCAGCCCATTTGTCTATGAGGAGATGTCGTTTAAAAGATATTCTGTGTTTCAGCCCTGGTGCCATGCCATTTTGTTAAGCGAAGCAGAACCATTATAACAATGTTGGTGAAACAAGTCTGTGAAATTATTTCGAAATTCAACCAACGGTTATTTGTTGTTGACAGACCGAATAAACGTTTTACTAGTTTAAGCTCTGTAGACCATTTTGTTTAAAACAGCAGGACATTTTCAGCAATTTTGGTAAAAGGTTACCCAAGGAACATATCTGGGAAATAATTTGAAATCCGGCCATTTGCCTAGGAAAGTTGAAGTTTAAATGTTTTGTTATATTTAGTTCTGGTGGCCATTTTGTTCGGTAGTGTGGAACATTAGAAAAAAATGGTAAAGGGTCAAATGAGGAACATTTTTTTCTTTTGAAATCGGATCAGTGGCCTAGATGTCATTTACTTTTTACTAGTTTTAGCTTTGGTGGCCATTTTCTTAAGTGGAGCGGAACGAGTTTAGCAATTTTGGTGAAGGGTCATATGAGAAACATTGCTGTGAATTATTTTGTTATCGTGCCATCGGCGAAGATGTTGTTTAAAAGATTTTCTATTTTTAGCCCAGGTGGCCATTTTGTCAAGAAAAACAGGACATTCTCAGCAATTTTGGTAGAGTCAAGCAAGGATCATTTCTGTGAAATATTTTGAAATCGGGTCATTTGCCCAGGAAAGTTGAAGTTTAAATGTTTTGTTATATTTAGCTCTGGTGGCCGTTTTGTTCAGTAGAGTGGAACCATTAGAAAAATTTTGGTACTGAAGGGTCAAATGAGAGGTGGTAGCTTCCTGAAGGAAATTCAAGGAGTTAGTACCAGTTTCTCTCCCCACCACCTCTCTTTCAAGACACGTGGCCGTGTGCACAGCTCTTGTGTGCAGAGCGCAATGCTCCATGCCAGTGAGACTTAGCGATTGACAAAGCCAAATATCCAAACTTCCAAAAGAATGACAGGGAAATTACCAGACATATCTGCAATGTCAAGCAACAAGACATTGTCACCATGAAGTCCAATGAGCTACTTGCGTGGCTTCGCATTGAAGACCTGGACCTCACCCTGAAGGAGAGAAGGCTCCGCTGGTATGGACATGTGTATTGCTCTAATGGTTAAGTCAAGACGGCCTGCTACATACAGGTGGATGTAAGCGTGGGTCTAGGAGGCCGAAATTGATCTGGAAGCAACCGACAGAGAGAGATCGCAGAGTCGAAGCTCTCGGCTATCGACCCTCATAATAGACACACCTAGAGATCTGGTGCGAGATTTGCCATACATGCAACAACTCAGCTACCTGGAAGTGGATATGTTGCCCCTGTACCTGCACGTTAATAAAAATCCGGTTATTATGATCGTCACCAAATGGAAATTTCTGTGAAATTATTTTGAAATTGGGGCCAGTGGCCTAGATGTCGTTGTTTGTAGTTAGCTCTGGCGGTCATTTAGTTTAGTGGAGGCAATTTTGGTAGAGTGTCACCCGAGGATTTGTTTTGTTTGTTTGCTTTGAACATTCCTGTAAAATAATTTCAAAATCCATTCACTTGTTTAGGTGTCTTTTAAGTAATTTGTTGACGCCCGACGGACGGAACACAACGCACAACGAACATCCATGAGCCTTTGGCTCAGGTGAGCTAAATAAGAGGCCCTCGCCAGAGCTCAGGTGGGCACTGCCAACTGGAGCCATATATTTTAAATGATATGATTATAATCTACCGAATATAAAGTCTCCCAAACAAACCCCCATACTCAAATGAGCACACATCTGGACTCTGCATCTGAAATATTAGGCCTCTTATGGGTGGAACATGGAACCAACAGAGCCTTGGCTGGTTTCTGTTTGTTTGAATTAAGGTTTAACGTCCCCGTCAATGCTGTTAAGGTCATTTTGGAGACGTTGCTTCCAATTTTGAGGGATTTCTACCCAACACTGAGATGAAATGACATCTCAAGCCCTGCCGCCCAATGAAACCAGAAGCTTTATATGCATTTGAGGGTCCGACTCGCATCACTTTGCCTGGGCAGGCTTAGTCCTTCAAAGAGGTTTACCAGTACTCGTGTGGTCAGTTTCAGCTCTGCGTGGAAGCACAATTCAGCCCAATCTATTTCTCCAAGCCCCGATGGGTGGGGGTGGGAGCCCTGGTTGGTATCGCTGACTCAATGCATCCTATCATAAGGAACGAAAATATATATGGTTCAGGGGTGGAAGGAAGTATGTACGGTTCCTGAAGGCCTTTTAAGCAGTGGAGGGGCTGAGGCATGGCCCAAACGGACTGCAGGCAAGCCCACTATTGTCGTCAATGAATGTGTATTATCATAAGCACCAAAAATATATATGGTTAGATTGGGCACCTGAATGGTTTCTGACATTTGAGGCCTTTATATGAAGTGGATAGGAGAGGAATGGGCTCTTAAAAGATAAAGATAAAGAAGCTTTATTTAACGTCGCATATTAGAAACAAATAACATATTGAGCTTCTTTGTGACAAAGTATCCTTTAACAAATACTAACCTGCCTTCATTTATCTTCCTAGGACTTCCCTTGATAATGCGAGTGCAGCCAAGGGAGCACCTTGTACCATTTTCACGCCTTTGGTATGGCGCAGCCGGGGATCGAACCCGTGACCTCCCGATCCAGAAGCGGATGCTCTACCACTGAGCTTTCGGGGCCGCTCTGAACAGTTTCACAGATATATGGCCTTTTAAGAAGTGAATGTGTGCCCAGGGGCATGGCCCTGGTACACCTCAAGGCTAGTGTCACTGAATGCTTCTTATCAAGAATATACATATATTGTTTAGGGCTGGGGATCTGAAAGGTTTCTGAGATATTAGGCCTTTTATAAAGTGGAAGGGGTGGGGCATGGTCACAGGGAACCATGCGAGACTCCCAGATTTGCATTTCTGAAAGTGTGTTATCATAAGGAACAAGAATATATGTAGCCTTAAGGTTTCTGTGATATTTTATGAAGTGGAGGGGGTGGGGGTCATGGTCCCGTTGCACCCAACGGACTCTTTGAAACCCTCATGTGAAACTACACATTCATATATATATCCATATCCCCCATATTTTAGAAAAATATCTAAAGGCTAGGTAGCCAATGTCTTTTGTTTTAATTTTCCGAATTATAAGTCTGTGGAAGCTCTATGCTGACATAGCAACCAAACTAAAGAGCCAAACTTCATAAAACAAACCCACAAAATCTGTAAAGGTAAACATGGTGAATATTTCCATAAAGTATCAGACTCATAGAGTGAGAGTAATATTTTTCAGTATTTTGCTTTCCTTTTTTTTTCCATTTCCATGGAAACGAATACAAATGAGCTGTAGGCCTAAAATCATATGGCAGACAGAAGATGCATAAGGAACACTTCTTTAAAAGTTTTGGCATAATGCCTGCAATGGCTTGGCAGTAAATGCCATTTTTCAGTTTTCCCCATTTTAAGTCTATGAGAGCTCTAAGATGCCATAGCAACCAAACTAAAGACTCAATTTTCATTAAAAAAAAACACAATCTTTCCATCCCCCAGCCCACGAATGCTACAGATGTTATTTGGGTCCAATCGGCCCAGTGGTTTCACAGGAAATATGCTTTGAAAGTGTTGATGCCATACGATGTCAGACAACGCAAGAAAACAATGGCTGCCAACCCCTTATCCTTTAAGCTCCCCTTGAGCCTTCCAGTCTGGTGAGCTAAACACTGAGCCAATTGTTATTCACCAAAGCAGCAAACAACAAAAGCACTGATCAGACTGCAAGTATGTGCAGGCTGATCTGTATTATTATTGTTTGCATGTGGAATAAAACATGTTTACAACATGGTCCATGTGTTCTTCCAATACCATCACGATAACAAGGCCGTGAAATGAACACCCTTATAAAACCCCACTTAATACAGCGAAAACTGGGGTTTAAGAGGGTTTACATTATTTTTCTTATATCTGCTCCAAGACATAGGTTGTGGGTACTCGTTAGAACCGCCTCATTGAGGCGGTTCTAACGAGCACCCACAACCTATGTTTGCAGTTTAAATAAGAAAAATATCACAGATTTTCATCAGGGAAAGTAGCCATTTTGGAGATAAGAAAAATGCACACGGGAGTGTTATGATAATGCCTTATAAGGAGAGGAAGAAACAACTGTACAATTATTAATAACCATAGTATGTTTATCTACAAAAATATAAAGTCAATAAAGATACATACCAAACTCATTTACACCCATACTTTAAGCCAGCCTCAGTGGCTCAGTCAGATACCCATCTGACTGGTGATCTGAGATCACGGGTTTGATCCCCATCGGGTAGGCATGCAAAAAGTAAATACATGGTTAGTGTCTTTAATAATAAAATATAATCGGTGAGCCTTAGACAATTTTATAGGGGTGAGCTTTAGCGAGCCCATATAAAATTGCCGCGGCGAATCGATTATATTTAATTATTAAAGACACTAATCATGTATTTAGTTTATACCGCAATTTAAAAATCAAGGGGTTTTGCAATAATTTAGCAAATTTAACCAAAGAAGACAACAGACAGTGTGGCGTGTTAAACGACATTCGGTGCCATGGCGCGCACACGTAGTATAAGGTGACGTCAATGAGTGCAAAGTTTCTGACGTCACCACCCCACAAAGACGTAGGAAACAACATGGACACTCGAATAAAAGTTTCTCAGCACTTTACATTATGTATGAAAATCAGCAAATAAGTAGTTTGTTTTAGCTTTAGAAATTAGTTTCGAGGTTGAGTAGCAGTGCGCAGTTATTCCAACGGGCCATTCAAACCAGGAAAGGCCGAGAAGGTAAGAATTTAGCTGAAATTGCTGGAATTCTGTTCAAATAAATATTGCAAAGATTTAAACTTGCAGTTTCGTTGTTTTCCAAAGTATAAAAGGTTGCATGTTATTGTTTACACTTGTAAATTAGTGACCTGAAAAGTAGGCCCGGACTATAAACGGTCACTAGACGTATTATAGGTCAGTAGAAGGTATTATAGGTCACTACCGATTATAGTGTGCAGTTATTCGACCCCCTTTATTAGATTACTAGAATGCCTGATTGCGGTATAACTGTGGACACTGACCATGAATTTTTGTCTTTTTGGTTTAATAGCCGAGACTGCATGTGCCTTTTACTTATTTCGAGCCGATCATTAATGAGGTGGGTGAAAAGCGGAATATCCAGAGAAAAACCACCTGACCCTCCTCTGCAGAGCTGGCGTCTCACATGTGCCCAAAGGATTGTTGTGGCCACGTAAAATCTATTTAAGCCCCCCAGTGGAATTTTTTTGGCTGACCTTTCCAAGGCGGTTCTTCTGTCGCGGTTTATTTTTGTTATGGTTTGTCTTTGAGTGTTTGTATCCTTATATTATTTTGTTTTGGATAGCCACTTGGATATTTTGTGGGAAAGTAAGTGTCCTTTTGGCTTTCCGCTATTGAGGTTTCCATCAGGGTCTGTTGTTTCATGTGTGAGTTTCTTTCCCTTTGGCGTCTCTGATGGGAGCTATGGGTTAATTGTATCAATTCTTGATCAATGCCTTCACTTCTATTTTGAAAAAAAAAAAAAGTTTTCTTCCCTTCCACTGATTCAGGATGGGCAGTTGTCAATTTCTGGTAAGAGAATGTAGAATGTATTGGTTTACTGCTTATATATAAGCCTGACCATGTAAAAAGTGATTAAAACTGACGAAGCGTTGACTGGGTCGTTATACCCCAAACCAAACCTAACCCACACTTTAACCCATAAATGACAATGGAATCTTCCACCATAATAAGTTTGGAGTGTTACATTTCCAATTATACGGATGCCTGGTTTGTTTTGTTTGTGGTGTGTTTTGCAAAAAAGTATGTCCTATAAGCAATCAGTGCAGATGCAGATCAGATGCCACATAGTGCTGTGTCTGATCCGTGTCTACAATGTTGCTTATATCCCACAAATGGGTCGCTAGGATATATGGGTTAAGCAAAAGCAAATTAACAGAATACAATTTTATAATGGATAAACTTGCTGATAAACATGGCTCCTTACAATGCAATGAGTTTGCAATAAATAATAAATGTTGTTAAACACGAAAAATATACTCTCTGTATGCTGGGTATTTTATCAGCAGATGACATTTTGAAATATTTTCCCCAGAATACAGGATTTGACATCTTTGCATGAGATGTCATGTCCTTTTTTCTGAGAAAAAAGAAAAATATCAATAATTTGATGTCTGCTGAATAGCCCTGAGAATAAAACAGCTCTAGCTGTGAATTGTTGAGTAATAAAACCTTGAATGTCAGTTTTAAAAGTAGAACAAATCACCAGCACATAGCACAAGTGATTTATTGTGTGTTTGATTTGAGGTTTAACGTCCCCTTCAACACTGTAAAGGTCATTTTGGAGACGTTGCTTCCAATTTTTTGGGACTTTTACCCGACATTGAGATGAAATGACATCTCAAGCCCTGTCGCCCAATGAAACCAATAGGGTTTATTAGCATGGACGGTCCGCCTCGCACCGCGGTTCCTGGACAGTCTTAAGATCTACTAAATCACTTGTGTTCCTTTGAACTCTCTATACCTTTTCCATTGTTAGAAAAAATCCTGCAAACAATATTGACTATAAACATGCATTTGTCTTCCTTTGACATACTTTATGTGAGACCATGTGACATCATTAAATGCCAGATAAGCAGGCTCTTTATTGCGTACAGAGCAACCACTGCTAAGCAGCCAAGCAGGGGAAATTCTGTTCAGCTGAGGGAAACATATGAGATGAGACCTGGGTCACATCGTTCAAAGCCTTGTCAGCTTAACTAGCTCGTTAGTGGTCAAATTGTTAACTGTTCTAGCAAGTAAATTTAAAATTTTGGTATTTTTTGCTGAAAAAAATGTGAATTTGCCATATTAGAAGATCAAAGTTTTGATTGAATAGTTAACTAACGACACCATTATTTTTCAATAACTGGCCCCTGGTCTGATATAGACTGATAACTGCAGGCAGGTCAATATGTATGTATTAAAAGTAAAATAAATGATTGGAGAAATGCCAAATGAGTAATAATTACTCATCTGTCACAGTTTCATTATTTATTTTCTTTTCATTTACTTATATATTACTGATGATAAGAAGGCACCCGCCTATCATGGCTTGAAGAAATAGATGGGCTGCATGATGCTTCCACGCAGAGCTGAATCCAACTCCACACGAGTACTAGTAAACTGCCTAGAGGATCTTAGCCTATCCAGGCAAAGCGGTGTGAGTCGGACCGTCCATGCTTATTAACCTTATTGGTTTCATTGGGCGTCAGGGCTCGAGATGTCATTTCATCTCAATGTCGGGTAAAGTCCCACAAAATTGGAAGCAACATCTCCAAAATGACCAATATAGTGTTGACATGGAAGGGACTTTAAACATCAAATCAAACAAACAAACTGATAAAAGATGGAAATTTTGCAACACATAAAAACACCAGGGGCCAGTTGTTCAAAACCAATGACATAGCGAGTTAACAAATCATTAAAACTTCATTGTTGTTTTTTTTTGGTTGTTGTTGTTTTGTTTTATGTTTTACCGCCCTTTCAATATTATTTCAATCATATCGAGCTGATCATTAATCAGGTGGGCGAAAACCAGTAACCCGGAGAAAAACCACCTGACCTTCCGTTGCAGAACTTGGCATCTCACGTGACCTGAGCCAGGCTCGAACCACAGCGGTGAGAGACCTAATGATTAAGAGTCAGCACTCTTACCCACTAGGCCATGGAGGCATGTCATTAAAACTTTGATCATTTAATATGGCAAATATACCAATATTTTTGCTGAAAAAATGTGAGCCATCAGCAAAAATACCACTGTATTCAATATTAAACTTGCTAGGACATTTAACACTTTACTCACTAGTTATATAACAAGCTCTTTAAGATAACGATGCTTTGAACAACTGGACCCAGAAAAAAATTACCCTTATTTACTTATTTATGGCTGTTGAGTTAACTCTGGCTGTTTAATAGAAGTATAAGTGGCTGTTGCCTGGAGCAGAAGGCTGGCTGCTCAGCACATGTTAACCCATAAAATGCAAATCATGACAATTGCCGTCTGCTCTGCCATCTGCCGGTTACTTTAAAAGTATTTTTTGGAAAACAGTGTTGACAGTGTTGACCCAGATTAGACTGCTCCTGTAGGAGCAGTCTGATCTGGGCCCACACTGAAAAAAATTTGGCCCCTGAGCTAAGCGTTATACATACTAAATACTTAAGTTTCACAAGGTAGATTGCTTTCAGACCGTTTAAAATTTATGTTCCGGAATCTAGCCACAGGGTTATAATTTGAACATTATTGGTCAAACACACCAGATGTTTTGTTTGTTTGTTTGTATTGGAGTTTAATAGCCGAGTCAACACTATTTAGGTCATTTTTGAGCCGGTCAGTTTACCTATCCACACTTTTCTTGGGCAGTATTATACATAAGTTGTTATCCAGTACAGTGCACATTCTTTTGCCGGAAACTGACAACAGCCCTTCTTGAATCAGTGGAAGGGAGAGGATGACCATAGAAAAGATTTCATGATCAATCTCCAAGTAAGAATGTTGCCGACCCCGGCAGTCGAACCCGCGTCCTCCTGATCACCAGTCAGACTCACATCCGACTTGAGCTACTGAGGCCTGCTTTCCACCAGATATACCTATGTTCCAAATATCAAAGGCCTAATTTTTCTGTAACAGACAAGATTTTTATAGTTTTACCTTTAATTTATTAACTTTGTCTATGTAAATGTAAAATACTTGAACAATCGTGGCAGAGGTCCAATAGATAAAGGCGTATAGCAAATATCAAAGAGACCTGGGCCTTCTGGTTTCACATGAGAATATTTTAAAAAGTTTCCCCTCCATGTAAAACATGAAGGCCCCTACGCAGGGTCATTTTTGGCCCCAAGGCTATAAAGTGAACAACCTTGTAGTGGTAGAGGTCACCCAGATACAGCTGTGTACAAATACCAACGACTTCTGGTTTCAGACAAGAAGATTTTTAAAGGTTTCCCTTAATAACAATATGCAAAACATGAGGGCCCCTAGGCGTGGCATTTTTTGGCCCCAGGGCTATTAATTGAACACTCCTGTTAGGGGGCCACAAGACGAAGATGTGTACAAAATATAAACGGCCAAGGCCCTCTGACTTCAGACAAGAAGTTTTCCCGATGTAACTCTATGTAAAACATGTGGGGCTCTGGTCGGGGACATTTTTGGTCCCTGGGCTTTAATTTGAACAATCTTGGTAGAGGTCCATTAGATGAATCTTCATACCAAATATCAAAGACTTGGGTCTTTTGGTTTCGGACAAGGACAAGAAGATTCTCAAAGGCTTTCTCTACATAATGTAAAACCAGTGCACCGGGGCGGGGCCATTTTTGGCCCCAGGGCTATTATTTGATCAATCTTGGTAGGGGTCAACTAGATGAAGCGTCATACCAAATATCAAAGACCTGGGCCTTCTGGTTTCACATGAGAAGATTTCTAAAGGTTTTCCCTGTATAAGCCTATGTAAAACCAGTGGGCCCCGGCGCAGGTCCATTTTTGGCCCGAGGGCTATTATTTGAACAATATTGGCAGAGGTCCACAAGCTGATGCCTCATACCAAATATCAAAGACCTGGGCCTTCCGGCTTGAGACAAGAAGATTTCAAAGATTTTCCTTATATAAGTCTATGTAAAGTGAGTGAGTGTTTGAGTTTTACATCTCACCAACAGCTAGGTCATATGGAGATGGGACCTCAGTTTAAAGACTCATCCGAAAGTCTGGAGAAGTCCAGAATCAATCCTGCTAAGCCTATGTAAAACCAGTGGGCCCCAGCACGGGGCCAATTTTGGTCCTAGGGCTATAATTTGAACAACCTTGGTAGAGGTCCACTAGATGAAGCTTCATATCAAGTATCAAAGACTTGGGCCTTGTGGTTTCAGACAAGAAAATTTTTAAAAGTTTTTCCCATATAAGCCTATGTAAAACCAGTGGGCCCCGCGCAGGGCCTTTTTTTGGATCCTAGACTATAATTTGAACAATCTTGGTAGAGGTCCACTAGATGAAGCTTCATACCAAATATCAAACACCTGGGCCTTCTGGTTTCAGACAAGGTTTATAAAGGTTTTTCCCTTACAAGTCTAAATGTAAAATAAGTGGGCCCCAGCGCGGGGGCCATTTTTGGCCTCGGGGCTATAATTTGAACAATCTTGGAAGAGGTCCACTAGACGAAGCTACATACTAAATATCAAAGACCTGTGCCTTCTGCTTTGAGACAAGAAGATTTTTAAAGGTTTTTCCCAATAAAGGTCTATGTAAAACATGTGAACCCTAGGGTGGGACCAATTTTGACCCCAAGGTGATAATTTGTGCAACTTTGGTAGAGGTCTTATGGTGAAGCTACATACCGAATATCAGATATGTGGGGCTTCTGGTTTCAGACAAGAGTGAGTGAGTGTTTGAGTTTTACGTCTCACCAACAGCTAAGGTCATACGGAGACAGGGCCTGGATTTAAAGACTCATCCGAAGGTCTGGAGAAGCCCGGGATCGATCCTGCGACCCCTGGTTTACAAGGCCAGTAGCATAACATTACATCACGGAGGCCCCTTATTTCAGACAAGAAGATTTTCAAAGGTTTTTGCAAATTTTCGCCTATTTGTTGCCATGGCAACCTGAGTTCTGCATGGAATTAAATTCTTTGAGCAACTTTGAAAGAGGACCACCCAAAGATCTTTTTTGCCAAGTTTGGTCAGGATCTGTTCAGTGGCTTAGGAGATGTTGTTTAAAGAAATTGTGAATGGACAGACAGATGGATGGACAACTACTGACGGTGACCGATCACAATAGCTCCCCACAAGCCTTGGGCTCAGGTGAGCTAAAAAGTGCTTTCCTAGTCAGCAGTCGTCTATTCTTAGAGAAGAGACGGTTTCTCAGGACCAAATCCTTTCCTCAAACAGTAGACCCTGTTTTCATAGAGGCGCAGTTAAAAGTTGAAAAATTTTGCAGATGCTGCCAAATGACAACACTGAGGGCCTATTGTTCAAAACTAAAGATGTTCACTAAAGTATTGATAAAAATTCAATCATTTAAGAGGAATGGGGACACCTGGCAGATTTTGCAGCCATTTTTCAAAGGGAGACAATTTCTGGGACTTCCTATTCGCTTTTCTAAAAGCCCCTCAGGAGCTAATTTTTTTTTTAAGAGTTTGTTTGTTTGTTTTATTTGAGGTTTAACATCCCAGTCAACACTATAAAGGTCATTTTGGAGATGTTGCTTCCAATTTTGTGGGACTTTTACCCGACATTGAGATGAAATGACATCTCAAGCCCTGTCGCCCAATGAAACCAATAGGGTTTATTAGCATGGACGGTCCCCCTCGCACCACAGTTCCTGGACAGGCTTTTGATCCTCTAAGCGGTTTTCCAGTTTTGTTTGATTTGAGGTTGAACGTCCCCGTCAACACTGTAAAGGTCATTTTGGAGACGCTGCTTCCAAGTTTGTGGGACTTTTACCCAACATTGAGATGAAATGACACCTCAAGCCCTGTCGCCCAATGAAACCAACAGGGTTTATTAGCATGGACGGTCCGCCTCGCACCGCGGTTCCTGGACAGGCTTAGATCCTCTTAAGCGGTTTACCAGTACTAGTGTGCGGGCCGGATTCAGCTCTGCGTGGAAGCATCATGCAGCCCATATATTTCTTCAAGCCCCTATGGGCGGGGGCTTTCTTTTAAGAGTTGACCTCAATTGACATAGGAGATAAAAATACTTTTGAAGGAGTTGCCTCCCCTGAAGGTGTATCCATTCCCCTTAATATGCTAATATTTTTGCTGAAAAAAAATGAGTAGATTATGCATTTGCAAAAGCTTCTTATATTTTACAGTATATATACCACTGTATTAGATATTCTACTTACTAGAGCAGTTAACTCACTTGAGCATGAAATTTGTCCTGCTCACAAATTTTAAAATGCCAAAAATATTTGGCATTTTAAAATTTGTGAGCAGGACAAATAACATTCTCTGCCATCAGAGAAAGAAAATTCGCTCAACTTCTTAGTATTTTAATTTTTATGAGCACCACAAGCTTAAGTTTCATGCTCAGCTGAGTTGAGCATGAAAAAAGTTTTATAACCTTGGGGCTAGGTGTAGTGTATTTACATTTATCATATGACGTCGTTGATAAGCAGTGGATAACGTTGTAATAAACATTGCATGACCACACATGTAATAACAGTTTGGCGGGATTAAGTAACGTCATGACGATGTTCATGTCAACAATGCATTTTTTGTGGGAAAATCAATGTCGAATTCAAAGATGATAAAATCCAATTTAAAGTGGTAATATGATAAAGAGAATCTAACACTCGTGGTCATTTCATAAGAAATTTATGAAACTGGCCAAAGGCTTGTTTCATAAATATCATATGAAATGACCATGAGTGTAAGATCCTCTATCTCTTTCATTAGTTTCTTACAGGCAAGCTAAAAATAAATTGACTGTCTTAAAGCTACAAAGCGATATGATAAAGTATTGCACAATTGAATACACCACAATCGCACCTACTATAATAACAAAATTTGTATGAAAATAAGTGTCATTTAAGAAGTCAATCTGCTAAAATTTTACTGTTGATGTTCACTTTTTTTGAAAATTATAACATTTTCCATGCAGGTAAATATCAACAACGGATTCATTGCCATAACACACTCGTGTGATAAAATAAAGTACATGTGCATTACAATAACACACCCGAGTGACATAGTGCATTTTTCACATCTCCAAAATGGCTACTTTTCTGATGAAAATCCTTGATATTTTTCTTATATAGTAGTCGCAGATAAGATTGACTAGGCGGAGCTATTGTTTGTACCTGCCTTAGGAATATCCAATTAACAAAAGGGTAAACCAAGTCACCCGATTGTGTGAATTCAACTGTTAACACAAGCATAGCTGTGGCGTATATGACCATTTCGTCCGCTTGTAGAAAGCGTGCGAAAGGCACTCTACCGAATCTTCTGGTGGACTCAGCGAATTTGACATATATTGACAACATCTGAATAGCTCCGCCTAGTCAATCTTATCTGCGACTACTATAAATGCTCAAAACATAGGTTGAGGGTGCTCGTTAGAACCGCCTCAGTGAGGCGGTTCTAACGCGTACCCCCAACCTATGTCTTGGAGCAGAAATAAGAAAAATAATGTATACCCCCTTAAAACCCTGTTTTCACGGGACTTGTTCATGTGATGTCTTCTTCCTATAGAACAAGCACTATTTAGATGATTTTTTTTTATTTTTCTTACTTCTTGTCTAAATATTGATTGTGGAAGCTTTTAAGAAACACCTCAATAAGGCAGTTCTAAGGAGTAACCCATTGCTGGCCTCGGTAGCTCAGTCAGATGCGCGTCTGACTGGTAATCAGGAGGATGCGGGTTTGATACCTGATGGGGTCCTAACATTCTTTCTTGAACATTGATCATGAAATCTTTTCTAAGGTCATTCTCTCCCTTCCCCTGATTCAAGAAGGACAGTTGTCAAGTTCTAGCGAAAGAATGAGCACTGTACTGGTTAACCGCTTATATATAAGCCAGCCCAGGAAAAGTGTGAATAGGTCAATTGACCGGCTCAAAAATGACCTAAAATAGTGTTGACTGGGCTGTTAAAACTCCAATACAAACAAACAAAAATAAGGAGTACCCAAAATCAATATTTTTGAGCAAAAAATAAGGAAAATAATGACACACATACACACACACACTTTTTCTCTATACAGTCGAACTTCAATGGCTCGAACACCTTTGGGACCTCGAAAATCTGTTCGAGACAGGGGGAGTTCGAGCCACTGAGGTTACTATCAGGAGGCATAACGAGATACTTTTAGACATCTTTTCGGTGTTCTATAATGAAAATGTATGTTGTGTGTACTCATTAGAATCGCCTCATCGAGGCGATTCTAATGAGTACACACAGCATACATTTGCGAGCTAAAAGACTAAAATCTCCTTAATTATCCCCCACTATTTCATATGTAGAGGATTTCGCTAGAGTCTCAAGAACGGGTTCGACTCATCCATGGTAAACGAGCCATCGGTGTTCGAGCCATCGAAGTTCTACTGTATATATTAAGTAGAAATGGACATGTGTTCATTACACTGACTTGTTATTCTGATGAAACTGAAAATTCAAGATTATGTGCTTGCTTAGTATAGGTGGAATTTAACCCTTCTCTTGCTGAATATTCATTTAAGCCACACCCATTTCTGTCTATCAACCTATCAAATTACTTGATGTGATTTATTGCTACAAATTCATGAACTAAATGCCAAACAGTGTACATCCTGATCAGATGGCTTCTGAAGAAGCCATCTGATCTGGATCTACACTGTTTGCAAAGATAGGGGTTGTCGTGAACAGCAAGATAAGGGTTAATGCAGGTTTTTTTTTTCATGAACTAAATGCAGGCTTGCTTTGTAACCCGCTTATTGTCCACACAAGGCTTATCATTCATGTGAAAAATATGCATAGTGACTACAACACTTATTGTTCATGATGGACAATAAGCGTTGCAACTGCAATGTCCATAATATGTGCGATCCCTACACTTACTGCTTAGAATACACGTATATTCAACTTAAAAGTTCTACTTTTTCAAAAGTTCATATCTCGATTGCCACTCATCCGAAAGTATTCATATTTGAACCAAAGGTACCCTGGAGGGCCGACATTCATTCCATGAATCCTGACCCTAAGGTGGGACTAGTCTTCAAAAACAAGGAAACCGTTAAAAAGCTTTTTTCTATATTTCTGTTATGAAAACAACTTAGGCAGATAGTTTGTCGGACTTTGGTCAGCCTCGTGACATTTGACTTATGGGTCATGAATCGATGGTCACCATGACCATATATTTCACAGTCCAGTAATTTTGCCTTATATCTTGAAGAATTTTGCTATATGAACACCATACTTCAGGATTTTGGGTCAGTATGAACACCATACCTCAGGATTTTGAGTCAGTATGACACATTTGACCTCAAAATAAATGTAGGTCACTGTGACCTATATTTCATGGTTCAGTGATTTTGACATATCTTGAAGACTACTTGATGTAAGAACATCATACTTCGGGAGTATGAGGTAGTATGACCCGACATTTGACCTCAAAATAAATGTAGGTCACTGTGACCTATATTTCATGGTTCAGTGATTTTGACATATCCTGAAGACTACTGGATGTATAAACATCATACTTCAGGATTATGAGGCAGTATGACCCGACATTTGACCTCAAAATAAACGTAGGACACTGAAACCTATATTTCATGGTCCAGTGATTTTGACTTATACCTTGAAGATTATTTGATACTGTTACTACATGATTACTGTGTAGGCTTTCTTCCTACAGTAAATTTGGACTGTACATGTATGTAATAATTTACACCTGCAAGTAATTGTCAAATGGCACTCATCACAATAACAGAAGAAAGAAAGAAAGAAAGAAAGAAAGAAAGAAAGAAAGAAAGAAAAAGAAAACTGCCAGGTTTGCAACGTTTCTTGGCAACTTAGCCCTTTAATCACCAAGCTATTTTTTGTAGAAAATCCTAATAGCATTCAATTCTTCTTTATTTTTAGGCCAAAAACAGGCTTGACATTTTCATGTGAATTGTCTGCCAGCAGACAATTCACATGAAATGTCAAGTCTGATTTTCAGTGAAAAACACGCAAAAAAAATCTGAAAATAATGCATCATCAGCAATAGTCATGGCTGGTGGTTTAACCCTTCTCTTGCTGAATATTCATTTAAGCCACACCCATTTCTGTCTATCAACCAATCAAATTACTTGATGCAATTTATTCCTACAAATTCATAAATTGAATGTCAAACAGTGTAGATCCTGATCAGATAGCTTCTTCAGCTCTGGATCTACACTGTATCCAAAGATAGGGGTTGCCGTGAACAGCAAGATAAGGGTTAAAGGGAGATTTATCAAATATAGTAATATATATTTCATAAATTCAAACAACATCAATAGTTCTACAAACTGAATGTCTAAGTCATGCAAATCATAACAGATCTTGGATACATTTACAAAGACTACAATATATAAAAAATATGTAAGAAGCACTTGAAAATATATACTGATCCCATTCATACCACACATAGAAATTCAAAAAATTAAATTTGACATTTAATGCAGCAACAATTACTCTATAGGCCAAAATAACAGAAACCTCCCAGGGTCAGCAACATTCCTTTGTGGAGACTGATTACTACACCTGTGGACATAAAAGCGTTCAAACTTTGATGAGCATCATTTCATTCTGACTTGAAACATCATTCAATATATCCTAACATCCTATCAGTCAACTTTTAGACAGGAATAAATTCAAAACACAATGTGGTGTACATTTCATTGTTGACTCCTGCACTGTCCAATCAAAATACATCTCAAATGCCAATCAGAAAGTGTTTTCCAAAATAAGACCAATCAATTGCTTGATCTAGTTTTAGAATTCTTTCATGAATGACATTTGCTTGTCAAACTAACTTGATGCAAAGAGATTCATTGAAAGTTATGTCATTGGAGTTCCACAGGTGTAGATCCTTTCAACAGTCCTAATTCACGGGTGGTAATCAGGGGAAATAGCTCGAAAATGAGTCAATGGAAATTTGTTCCCTCGACACATCCGGGAACTCTCGAGCTAGCTCCATCACCAAGAAACTCGTAAACAAAGGTAGGTCTCGAAGAGTTTTATCACCATTTTTTTCTTTGTAAGCTATTTATAAAAAATCCGGCAATGCAGTTCCACATAGAAATGATTTAACTTTGTACTCCGCTAGAATTTGCCATGGAAATTTGCCGCGCTGGAGTATGAATGAAAGCAAACTTTTTATCACGGACCGGAAAAATTGTCAATTTATGTCATTACGGAGATTTTGGCCGACGATATTTCATTTTCCGTCAAAAGTACGCCCTTCACACCCACAGAAACAACATCCCTGGTGAAATGAAACATGGAAAGTTTGAAATAAGCAAAAAAAAATTTGGCAGTGATTACGTAACTTGCGAGTTATGACGAAATTACTGTCCGAGCTAGTCTTCTCGACAAGGAGCTAGTTCACTCGACATAAAAAAAGAAAATGAAACGTTCATCAGATACGATGTCTTTCTATGGTCCCACCCAGGTTATCCAACTGGTTTCTTTACCTCTGGCTAACAAAGGTAGGTCTCGAAGAGTTTTATCACCATTTTTTTCTTTGTAAGCTATTTATAAAAAAAAATCCGGCAATGCAGTTCCACATAGAAATGATTTAACTTTGTACTCCGCTAGAATTTGCCATGGAAATTTGCAGCGCTGGAGTATGAATGAAAGTAAACTTTTTATTACGGACCTGAAAAATTGTCAATTAATGTCATTACGGAGATTTTGGCCGACGATTTTTCATTTTTCGTCAAAAGTACGCCCTTCACACCCACAGAAACAACATCCCTGGTGAAATAAAACAGAGTCTTATCATAAGGAACAATGATATATATGGTTTAGGGGTTGGGAGCTGAATAATTTTCAAAATATTAGACATTTTGAGTTTTCCATAAAAATGCCTATATGTCAATTTTACGTTTTATGTAATTTTACCCCAAGGCCCATCCAGGGGCATATGTATCATGAACGGAAAGGTCTTTGGCTGAGTAAGTGTCATGCGAAATTTCAACTTTGTAGCATAACAGAAACGGGAATTATGGGCTCCAAGAGAAACGCGAACGTTTAACGTTTGTTAGACTCTAGTTAGGACTCTTGGGCAATGGCATCTGACACCCGGACACGCTCAGGAGCATGGCCCTGGGACAATCGTATCATGAACAGAAAGGACACGGTCTGAGTAAGCGTCATACCAATTTTCAACTTTGTAGCATAATATAAATGGAAGTTATGGGCTCCAAGAGAAATGCAGACGTAAACTTCGAAATTTGTTAGACTCTGTTTATGAACGTGACTTTCCATTGCAGAACTAGGACATCCATATATGACTCAAGAGAGGCTCGAACCACACCGGCAGGATACCTAATCGACATAGATTCATGTTGTTAGGTGATTAGTTGCTTAATAGATCACTGTCTGTCGGTCACAAGTGCAGAGATCACTCGCGGTACGCGCCCGTGATCACTCGCGCAACGCGCTCATGATCTATTCACTATAACGACTGACTTCCAGTCTGTGATATATTAAGCAACTAATAAGCACCATCTTATCTTTCAACAATTTAGTCTAAAACTGTGTTGAGCATTTATGGGTATAGGGGAAACGATAGTTTGTTCGAGGCATCTTGGTCACATGACCAAGATGGTTACCACGCCCATATATGGTGAAACCATTAAAAATCTTCTCTAGAACCAGTGGGCTGAATTCAAGAAACTTGTAGTACTTAGGACTGCAGTACAACATAATTTGTATAAACGATGACTTTAGGTTTATCAAAAATAATCAGATCACCTGCGGGAACAATATGTGATTTCTGAGTGAAACAAAAATCATCAAAAAGATTACCGGTAGGAATCAAATACTTCATTTGTTTAATCAAACCTTCACACGACACTGACATTTGTGTGCATATATATTTTCTCTCTTTTTCCACCCATCCTTCCATCCATCTACCCACCGACACATCCATCCATCCGTCCATCTGTCTGTCCGTCTATATGTTCGTTCGTCCATCCGTCCTCCAATGGACCAATCCATCCAAATACCCACTCATCCCTTTCTATTGTGCACCCTTCCATCCATCCATCAATCATTCCATCCATCCATCCATCCATCCATCCATCCATCCATCCATCCATCCATCCAACATCCATTGATCCGCTCCAAATGGGAGGGGGCGAAGCAACTAGGTGGGCGAAATGACTAAGGGTGCGAAAAGACCAGGCTCTGTTGGCAAAACAACTAGGGGTGCAAAATGGGGGCGAAACGAACAGGGAGAAACGACTGGGGGACGCCTTTGGGGCATAGCATCTTGTTACCCAACTAGCCAGTGGTAAAGAAACCAGTTGGATAACCTGGGTGGGACCATAGAAAGACATCGAATCTGATGAATGTTTCATTTTCTTTTTTATGTCGAGTGAACTAGCTCCTTGTCGAGAAGACTAGCTCGGACTGTAATTTCGTAATAAGTCGCAAGTTACGTAATCACGGCCAAATTTTTTTTGCTTATTTCAAACTGTCCATGTTCCATTTCACCAGGGATGTTGTTTCTGTGGGTGTGAAGGGCGTACCTTTGACGGAAAATGAAAAATCATTTGCCAAAATCTCCGTAATGACATAAATTGACAATTTTTCCGGTCCGTGATAAAAAGTTTGCTTTCATTAATACTCCAGCGCTGCAAATTTCCATGGCAAATTCTGGCGGAGTACAAAGTTAAATCATTTCTATGTGGAACTGCATTGCCGGATTTTTTTTATAAATAGCTTACAAAGAAAAAAATGGTGATAAAACTCTTCGCGACCTACCTTTGTTTACGAGTTTCTTGGTGATGGAGCTAGCTCGAGAGTTCCCGGATTTGTCGAGGGAACAAATTTCCATTGACTCATTTTCGAGCTAGTTCCCCTGATTACCACCCGTGTTATTAGCACAATGGAGAGAATGATTGTAAAAAATATTTCATTGTCATTTAACCCTTGTTGGCTTTGCTTGCTGGATAAATAAAATACAAAATAAATACATTTTGCCGCACCCACTTCTGCCTATCAACCAATCAAATTACTTAACATAAATTAATGTAATTTGATTTGCCACACCCATTTCATCATTTATCTTCTTTTAAAAAGTTCTAGGTTACTGCATCTAAAATCCCACCCAAGAATTTGAAGGTTCTGTCGCATTCCTGAGGGTAGAGACCTTTTGGCTGTCTAGTCCTTAACCCTTTTCCTGCTGAATATTTAAATATGCCACACCCACTACTGATTATCAACCAATCAGATTACTTGATGCAAATTATTGCAACAAATTAATAGACTGAATGGCAAACAATGAAGATCCTGATCAGATGGCTTCATCAGAAGCCATCTGATCTGGATCTTCATTGTTTGATAGGTAAGACATATCGGGGCTCAGCTGTCTAATCCTTAAGGTATGCCTGCTAATACACCCCTGACGGAAAACAATGAAAAGTGCATTACAAACACATTTTAACATTGCAGGTACATTGCAATTTGAGTTATAAGTGTTTCCTTTTACAGGTCTAAGTCTAATGTATTATGAAGCTATTTCTCGTCATGTTTTGTCTTGACCTCATTATGTTCAAACGTTTCTGTATTCTTAGATATGATTACCCTAAGCTACATGTATTGCCAACATATTTGTCTGTTTGTTTGAACTGAGGTTTAACATCCCCGTCAACACTATATAGGTCATTTTGGATGCGTTGCTTCCAATTTTGAGGACTCTTACCTGACATTGAGATGAAATGACATCTCAAGGCCTGCCACCAAATTAAATTTATAAGGTTTATATGCATGGGCGGCCGACTGGCACAACTTTGCTTGGGCAGGCTTAGACCTTCCAAACAGTTTATAAATGTACATACCAGTGTGCGGTAGGTTTCAGCCCACTTTTTAGTACATTTTACATTGTATATCTATACATGTACACCACAGCCTCTTTATAACACTATAAATGGAGTCCAAAGCAAAAACTGTGTTAGTTAAATAACTGTGTAATAAAAAAAAATGAATAGATTTTATAGAAAAATGACCATTTATGGTCATTTTTCTATATAATCTATACATTTTTGGGATCCATCTTGAAACTGTGTTATATCCATAACTGTGTTTTATTACATTTTCAGTAGTGATTTACTGAGATTTCTCAGTGAATTATAAATCTATAATTCACAGTGTGAATTATTTCTTTTCGAACGTTTTGACGTCATAATTGCTAGGCGACATTGCTGACGTCATTTGTAACAACAATAACAATCTTGACGTTTGGCGGAAAATCTGATAAAATCATAGAAATCAGACTTCAATTTTCGCGTCCATTTGACGTTTTTGAGGAAAGACCTGCAACACAAAGATAAAGTATGATTTTCTTGATAATACAGTTCTATATTCATGACATTGTTGTATCTGTGTATCAAGCACAGGATAATTGAAAATAAAATGAAAACAAGATGGCGACTGATTTTCAAACTAAACCACGCCCCCTGAAATCCATGCCCAGACTGAAACTTTTTAGGTTGGAAATCAGAACTGTTGAATTTGAAAATCCAAAGGTAAAACACGAATGGAAATGTAATAAATAGTTTATTTTGTTGTTTTAATTGATTACGGAGAAATAATTCATTTGTGTTCCAAGGCTTTCCTGTAAAAAACGAGTGAGCGATCGCTCACTCGTTTTTACTCGGAAGCTTTAGAACACTTGTGAACTATTTCACCGTAATCGATCAAAACAACCAAATAAACTCTATATAACGAACAGTGTTATAATAAGGTTGTGATGTATGTATCATAGTTTACTGGTGTTAATCAGGGTCCATACAGTGTTACACATGTTGCACTGCCGAGCCTGTGTTTTGGTAGCCTTGCTGAGAATTCCGCTCTTCCGAAACCTCGACATAACCTAGACGATCTATAAGGCTCGGGTGTCTTGGTGAGCATAAAACATACAAGCAATTAAAGCAGCAATTTCCATGGCTGTATGGATTTGTGTGATTCTTGAATCTTTTCTGGCTGTATAATCCTTTAATGTCCTCATTTGTTGTCATCTCCGTGGCAACAAGGTAACTATGGTAACAAGAAAGACCCCCAACAGAAGCCAGAGAGCTAATACAAACAATACCCTCAATAACAGAGCCCACAGAATGTTTAAAGGCTGCACCGACATCCGTTTCATTGGCCCTCAGCACTATCACAGCTATGTTGCATGCAAGAACATAAACACACATTATTGACGTTGAAGTGATGAAAAGATAAAAATATCTATAGTTACGTTTGCCTATACAATTGCCCACCATTGGGCAATGATGGTCAAATCTCTCCACACAGTTATTACACCTACTGCAGTGGGATGAACGAGGAGGTCTGAACATCTGACAGGTATGGCAGTATGCTAGCTTAAATGTACGTCCCTCAATTTCAATTTCTTTAAATCTCGGTGGTGTATAGGATACATATGAATTCTGGTTATTAGACTCCTGACTTGGGTTTTCTTGCTGGTGTATTCTGTCTGTATCCAGTGCCTCTGCCAGAGTGGCTCTAGGAATGATCCCTGGGTCAATGAGGGCTGTCTGGCAGAGGCAGCCAATTATAAATATCCACATCAATGCTCCAATGACAGGAATAGCTGGTGTAACCTTCACAGCCAGATAGGGACAATCCAGGCCAAAATATAGGCCTCCTGAAAATAAGAGAAAATGCGTTAAATCATAAGCAAATAATAATGCTTTTACACAAGAACAGACATTAATATACTAGTGGACTCTTCCATTGCTATATGTTGGACAAGTTCATTTGTCATTTTAGGGGTGTCAGGCCTATTTTTTTTTCATTTTTATTCTATTTTTGACGGAAAAATCTGTTATCAAATAGTGCAGGCCCTGATCAGATGCCGCCTTCTGCGGCGTCTGATCTGGGCCTGCACTGTTTGCCGAGGTAGCTCCTTAGGGTTTCCCGCGTGCAATGGGTTATAAACAGTTATTAACAGTTATTTTGATTCTTGACAAGGAACATGGAACCACATTCCCCAACTGAGTGTGATATTTGCCCAAACCGTTAGGCAATTAAAATAACAAATTTGTTATACTGTAATGCTTTTTCATGACATTTTGTACATTGCTGCAATATTTTCAAAAGAATCTTTTTGCAGCGATCATCATGCGAAGTACAGAACAGAACATAACTTTATTGAAGTTAAACTCAGGCCACTCGCAGGTGGCGTAAGAGCATAATATACAAACAGGTGACATGTGATAAACAGACATATTTCATCACTAAAACATGCCCATACAAATGTATTGAGAATTTTACCACCAAAGAAGGAGAAAATTTCATATAGAAATTTTAATGTTCCTCATATCCCGCCCAAAACATATATCACTGGTACCCGCTAGGCCCGCCTCACTGAGGCGGTTCCAAACAGGCACCAACAACCCATGCCCCCAGGCAGAAATAGGAAAAATAATGTGTACCCCTGTAAACCAAGTTTCGCTATATAATATAAAAGTGGGGTTCAAGAGGTTCAAAATTTTATAGGCATGTACCCGTGATGTAAACAAGCAAATACAACAATGAAAGTGAAACAAAAACATCACATTACCAGGCCTATGCAAAATAGTAAAAAGGAACTGTGGATCCCACTAGAATTATCACATTTAGGTAGTTCTACAAGCAAGCCATACTCCACACCCATAACAGGTACAGGAAAAATAATGTATAGCCCTGAAAATATCACTCCCTCCTACATAAGTTGGGGTTGTTGGGATCTTGATCACAGTTCACATAGACCTGTTAATGTGAAGTTCTTAAAAAAAAAAAAAAAAAAAAATTGAGAGAGAAATATAATAATAACAAGGGCATGTAGTGATAAATTACAGAAAACTTAGTTAGCATTTGAAAATTTCTTCATTATGATTTCTGTAAAGCAAGATAATTTGATGAGAAGATTTTTATATTCCGTAGACAATAGCTCCTTGAATTTAATAATATTGGGGCGTTTGTTAAAATATGAGGGTAAAAACTTTTTCTGCTCTGATTTGAAATGATTGCATACAAAAAGATAGTGAAATTCATCACCAATGTCATTTTTCTCACAAAGGGTACACTTTCTTTCTTGCAAAGGAATGTTTTCCAAGCGACCAGTCTCAACTGGGAGCCTATGTGTACTTAATCTGAACTTAAGTAATGTAGAGTAGTGCTTTTTAGTTAATGTGGTTAAATAATTTTCAAAATTAACATCATGTTTGAAAAGTTTATAAGTTTTTCCTTTGGAGGATGACGATACTTTTGTATGCCACTGTTGAATGTATAGGTCAGACAAACTTTTTGAAATTTGCATTTTGATCAATTTGGGGTTTGATGCTCTGTCTCTGGTCGGGCCCATCGGAGTCTAACTGTTGGTTTTCTTTTGCTCCAGCATTTCAGTGGTTTCTTGCTGTCGAGTCCTCACCGTTGTCTCACCTCTGTGGTTCTTTGATTTTTTGTGTTCACGGAGATGTTGCACTAGTTAGGAGGCCTTCATGCGGACTGAACAAATTATTTGTCTAAATCGCGACGGAAGTAAGGGCGAGGATTGTGGCCACGTAAAATCGATTTAAGCCCCCCAGTGGAACTCTTTCCACTGACCGTCCCAAGGCTGTTCTTCTGTTATTTATGTTGTTGTTTGTTACTTACTGTGTATCACTTGTGTCTTTTTATTTTGGATGGCCATATGGCCATTTTGTGGGAAAGTAACTGTCCTTATGGCCTTCCTTTGTTTAGGTTTCCATTATGGTCTGGTCGCTTAATGTTTGTGTTTCTTTCCCTTTGGTGTCTTTGATGGGTGGAGTAAGTTAATTGTATCGATTCCTGATCTTTGTTTTACTTCTACTTTCTTTGTGTAAAAGATCAGCACGCCCTACACTTATTAGGATTTCTTTTATACAGTGGATCCATTTATGCTGATAAATGCCACCATTATAATCGCCGAGAAGAAACTTGTATAATAAATTTGATAGTTGTGTTTCCTTACTATTTACTATGTTCAGCCAAAAGCCAATCATTCGGGTTTTTATTTTAATATCAATAGCCTTGAAGCCAACTTCTGCATGTAACAATAAGCTGGGGTGGACTTTCTTGTATTTGTGATATACCTGAGGAATTCATTTTGGAGTTTTTCAATAATAACTGTATTTTCATATGCCCAGATTTCACATCCATAGAGAGCAACTGGTAAAATAGTGTGTTCGAAAAGCTGTAGTTGTAAGTCAATAGGAAGATTAAGGTTTCGTATTCTTTTATATAAAAGATGCATGGCTTTTTTGACTTGATCGTAATTATGCTTTTTGGCTTTACAAAGACTTCTACTCTTTGTGAAAAATACCCCCAAATATTTGAATTCTTTACATACTGATATTTTATTGGTGCCCATTTTAAAATCAAAGCGGTCATCATTACGGGTACCAAATATCAAAATTTTAGTCTTGTCATAATTTATATCAAGTTGCCACCTTTTAGCATATTCATAAAACATGTCTAAATTCTTCTGGAAACTGGTTTCATCTACACCAAAAATGACAGTGTCATCGGCATACAGCAGTACAAAAAGTCGAAGGTAAATATATACATTATCTGAGTCAAATTTCAGGTTAACGTCAGAGCAATTGTTAGACTGCATAAATGTTTCTAAGTCATTCAAAAACAAAGCAAATAAGACCGGTGACAAATTTTCCCCTTGTCGCACCCCACACAGACAAGGGAAGAAACTTGACTGATTCCCACTGAAAGATAAACAAGATTTAATTCCCTTATACATATTAAAAACAATGCGGAAAAACTTGCCATTAACATTATTCTTCAACAGTTTTGACCACAACTCCTCTCTAGACAGAGTCAAATGCTTTACTGAAGTCTACGAATGAACAAAACAGTTTTAATTTTTTAGCTTTCAGAATTTCAATGATTGCATGAAGAGCGAATATGTGGTCATAAGTTGAGTATCCTGCCCTGAAGCCTGCCTGATTTTCTTCCAATATGTGATACTCATTTAAAAAATTATTTAATCTTAGATTTAATACTGCAGTGAAGAGCTTTCCAAAACAACTAAGGATTGTTATAGGGCGGTAATTTTCTGGATGTAGAGGATCCCCTTTCTTTTTGTAAATTGGTATGATGATGCTTTAAGCCAATCTTCGGGTATATGGCCGGTATCCAGTAACAAATTAAAAAAGGAGGTGTAAAATGGAAGCATAATATGAGATGTGCTCTTAATATATTCATTGATTATCTCATCATTTGCACATGCTTTATTATTTTTAGAGACTTAATACATTTTTAAAATTTCACTGTCAGTTATTGGTGAGTTTAAAGTCTCATTGTCATCGTCAATAGAAATATCTATATTATTTTCACAGTTATTATCATCAATATCTGGCTGCTTGTTAAGGTCTTTGAAAAGGGTATAAAGAGTATCGAGCTCAATCTTGCTGTCAGTTTTCTTTTTTTTTATTATCAATACTATTTATTACCTTCCAATATTCCTTGGGGCTTTTATTTTTTCAGGCTCCTTAATTTATTTTGTGTTGTTTTAATATGTTTATTAATTAAATAATATATCTTTTTCTTGTATGTTTTGCTTGCTTTTCTTAGGTTAAGTTTCGTTGAAGCTGAAGAGTATTTGTAATGTTTTGATTTTGCACGATGATACTATTTACGGGCCTTTTCACACTGTACCCCAAACCAGGCCTTTTTACCATTTTTATGTTTCAGGCTTGAATTATTATTAATGCATAACCGGGCTGACTCTTTGAATATTTCTGTGATGACATATATTATTTATCTTGTCTAAATTTACTGTGTTTAAATTATTTTTTGCATCAATTATGGCATTATGTAATTCATATATTTTTGAGTGGTCAAAATTTTGAACAAATAGCACCTTTTTATCTTCTGGAAGCTTAGGTTTTGTTCTCTGAATCTGGTTTCTCACAGTTGCAGTTTGTGCTATTTTCGTTGTGAAAGAAAGTGTACTTTTTATCAAGGAATGACCATCCGAAAATGAAGAGTCAAGTTCTCTTATACTGAACATATTGACAAATTTTAGTGCTTGATGAGAAATTATTGAGAATCAATAACCGACTGATTGCGAAATGTCATAGCACCAATATTTTTGTCAGAACCACATCTACCAATAAGTATAAATAATTTATTTGATCTGCATAGATCAATGAGCATGTTCCCTTCGTTATTAATAATTTTATCTTGGGTTGTGTGATTTTTTGGTAAGTTACACTAATTGAGTAATATGGAGCTCTGGAAGTGTTCAATTAAATATTCATCAAAATCAAACTGGTGCCGAAAAATTCATCTTCATCAAGAAAATCTTGTTCATTATGAGTTCTGGCATTAAAGTCACCCATTAGTAAAACGAATTTGTTTAAGACAGACATATTAGTAATTTCAACATAAAATTGTTCAATTTCATCAGAGTTGTAAAAACTTGAGTCACAAGGTGGGATATAAAAAGCCCCTACATAAATATCTTCATCAGTGTTAAAGGCCTTTTGGCTAATACGCAGCCATAAGACATAGTCAGAGTCAGATTCAACAAAGGATACAAATGATGACAGTGATTGTTTAACAAAAACACCTATACATCCACTTTTACGGATATATTTTTGCTTTTTGCATTGTGAAATGAAATCATATCCAGCTATATTGATAACATCGTACTTATCAAGCTTAGTTTCGCAAACACAGAACAGGTCGTATTTATTAACCAAATCCGAAAATTCTGGGAACAGTACTTTGCGTTTCAGTCCACAGACATTAAGCGATGCAAAATGAAGGGATTTTTCAACAGTACTAGGCTTAAAATATGAAGAAATATCTTTTATACTGGTTCTGCTGTCTTCAGTTTGAGGGTCATTAATAAACGTAACAAAATTGTCCTCAGTGGAAAAAACATTATTGTGTCCTGAGACACTAACATTATTGTTTAACAACTGATTATTGGTTGGTTGTTGGACTTGAAGCGGACTTGCTGAGTTGCTATAGTCTGCATTTGTAAAAGATTACTCTAACAGACTGGCTTGGTCTAGAGTGGTTACTATTACTAATAACATTGACAGCAAATGGCACTGTTTGAGCTGCATTTAAATCAGGTTTTGATGCAGGTTCCATTCCTGTCAAGTTTTCAACTTGAAATGAGTCTGATGGTTCGCAGATGCATGCATTTTGGTTACAGTCTACACAAATATTAAGCAACAGATCAAATGCATTAAAAGTAGATATTGGCATATTGGCATATTTGCCATTGTCCAACACATGTATATTGTAGCACAAGCCAGTCGCGTCTTTATGTCCATACAATTTACTTTTGTGACATTGTACCTGAGTCTTGTGTTTGCAATAAAAAGTTTCATGATTAGGCTTGCCACATTTTAAGCAACGTGTTTGTGGACCACTATCAGAAGCACTACTTCCAGCAGATTGAAAGTTAGTATTTTGATGTTGTTTATTCCGGGTCCCATAATAGTTAGCATGGTTTGATGGTATCCTGTCAAAGGGCTTTCCTTGGTGTAGCTGTGTTCTAGGTAGATATACACAGTTTTCAAAGCTCTCAATGATGTTAATGTGTTGCTCAAACGATCCCAGTAATCTCCTAGTCCCTGATCTGGAGAGGTGTATATTGTCCCAGGGTTTGTAGAAATGATTTCTTAGTCTCTTTTTCTTATCATAGAAGTCAGCATTTGAGTTAATGATGGTGACTTTATGAGCTTGACATAACTCTCTGATGACATCGTTGATTTCAATAACATCAACATCCCCTCTTGGACACATATTGCTGAGGAAAATTTGGCAATTTGGGTTTTTCTTTCGAACAAGTGAAATCAGTTTTCCAAACTGTTGTTCAAAATGTGAAATCACTGTTTCGCCTGACATATCGTTCCCACCGACATGTACTACAATAATGTCAAATTTGCTGATGTCAAAAATCTCTATTGTATACAGAATGGTGTCGATTGTGGTCCCTGATACAGATTTGCATTCAACGCCTTTTCGTAGTCCCTTTTTGTTTACTCCTGACAGAATAGAATCTCCAATCAAAAGTGTCCGTTCAGTTGATTGTTTGTTATGCCTGCTTGATGGAGAGGGTTCATGTTTCTGAGGAGGCTTAGAGTTTTGCTTGTCACTTTGATTTGTTTCCCTTGAATTTTGTTTGTCACGTTTGTCTTTTGTTTTGCTTTTGTCACGTTTATCTGTTGGTTTAAGTGTCACCGCCGCTTTATTCTTATCTGACTTAGATTTCTCAGGTCCATTCATTATAACACTAGAATCATTTCCACTGCCAGCTATGTTCATATCATCATTGTTATTTGTTTCACTCAGAGTTATAAAAGTGTCATCTGAGATTGTAGAGACCGATAAATGGCCAGCTTTGGGTGGATCTTTTAAGAAGTTCATCGATTTTAGAGTGTACCGTTTTAAGCTGGTTCTGCAAGCCTTTAATTATTTCTGTCAGCTCTGACATGTGGTTGTTTAGTTCCGAAAGTGACAGTTTGTTATGCACTATTCTTCGCTGTAGTCCTGGTTTAACAGTGACAGGTGTAACACTGGGTGATAGAGTTTTAGTAGTCATACTAGTGCTTGGCGTTGAGGTCATACTGAAACTTTGTGATGCTTCCATACTGATCTCACTATCAATGTCCTTGGTAAATTGTTTATACAGATGTATGGTCATTCTAGGGAAAATCATTTCTCTCCATAGTTTGCTTCCTTGTCCAGAAGCAGAAACTGAGCAGTGTTCACTGTCTGTAATAAGGATACATCCTTTTCCCCTGACATGGGTAGTGTTATTAGACTTCACTTCACTAATTTTCTTGGCATGGAGTTCTTTATCAATAGCTTTAATAAAGCCATTATATAAGTCATCTGATGAGAACACAATACCAATCTGTCCATTAAATTGATATTCATGGTATAATATGCCATTACACCTATCAACTATTGTATAACGGGCTTTGTCTCTCATTGGACTTGATGTTACTGAAAAGTGTGTGTGTGTGTGTGTGTGTGAATTCGGGTTTAACGTCGCTTTCAACAATTTTTCAGTCATATCACGACGGTGTCTGGTTGCGACAGGGAGCTCAATGCTCACTTTTATAGTGCTGCCTCACTGAAGTATCATGTCCAAGACACATTACATGATACCACACCCAGTCACATTATCCTGACACTGGGTCGACCAGTCCTAGCTCTACCCCGTAAATCTGAGTGCCAAGCGAGGAGCAGCTAGTACCATTTTTAACGACTTTGGTATGTCGCGGCCCGGGATCGAACCCGTGACCTCCCGTTCCCCGGAGCGGACACTCTACCAACTGAGCTATCGGGACTGGTGTTACTGAAAAGAGAGACTTTGATAATTCACCAGGTGAGGAATCCATAGTCTCACTCTCTGACGAAGCTGTCTTTTTAGGCTGTCCATCAAGAAGAGAATATGAGTACTCCAGTGTATTAACACTTTCGTTTGTCCAGCATTCTGTTTTTCTAAGACTGTCTTGTCCACAGCTTTATTGGTGAAGATAATCTCCTCATCCACCTGGACCTGAACGTGCTGCTTAGTGTAAGCCTGCTCAGGGGGAAGCCCTGCTGTCAGTGGCTGGTGGGTGACTGCAGGTCCATTTGTAACCCACAGACCAGACGATTCATCCTCGAAAGATTCAATCAGAGATTGATTTTCCTTTTGCCCACTCATTTTCCTATTTGGGTTTTCTAAGAATTTGTCTTATAGTCTAGTATTCACACAGATCACAGTTCATAGACACTTTCTTTGATGACTGCACATGTCTATGAGAAGCCGTTTTACTATTTAATTGATTTTCAAGATATCTATAAATATATATATTATGATATCCATTATTAAAATTGTGATATCTATTATTCAACCTTTTAAAAGATATCTTTCATTTGATTTTTAGATATCTATATATGCAAAAGAATAATGCATATCATAAAGCAAATTTATAGATATCAAGAAATATATATTACATATCATTGATTACATTTTGATATCAAAAAATACTGATAATTATAGATATCAATACTGTTAATTACAGATATCAACAAGGCAACGCAAGCGTAGCATCCCCTCGCAACTGCATACCATTCATTAACATGAAAATCCAATCTGAATATGTTAGATCATTGTGACCTTGACCTTTGACCCCTGACCTTGAAATTCAATAGAGTTCATCCTCTGTACATGGTGAACATTTGTGGAAGGTTTGATGCTTCTACGATGAATACTGTGTCTTCTATCCTGCTCACAAGGTTTTCAAGGTCAAGTCCATTGTGACCTTGACCTTTGACCCCTGACCTTGAAATTCAATAGGGTTCATCCTCTGTACATGGTAAACATTTGTGGAAGGTTTGATGCTTCTACGATGAATACTGTGTCTTCTATCCTGCTCACAAGGTTTTCAAGGTCAAGTCCATTGTGACCTTGACCTTTGACCCCTGACCTTGAAATTCAATAGGGTTCATCCTCTGTACATGGTGAACATTTGTGGAAGGTTTGATGCTTCTACGATGAATACTGTGTCTTCTATCCTGCTCACAAGGTTTTCAAGGTCAAGTCCATTGTGACCTTGACCTTCGACCCCTGACCTTGAAATTCAATAGGGTTCATCCTCTGTACATGGTGAACATTTGTGGAAGGTTTGATGCTTCTACGATGAATACTGTGTCTTCTATCCTGCTCACAAGGTTTTCAAGGTCAAGTCCATTGTGACCTTGACCTTTGACCCCTGACCTTGAAATTCAATAGGGTTCATCCTCTGTACATGGTGAACATTTGTAGAAGGTTTGATGCTTCTACGATGAATACTGTGTCTTCTATCCTGCTCACAAGGTTTTCAAGGTCAAGTCCATTGTGACCTTGACCTTTGACCCCTGACCTTGAAATTCAATAGGGTTCATCCTCTGTACATGGTGAACATTTGTGGAAGGTTTGATGCTTCTACGATGAATACTGTGTCTTCTATCCTGCTCAAAAGGTTCCGGACAGACACACACACACACAGACACACTAACACACGGACGCACGGCACCGATGCTATATCCCCGTTCGCAACGTTGTTGCGAGGGGATAATAATTTTATTTCAAGATATCTATACTCTGATTTATAGATATCAATAATAAAATATAGGAAATCAATAAATATTATTTGATATCTATAAATAATATTAGATATCTATTATTTATTTTATGATATCTATAATTTCAATTATAGATATCTATATTTTGATATATAGATATCAAATATTTAAGAACATTTTAGGATATCAATAATTACATTTATTGATATCAATAATTACATTTATTGATATCCATAATAAATTTTCTGATATCCATTATTGAAAATTGTGATATCTATAATCCAGCCTTTTAAATGATATCTATGTTTTTTAGATATCAATATATGCAAAGGAATAATGGATATCATAAAGCAAATTTATAGATATCAAGAAATATATAACATATCATTGATTATATTTTATGATATCAAAAATATTGATAATTATAGATATCAATAATGTTAATTATAGATATCTATAATTTGATTAAAAGATATCAATAATTTGATTTATAGATATCTATAATAAAATTATAGATATCTCAATAATAACTCGGAAAATAAAAAACATCTTTTTAACCCATTTACAGGCCTCCTAGTGGCCCACTTTGAAAATATAGGTTTTTATATAGGTTGTTCTTACTCAAAATATAGGTTATTTACAGGTTTTACAATAAAAATACAGGTTAAAAAAGAGGCTTCCAAACTTACATAAAGATTTAAAACTGAAGAAAAAATATTTGATGAATTTTTGTGCAACAATTACTCAGACAAAGTTGATCTGAATTTTACAAAGTCCGAGCAAGCAAAGCCAGCGGGGAAAAAAATTGCAATTTCTTGACAGTTTTCATCACTTTTTATGGGACTAAAAAGTAAAAAATAGTAGTGCATTTTGAAGAAAAGTTAGGATGAGTCGCAAGAAGGTTCAAAAAGTGAAAAATATAGGTTTTTTCATGAAAATACAGGCTTCTTTCTTATGAATGTTTTCATTGCTCTTAAAGGAACTCATTTTAGATTTTTATTTGCCTTCACTGCAGCTGGTGTTGTGCCGTGTGGCGGCCGTAAAACGTCTCCCCGTACATCAACCATAGTGCAGTTTATATTTTACTTTTGGTCCTTTAAGATCAGCGTAAATATTCTGAGAAATCAAAAATAAATTATTGGTTTAGACTCATATTCTAGACAGGTTTTTTAATTATTTGGACCCCATTTTGATTTATATCAGTCTTTGAATCGACTGTCTATTCGAAAATCGCAAAATTGCAGTACGTTTCCTCTGGCTTTCGTTGCCGGATCATTACAGGGTCACTGATGAGGCTTTATTAGCCGAAACTACGTAGTATGACCCATCTTCTTTCTTATGAATGTTTTCATTGCTCTTAAAGGAACTCATTTTAGATTTTTATTTGCCTTCACTGCAGCTGGTGTTGTGCCGTGTGGCGGCCGTAAAACGTCTCCCCGTACATCAACCATAGTGCAGTTTATATTTTACTTTTGGTCCTTTAAGATCAGCGTAAATATTCTGAGAAATCAAAAATAAATTATTGGTTTAGACTCATATTCTAGACAGGTTTTTTAATTATTTGGACCCCATTTTGATTTATATCAGTCTTTGAATCGACTGTCTATTCGAAATTCGCAAAATTGCAGTACGTTTCCTCTGGCTTTCGGTGCCGGATCATTACAGGGTCACTGATGAGGCTTTATTAGCCGAAACTACGTAGTATGACCCATCTTCTTTCTTATGAATGTTTTCATTGCTCTTAAAGGTACTCATTTTAGATTTTTATTTGCCTTCACTGCAGCTGGTGTTGTGCCGTGTGGCGGCCGTAAAACGTCTCACCGTACATCAACCATAGTGCAGTTTATATTTTACTTTTGGTCCTTTAAGATCAGCGTAAATATTCTGAGAAATCAAAAATAAATTATTGGTTTAGACTCATATTCTAGACAGGTTTTTTAATTATTTGGACCCCATTTTGATTTATATCAGTCTTTGAATCGACTGTCTATTCGAAATTCGCAAAATTGCAGTACGTTTCCTCTGGCTTTCGTTGCCGGATCATTACAGGGTCACTGATGAGGCTTTATTAGCCGAAACTACGTAGTATGACCCATCTTCTTTCTTATGAATGTTTTCATTGCTCTTAAAGGAACTCATTTTTGATTTTTATTTGCCTTCACTGCAGCTGGTGTTGTGCCGTGTGGCGGCCGTAAAACGTCTCCCCGTACATCAACCATAGTGCAGTTTATATTTTACTTTTGGTCCTTTAAGATCAGCGTAAATATTCTGAGAAATCAAAAATAAATTATTGGTTTAGACTCATATTCTAGACAGGTTTTTTAATTATTTGGACCCCATTTTGATTTATATCAGTCTTTGAATCGACTGTCTATTCGAAATTCGCAAAATTGCAGTACGTTTCCTCTGGCTTTCGTTGCCGGATCATTACAGGGTCACTGATGAGGCTTTATTAGCCGAAACTACGTAGTATGACCCATCTTCTTTCTTATGAATGTTTTCATTGCTCTTAAAGGAACTCATTTTAGATTTTTATTTGCCTTCACTGCAGCTGGTGTTGTGCCGTGTGGCGGCCGTAAAACGTCTCCCCGTACATCAACCATAGTGCAGTTTATATTTTACTTTTGGTCCTTTAAGATCAGCGTAAATATTCTGAGAAATCAAAAATAAATTATTGGTTTAGACTCATATTCTAGACAGGTTTTTTAATTATTTGGACCCCATTTTGATTTATATCAGTCTTTGAATCGACTGTCTATTCGAAATTCGCAAAATTGCAGTACGTTTCCTCTGGCTTTCGTTGCCGGATCATTACAGGGTCACTGATGAGGCTTTATTAGCCGAAACTACGTAGTATGACCCATCTTCTTTCTTATGAATGTTTTCATTGCTCTTAAAGGAACTCATTTTAGATTTTTATTTGCCTTCACTGCAGCTGGTGTTGTGCCGTGTGGCGGCCGTAAAACGTCTCCCCGTACATCAACCATAGTGCAGTTTATATTTTACTTTTGGTCCTTTAAGATCAGCGTAAATATTCTGAGAAATCAAAAATAAATGATTGGTTTAGACTCATATTCTAGACAGGTTTTTTAATTATTTGGACCCCATTTTGATTTATATCAGTCTTTGAATCGACTGTCTATTCGAAATTCGCAAAATTGCAGTACGTTTCCTCTGGCTTTCGTTGCCGGATCATTACAGGGTCACTGATGAGGCTTTATTAGCCGAAACTACGTAGTATGACCCATCTTCTTTCTTATGAATGTTTTCATTGCTCTTAAAGGAACTCATTTTAGATTTTTATTTTTATAGGATTTAAGAACAAAATAAAGGTTTTATAGGTTTGGCACAAAATTATAGGTTATTATAGGTTTAATAGGTTTGCTAGGAGGCCTGCATTTAGTACCAGAAACCCCAAAACGGGTACCCTGACAAACAGTGCAGGTCCAGATCAGATGCCGCAGAATACGGCGTCTGATCTGGTTCTACACTGTTTGCGAAAAGTTAAGCCATTTTCCTGATAAATTTTGAAGATTTTTTTTTTCAAAAGGCCTTAACTCGAGCATTTTTTTTAAGAATTTAATTGGTCATCTATTCATCATCCTGCATCATCCTCTCAAGTTTCAATTATTTTTTAGATACCTTGCCTACAAGTTTAAACTGCCATTATTTTCAAAAGGTACAAAAGATGATAAGACATGCCACATTTTGACTACTATCTGATTGTTACAATGCAATTTTAACACTACCAGTTTCAATATTCATTAGACTTTGGAGCCGACATGATATTCAGTAACTGTCTAAACCCTACCAATTTCAAAGCTGTTGCTGCATACTTTGAATTTTAGATCATGATGTCACAAACTGACAAGGATAGAAAAGTATTAGACAAATTATGACACAACAAGTGTGCAGGTATCCAATCAGATACAATTTCCACTTTCAGTAATTAGCATATGTCCAATAAGAGGTACATAAAGTCTATCACCTGTCAATCACCTGTGACAAGTCTGGAGTACAAAGAGATTGGTGAAAGTTTGATGTATCTTTTTGGTGCACTGACCTCTGAAATTACATCAGAATGTACCTCTTTGACCTGCTACATTTGACTGAAAGTCTAATGGATATTGAAATTGATAGTAACTCCATTAGGAGTCCTTAGGCACAAATATGGTGGGTATTTTGTGGCAACTGATTGATAATTTTCGTCAATACATGTACTCTATAAAACTATGTTGTGGGCATTCATAAGATCTGCCCCAGCGAGGCATAATATCTAATGAATACTCACAAACTAGGTTATATTCTCCATAAAACATCCTCAGGGTATACCCACAACACAGAAATCGGACAGGCAGTTCTAATGAATACCCAGAACACAGGTTTAAATGGAGAAATACGGAAAAAAACCTTCAATTATCACAAAAAAAACCCATCTTATCCATTGCTATGGGACTCAAACAATCATTATGAAAACATAAATACATTGTAAACTTTTGCGCAAAAAAAGAGAAAATTTTAAGATGAAATATTCTGATATTTTTCTTATTTCTGCCCAACGAGTACCCACAATCTACATGTATAACCACACCCATTAGATGCACAAACTGATCTGATAAAGTTTTCTTTGCTCTGCGTCGGCTCATATCCGTAAATAAAGTTTTCTTTGCTCTGTGCCGGCTCATATCCATGGACGCCAGTTGAATGCGGTTTTACTTCTTGTATATTAGGCTGTGACGTGTGAAGACTCAGATCAGTCTGCACAGCCAGTCTGATGTTTGTACGAGCCTTCTATGGCCTCTAGGCTAAAGTAATAATATGACCGAATTTCCTAGATACACTTTTCTGCGTGAGTGCTGTGATCAGACTGGTCAGCTGTCATTTTGTGGTGCACTGTATGTTCATGTGCGGATATGAAAGACTCGGATAAGCCTGTGTGCAGAGGCGCAGTGTGACTTGAGTCATTACTTTTCACAAGGCGTTGTTAATAGATGGCATAATAAAACCACAAAACTAGATTATTTAATTTAATTCGCAAGAAAAACTGAAACGCGAGACTAGCGTGGACAAACGTGGACCTAAGCGTGTAGCGGGAAGGCTTCACGTGGCTCGCATTGGTTGCGAAAAACAAACGTGAAATAAGCGTGGATCAAGCGTGGAAATAGTGTGGGTTTTGCGAGGGTTGTGCACAAAGCATAATCCTTTTCTCGTTCGCGCACGAAAGTGAGCGATAGTAAGATTTTCCCGACTGTTCTGTATATTTTAGAGCAGAAATAATAAAAAAAAAATTTACCCCTGTAAATCCCAGTTTTATTACATAAAAGTGGGGTTCAAGTGGGCCTAAATTATATAGGCATGTTCTGGTGATGAAGGCTCAATTACCAATTTACCATGGCAACTTTGAAGGATGACCAAAGAAACAAAAGTCACCATCACCTGAACAAGTCCGGGAAATAAAGAGTCCCCTATACCCCAGTTTATATAGAGAAAAATGGGGTTTATGGGGGTATACATTATTTTTCTTATTTTTACTCCAAGACAAAGGTTGTGGGTACTCAACGAGGCGATCCTAACAAGTACCCACAACATACAGTGTAACTTCGAAAACTCGAACACGTATGTCTCATTTACCATGGCTGATTCGAACTCTTTCTTTCGTCCAAAGAGAACTCTTCCATTTATTTGAATTTTGGGGAGGTTTTCTTGATTTGACAGTTTGTTGTGTTTACTCATTAGAATCGCCTCAATGAGGTGATTCAAATGAGTACAAATAACATACCTTTAGTATATACAGAAGATCGAAGAGATATCAAAGTTACTATATTTCATGACCTGAAACTATGATCAATTTGTTTTGTTTGAATTGAGGTTTAACATCCCTGTCAACACTATTTAGGTCACTTTGGAGACGTTTCTTCCAATTTTGTTGGACTTATATCCGACATTGAGATGAAATGACATCTCAAGCCCTGCCACCCAATAAGACCAAAGGCATATAAGCATTGGATGGTATCACTCACATCACTTTGCCTGTGCAGGCTTAGTTGTTCTAAGCGGTTTACCAGTACTCATGTGTGGTAAGTTTCAGCTCTGCATGAAAGCATCATGCAGCCCAATCTATTTCTCCAAGCCCCGGTGGGCAGGGGCGAAGAAACTATGATCAAACAGCAGTAGTTTGAACTACCCATATTTCGAACAAATTTTCACGGTCCCAAAGGTATTCGAGCTATGGTAGTTTGAATGTATGATTTTATGAAGAAATAAAAAAAATTCCCTGTATTATCCTTGTTATGCCTCCATAACCCTTTTTGTACCAAATGGAATCTTCCTCCTTTTATATAACAGGAGCCCATTCCAAAATAAGGGGGTGTCTGGTTGAGTTTTCATCAAAATTTATTTGGAAAATGACTGAACTTTTAGCAAACAGTGGAGGCCCTGATCAGACGCTGCATCTGGGCCGCCACTATTTGCCAGGGTACCCAATTGGGGGTTTCTGGTACAAAACGGGTTAATAATAATATCTAGAGGTATGTAATACAATGTACCTGTAACAACTATTAGAATCAGGCAAAAGAGAAATCCTTGATAGTCGGGCGCACACATACACCGTCCACCACAGGCAAACTTGTTTTTGCCGGGAAACACTGTCCATTTCCTTGCCATCTCAACTGTTTCCATCTTTTTATTGGCTGGTGGTGCTGCTGCTGAGTTTGACACTCGAACTTTGGCCATATTATAGCCACATCTGTTGAAAGTAAATAAACAGACATATGAAAATATGGCAGAGAGAATTCTAAGCCTTTTCATACTCAGCTAAGTTTAGTATGAAATTTTAATGCTAATGTTTTACCCGAAATACTTCAGACACCTACAATTCCTTACCATACCTGCCCTGAGGTGATAGAACTGTTTTCATGATCAACATGTCCTGCTCATAAATTTTAAAATGCCAACAATTGTTGGCATTTTAAAATTCATGAGCAGGGCAAATAACAATCTGTGCTGATCTGAGCAAGCAGCGTAACTCCATCATTTGTATTTTAATATTTATGAGCACTATAAATTTCATGCTCAGCTGAGTTGAGCATGGAAAAAGTTTTATGACCTCAGGGCCTGTTCTAAAATCTCAACAAGTACATATACAACTTACTACCCAATGTCGTGACAGAAAATAGCCGGATCGTGACGTGTGACAAACAGTATAGACCATGATGTCCCACATCAGGAAAACACACCTATATAATTTTGACCCCCTTGAACCCCACTTTGATAAAGTAAAACTGGGGTTTACAGGGGTATAGGTTATTTTTCTTATTTCTGCTCTAAAATATAGATTGTGGTTCTCGTTAGAACCGCCACAATGAGGCAGTTCTAACGAGCACCCACAATCTTTATTTTGAGCAGATAATTCCTATCAGAAGCAAGACTTGCTCATAATATGATCAAATAACAAAATGCCAAGAATTGCTGGCATTCTGGTATTTAGGAGTATGACAACTCGAATAACCATCTAAGATGAGCATGAGAAAAAAAAACATTTTTCAGTCACTCGGGCGAGACTCGGATACATGACACATGAAAAGTGGACCAAGAGGAAGCTTCCAAAAACTTTCCACGTAGGAATGGCTTGCCGCCCGGTAGTATATTTTTGTCTCTCTTTTCATAAAGGGTATGAAGAGCCGTTGAAGGCTGAAAAGCACTTGTATCATTTTCTGGAGTACTGGGGTCAGTTGTTCAAAACTAACGACGTCGTTAGTTAACGAATCGTTAAAACTTTGATCATTAAATGTGGCAAATATGCTAAAATTTTTGCTGAAAAAATGTGAGCAGCTTTTGCATATGCAAAAGCTGCTCACATTTTTTCAGCAAAAATACCAAAATTTTGAATATTAAACTTGCTAGAACAGTTAATAATAAGACCACTAACAAGCTCGTTAAGCTAATGATGCTTTGAACAACTGGCCCCTGGATGCTAAACTTTACTTTGAGACTATGTAAATGTCACTGGTATTTTCCACATCCATCATTTTGAAAATCAGGCAAATAACCACAGAATCAGAAGTGTTACTGGCGACACGTCAAATGACATTCATACACCAGGACCTGTAATGTGGGAAGTTAGTCCCTAGCTCTAACCAAAGAGGCAAATTTAGCTACACAATCATCAGCACCTTCAGCTGTCGAAATAATCGAATCGGCAAGGGCATTCCAATCTCTAATGGTTCTGGGGAAGAACGACTCTTTATAAATGTCAGTTCTTGCAGGAAGGGTCTGAAATGCCAAAGAATGGTGATTTCTACAGTGTCTAGCTGTGGGGAACAAGGTCATCTGTTGGAATGCTGGCAGCACCCTTTAGACCTTTGTATAATAGGATTAGCCTACTGTCTTTTCTCCTTTTCTTGAGAGACTCCCATTTCAATTTTCCAAGTATTCCAGTCATGCTCCCAGTTTCAAAGCAGTAATTGCCTGTTACAAATCTAGCAGCTCTATTCTGAACGTTCTCAATTTCATCGTTACAGATCACTCCACTGGGGTCCCAGATACAACTACCATATTCCAAGATTGGGCGAACAAGACCTTTATATGCTGCCTCTTTTACATCCTGAGGGCACTGATGAAGATTTCGTTTCACGAAACCAAGTGTTCTATTTGCCTTAGTACACATGCTGCTTATATGAGTATACCATCTCAAGTTGTGTGAAATTGTCACTCCAAGGTATTTAATGGAGTCCACATTCTCAAGGACCGTTCCCTCTAAGGTGTAAGGAGCCTCAACTTAATTAGATCTCTTCCTAGTTATCTGCATAATATTGCATTTAACTGGCTGAAATCTCATGCCCCAGTTTCGGGCCCTACATCCTAATCTATGTCAGCCTGAAGTTTCAATGAGTCATCTGTATCTCTTATTTCCCAGTAACAAACACAGTCATCTGCGAACAGTCTTATTTCTGAGTCAATGTCAGTGGAAATATCATTGATGTACAGGGAGAACAAAAGTGGACCAAGAACGGTCCCTTGCGGGACTCTTTACAAAACTGGAGCCCACTCTGAAAATTCATCATTAACAACAACCCGCTGTTTTCTGTAGCAAAGAAAGGAATCTACATGTATCAATTTGAGGGTCTTTCCCCCAATTCCATAACCAAATAACTTAGATTTAAGTAGTTCATGAGGAGGGGTGTCAAAAGCCTTCTCGAAGTCCAGAATAAATGTGTCCACCTGTCCCCCTTTGTCCAAGATTTTTGCCAAGTCATTAATGACTGTGCTTAGCTGAGTTTCACAACTATGCCTTTTCCTAAATGCATGTTGTCTGTCTGACAAAAGTTTATGTTCGTCCAAGTGGGCCATGATGTTTGAGCAGACTATATGTTCCAGCAATTTACACAGAACACAAGTCAGAGACACAGGGTGATAATTACGGGCAAGAACCCTATCTCTTTTTTTGAAGAGTGGACAGATGTTTGCTATGAGCTATTCTTTGGGGATTTCACCCGTATCAAGAGACTGTTGAAACAAGTGTGCAAAAACTGGACCCAACTCATTTGCTAATTCCTTCAGGACTCTAGGATGAAGCTCATCAGGTCCTAAGGCCTTACTGGGGTTTAAGCCTTGAAGTAACTTGATCACTCCTGCAGCAGTACAACAATATTATTCATGAATGGGACCAATTTTCCAGTCAATGGAACCTCCGTGAACACAGTTTTATTAAACGCATCATTGAATTGACCAACTAGTTCCCCTGCCCTTTCAAAGTCTGATTCAGCAACCCCATTCCCTCTTCTTTTATTAAGGGGCGTGATACCTTGCCTGTCCTTCTTCTGGCTATTGATATATCTGTAGAAGTCTCTGGGAATTGCCTTTACATCACCTACCAAGTTATTCACATACAAATCATGCTGATTTTTTATATCAGTCTTGATTTCATGTCTCAAGTTTTCAAATTTTGTCCGGAGTTTACCACTTCCCGTCTTTTTTGCCTTTGCATGAATCTTAATCCTTCTGCGAATTTTTCTTCTTATCTCTGGAGTGATCCAGGGAATAGAAAATACAGACCTAATAGTTTTTGAGGGGATATGATTTTTGGCCGAAGAATGAATGAAAGAAGTTATCAAATCAAAGTTCTCCTGTACAGACCGAGCATCTGAATGACCATTTAAGTATTTCTCCTTCGCAAATCTGAGTGCATCCTTCCTCCGAGGTTTCTTTATTGAGGGGGATGTGAATTTTTAACTAGAGCGCGCAGTCGATGGCAAGCCATCGCAAATCCCCACGTTTTCTCCACAGTAGCCAAGTACCAGATAACAAATTTCTCATGTATATATATTTCCTGCCAAAAAACACAAACAAAAAATAAAAAAAATGACCTTTTGACCCCTCCCCAGGGCCCCTGGGGGCGGGGACAAAAAAAAATGTGCTCTTGTGCAAGCCATTCATGTAAGCAACTCGCATACCAAATTTGGTTGAATTCCGGCTAACGGTTTAGGAGGAGATAGCCGGACAGACAGACGGACAGCCGGACGGAATGACGGACAGACGGACGGATGGAGGCGATAACAATATCCCCACTTTTTCGTTGAAAAACGTGGGGATAAATATCCGGAGACAATATCGTGGTCATTTATTTTATCTGGGGAATGAATGTCTTCAAATTGTCCTGGCGAAGTCGTAAGGATCAGATCCAATGTGTTCTTATCACGAGTGGGGAAGTTAACAATTTGTTCCAGGCCATGATCGTTCATAATGTCAATATTTGTCCTTCCGACTGACTCAGCATTGTGCCTTGTTTGCTGAGCCTGTTGGGCCAAGCAATGTCTCTGAAGTTGAGGTCACCTAGAACATGTACAGCAGGGAGTTTTTTACCCTTGTGCTGTGATTTTATGCAATCCAGTTGGTCTTTAAACAACTGAAAGTTTTTGACCATATCATTTGGTGGTCGATACCAACTTGCTACGAAGTGGGAAGTTTTATTTGCAAAAACCTTAACACAGCCATATCGGTAAATGCGAAATTGTCATAACAAATACAGAGTCTGTGATAATGAAATCTGTAGTTGTGTTTAATTATTTCTAATATTATTACTATCAATAAAATATTTTAAGTAATTACCAATAAGTAATATAAATAAGGTGTTACATTTGACATGTACCTTTCTTTATAAAATAAATGTAACTGCGGCTTGAAGATACTAAATCCAAGCATTGCAAAAAATTGAGCAGTACCGTAAAAATAACAAGCAAATTCGTTGAATTGATATCCCCCGCCGAATGGGTTTTTCGTGTAGAATGGCAAGAAAATATATCTGGCCAAAATTGAGGATGGTTCTAAGAAGCAAACTAGAGACAATGAGGAAGGGCCCCGCTGAACATTTACTCCCTGGATGAGAGGCTGTACCCTGACCTACTGACCTAATTATCAGTAGAGATTAACTTGTCTGTCAAAGTTGAGGTTTATTTACCTGTTATGTGGTTTCAAGGATACCAAAATAAAATTCGCGAATATTAAAAAAAAACGATATAATCACCGAATAGACAAAATTCCTCAATTTCAATCATTTAAGGGGAAATAACTCTGGATAAAAAAGTCAATCCAGGTAAATCCGAAAAAAAAATTGCGCGTGCATCACGGCAGCATTATAATACATATTTATTTCAAGTTTCATTTTATTCCATGCAATAGTTGCTGAGAAGCGGTTCCAGACAAAGTGAGACGACGAAAAATCCAGAATTTTAATCATTTAAGGGGCCATAACTCTGGGTGTAAAAAGTCAATCCGAAAAATATTTGTGCGTGCATCACCACAGCATAATAATACATATTTATTTCAAGTTTCATATAATTCCATGCAATAGTTGCTGAGAAACAGTTCCCGACAAAAAAGTGAGACGACGAAAAATCCAGGATTACAATCATTTAAGGGGCCATAACTCTGGATGTAAAAAGTAAATCCGGAAAAAAATGCGCGTGCATCACCACAGCATAATAATACATATTTATTTCAAGTTTCATTTAATTCCATGCAATAGTTGCTGAGAAACGGTTCCGGACAAAGTGAGACGACGAAAAATCCAGAATTTCGATCATTTAAGGGGCCATAACTCTGGATGTAAAAAGTCAATCCAGAAAAAAATTGCGCGTGCATCACCGCAGCATAATAATACATATTTATTTCACGTTTCATTTAATTCCATGCAATAGTTGCTGAGAAACAGTTCCGGACAAAGTGAGATGACGAAAAAATCCAGAATTTCAATCATTTAAGGGGCCATAACTCTGGATGTAAAAAGTCAATCCGAAAAAAAATTGCGCGTGCATCACTGCAGCATAATAATACATATTTATTTTAATTTTCATTTAATTCCATGCAATAATTGCTGAGAAACGGTTCCGGACAAAGTGAGACGACGAAAAATCCAGAATTTAAATCATTCAAGGGGCCATAACTCTGGATGTAAAAAGTCAATCCGAACAAAAATTGCGCGTGCATCACCACAGCATAATAATACATATTTATTTCAAGTTTCATTTAATTCCAGGCAATAGTTGCTGAGAAACGGTTCCGGACAAAAAAATGTGACGGACGGACGGAAGGACGGACGGACGGACAACGCCAAAACTATATCCCTCCGCCTTCGGCGGGGGATAAAAAAAAATAGGATCTTGATGACTTGCAGTTATTTTCCTAAAATTTTAACAAATTTGCTTCACGATCCAGCAAAGTGTCAAAAAGGTGCAGATGGAATGGTAAACAGTGTAGATCCTGCTTCAGGAGCAGTCTGATTTGGGACTGCATTGTTTGCTGAAGCCTATCCGTCCCAATACAAATGATCATTAGGGTAATTGTTCTACTCATCCTGTTTCGGAAACATTGAAAGAATAATTGCCTTTATGTGTGCCCTGCTAACAAGATAATTACGCCAACTGATATTTCTTTGTACCTATCATGTTGATTGCTTGTTTGATTTGAGGTTTAACATCCCCGTCAACACTGTATAGGTCATTTTGGAGACGTTGCTTCCAATTTTGTGGGACGTTTACTCGACATTGAGATGAAATGACATCTCAAGCCCGGTCGTCTAATGAAACCAACAGGGTTAATAAGCATGGCCAGTCCGACTCGCACTGCTTTGCCTGGACAGGCTTAGATCCTCTAAGCAGTTTACCACTACTCATGTGCGGTCGGTTTCAGCTCTGCGTGGAAGCATCGTGCAGCGGCAGCCTATCTATTACTTCAAGCCCCAACAGGCTGGAACACTATTTTGAAAAGAAAATGTTTTATCAAGTTTTTGGTTAAAATAAGGTATTTAGGATAACTTTATTAAATTTTTGCATATTTACGAAAAGAGACTTATACTGCTACCGGTAATACATAGAAACCATTTTCAACCTCAAAGGATGACTGACGTAAATAAATTTTCACATTTTAATCTACATGTAAGTGACATCAATACAGCGAGACAACCTAATTCCTATTCCAGTTTTGATATGTCAGCAGCTGCATCCTAAAGGCTGCAGAACATAAGACATGACTTGAACCTTTCCCCCTTCTTAGCATAACAATCGATTATCAGAAAGCTCGCCAACAGGCAGAAAAGGTCTGGTCAGTCACAGGTATGGTCATCCGAACACAAAGCACTACTTATCCATAAGTACCTTTAATTACCAATCATAATTATCAGTCACAGGTCGACTGTCTTTGAACGGTCGCGGGACGTTTCAGCCTGAGTGGATTCGACCAAAGGGGGTCTTTCATCTGTGCCCATGCATGTTTTTTCTTTAAACTTTGTATATTAATAACTGAGCATATACAACCTATAAAAATGTATTTAATAAAATATATAAATCAAAGTAGGACTCAGGAGGCCACTCCAACTGACTCCCTCCATGAGCTGATGTCTGGCTCTAAATAAGTGCGTCTTAAATCTTATGTTTTATTTAGTTTCAAGATCTGTGAACTGGATTGTATGCCGAACTCCATAGGCATTCCTTTGATACTAAAAAACCTTTTGAATTAATTAAAGTCAACATTTTCTGATAAAATAATTATCAAAAATCTCATTTTTTAATTAAAACTTTAAGCGAATATCAAAATTCAATCCCTAAGATAAATATCTTCTAGTCTTTGTCAAGATTTTATTTTGCTAGGAAAACTTGCCATATATATCTTCTTTAGCTATGCCAAATTTCATGAAATTCCGAAACCGGTAACACTGTAGTTTTACACCTTTAATGTATGTAAGTCGTTTCTGCAAAATTTACTATTTTATTGAAATCATCCAAGAACCTTACAAAAAGGCAATACGTAACACTTACGTAATAAAAATGAGATTATACAAATCAAAATGAATACATATTGAGCTGATCTAGCTTAGAAACTATTAAAATATCATGAATTTCTGATATTTTCCTTTCATTTATACACTATGATCTATCCAGAGCAGTAGATAGTATAACACTAAATCAAAAGGTATTATAATCAACAAATTCGGCTTAACAACATATATTGTTTTTTATTAGCAGCAAAATTATTGTGAACATTTGCAACTTTATTTAATGACTTTGCATAGGTCATGCTACGCAAATAGGTGTAAGGCAAGAAGATCCATTATTTTCATTTCCATACCAAGCTGGTATGCAAGGACGCAATGGTCAGTGTTTTTTGTTACTAGTAAAACAGCTCTGTGGATAAATTCATGGCCAGATTAAGCCTTAGATATACTCTGTCTTTAAGAACGCTGGATTATTATCCTAACAAAAAAGTTACAGTAATTATTGGTTAGTATTTCCACAAATCGAAATGTAACTGATATTGATTTTCTGTTGCAAAAGATATCATTGATGGATGAGGCGCAGAATATTTGGTGTAAACAAAGCTGTCCCATGACCTAGAGAAAGTTTGCTATTAGACAGGGAGATAAACAGTTTCCTTCCTTATAGTACACATGCATAAATATGTCTCTTTTTTATGCATTGGTATTGTAATTGTTGACGTTTCTTTAGTCTCTTATTTTTTTCTATTTACTTTGTCAATATAGTGGTTAATTTATCGGAAGCGAGCTTTTTAGTATTTTTCTGGTTGTAAAACTGTCAACCACTTCTTGAATGTTTCTGCTGAATGCAAGTTCACTGTTTTTAAGCACCGTTCTTGCTTGCTTTTTGTTCATTAATAATTACCAGTACATTTCTGTGCAATGTTTCTCTCATCTTAGAAAGAACATTGCAGTGTTTGGACAGAAAAAAAAACATCACAATATATTTACTGAAAATAATTTAAAATCCTATGAGTAATGCGATAACTACTCACAGATTGAATAATTATTATCAACAGTTTAAATGCTTCTTGATATCTTACATAATGTGCTTCTTAATTACTGCAACAACTGCTGAGATAGGTAAATGAAGTGAAAGACCTATACAAATATATAGACAACACAATCATGATCACATAGTTTTGGAAAACTGACAAATGTACGACCATGTGAAGTCTAAAAGCAAATTCAAATGGTTTTGGAATACAGCTTCAGGAAGCCGTTTGATTTCGTTCATAGGGGCTATACAAAAAAGATAGATTGGCTAGTGCCTATGCAGATACAAATTCTGAAAACTTAATGTCCTGGAAAAGTAATCTCAAGTGTTATTGATTTTCCCTAGAGTAAACGTTTCTTTTTAAATGGACAGTTAGGGTTAAATAACCAACGGGCGTCTGACGTTTCATCAGTGCAATAAATCGGCTGATCAAGAAGACTGAACGCCCTATTTATGCATATGGCGAGCGTAGCTGATAGGCATTTTGGGTATGGTGGGTGACTTTTAAAGTATTGTATGTGCTCTGATTGAACCTCAGAGGCCCGTGAATAAACAAACAACAGTTTGACTTGAGAGTCATTTATCTCGAGTCGGATAGCAAATCTCAAAATAAAAGTAAAACAAAGATCAGGAATCGATACAATTAATTTACTCCACCCATCAAAGACACCAAAGAGAAAGAGCGACCAAACCATAATGGAAACCTAAACAAAGGAAGGCCATAAGGACAGTTACTTTCCCACAATATGGCAATATGGCCATCCAAAATAAAAAGACACAAGTGATACACACAGTAAGTAACAAACTATAACATAAATAAACCGCCACAGAAGAACCGCCTTGGAACGGTCAGTGGAAAGATTTCCACTGGGGGGGGGGGGGGGGGGGGGGCTTCAATCGATTTTACGTGGCCACAATCCTCGCCCTTACTTCCGTCGCGATTTAGACAAATAATTTGTTCAGTCCGCATGAAGGCCTCCTAACTCATCAGTGCAACATCTCCGTGAACACAAATAATCAAAGCACCAAAGAGGTAAGACAACGGTGAGGACACGACAGCAAGAAACCACTGAAATGCTGGAGCAAAAGAAAACCAACAGTTAGACTCAGATCTGAAGCAACATCTAAAGTGACTGGTATGTTGTTGATTTGAATGTTAAATCTAAACATCACCTTAGCACCATTACCAAATTAGAAAGACAGAAAGAAAACTGTGCCCATGATTAAATGGGTGCGTTTGATGACGTTTGTCATAAAAACCTTTGCGGTATAGTTCTGTAGACAAAATAGTTTGTTCCATAGGGGGCAAATTTACCGAAAAGGATGTTTTGAAATAATTCTTATAATTATGCTATGAACTACTTACGCAAACCATATTATACTATAGCCAGCCAAATTGAAAGCAAAAGTAAAGTATTATTAAACAGCATGACCAAAACATGATAATCATATAATTTCACATTCTGCTGAATCAGAACTACCAGTATTCAGTCTGTTAAAACACAATGTTACCGGTCCTCAATTTCCATCAAAATTCATCAACATGTTCCAAAGATATGTGGGTAGTTTTTATGCTAAAATAGTGTCTTGACAAAAATTGGAACATGGTAAAAATGCATATAAAATTTTAAAGAATACAACTAGAAATGTGTCCAAAGTACACAGATGCCCCCGCTTAGCACATTAATCTTTAAGTGGTGCAAATACCAATCTGTGCGAGTTTCGGCGTTCCACCAATAGTTACCTTGACGTTAAAAGTCGAAATCGCTCGAGATATTGTCATAAGGAACATTTGTGTGAAGTTATTTTGAAATCGGTGAAGAAATGTAAGCGCTAGAGGGGTGACAACATTTTTCTAAAAATAGCCACAGTGACCTTGACCTTGAAAGTGGAACTCGCTAGAGATATTGTCATAAGGAACATTTGTGTGAAGTTATATTGAAATTAGTAAAGAAATGTAAGCGCTAGAGCGAAGACAAAGTTTTTCTAAAAATAGCCACAGTGACCTTGAACTTGAAAGTCAAAATAGCTTGAGATATTGTCATAAGGAACATTTGTATGAAGTTATATTGAAATTGGTGAAGAAATGTAGGCGCTAGATCAATGACAAAGTTTTTCTAAAAATAGCCACTGTGACCTTGACCTTGAGGTGATGACCTTGAAAGTCGAACTCGCTCAAGATATTGTCATAAGGAACATTTGTGTGAACTTATATTGAAATCAGTGAAGAAATGTAGGCGCTAGAGCAATGACAAAGTTTTTCTGAAAATAACCTCTCTGACCTTGACCTTGAGGCCATGACCTTAAAAGTTGAACCTGCACGAGATATTTTTATAAGGAACATTTGTGTGAAGTTTATTGAAATTGGTGGTACAAATACCTTAACCAAAGTCTTAAACATTAAAAATTTTCTAATTCTATGACCTTGACCTTGAGGTCATGGGTATGGGAGGGGGTATTGCTGAATAAAGCATTGGACGTATATGTATCATCATAGTAAATATAAACCAAATCCATTGTATGGTTATGAAAATATGAGCTCAAGTTCTACCTGGTACAAATACCTTAACCTGGGTCTTAAACATTAAAACTTTCAAGTCCATGACCTTGACCTTGAGGTCATGGGTATGGGTGGGGGTATTGCTGAATAAAACTTCAGTCCTATATCTATCATCATACCGAATATGAACCAAATTCATTACACGGTTTGGAAAATATGAGCTCAAGTTCTACCTGGTACAAATACCTTAACCTGGGTCTTAAACGTAAAAAAATTCAAAGTCCACGACCTTGACCTTGAGGTCTAGGGTATGGGTGGGGGTATTGCTGAATAAAACTTTGGACCTATATCTATCATCATACTAAATATAAACCAAATCTATTGTATGGTTTGGAAAATATGAGCTCAAGTTCTACCTTGTACAAAAACCTTAACCTGAGTCTAACACGTACGTACGTACACACTTTCGTACATTCGGAAACCGTACGCACGTACCCACGGACGCACGTACGGAAAACCGAAAAACTATATGCCCCCGGCATCATACGATGCGGGGGCATAAAAATAGGAGCTGAAATATGGGGACACCATCAAAGAAAACTGAATGCCCCGCCACTATCACTAGACATATGAGGTCATTCATAGTATCAACCAACTCACCAATTATGGCTTTATTCATAAAACATAGCAGCATTAGATATATGAAACTCTGAATTCTGTAGACAAATAAAAATCAAAAATGAGTTCCTTTAAGAGCAATGAAAACATTCATAAGAAAGAAGATGGGTCATACTACGTAGTTTCGGCTAATAAAGCCTCATCAGTGACCCTGTTTATATGAGAGTACTCTCTGTTTTTATACCGACTTCATAAAATATGTAATAAATTTACTACGGAAATAAAATTTAAAGTGAATGCATCATAATTATAATGGTTTTACCCAAGGCAATTATTGTGCATAATTTCATCAAAATCCAAGCGTGGGCAGAAACCAATGCAAATTTCCTATACCTTGAAAGACCCCCTTTTGGGGTTAGGTCATTTTGGCCAAATTGGTAGGTCGTTTCTGCCCAATTTTTTTCTCACCATTTCAAAGCATTGCATTGTAATATTGCATATCAGAGAATGACAGAGATCAGCCTGAGTTATTGCTATCATTACTCGTTCCAGTATAAATAGCACAGAAGTCATAGCTTATCCAACAGTTTTGCTACCCCCTTGGGGTCAACTGTTATGTTCCCCATATTAGGGAATGGACTTTTACCTTTGGATGGTAGTTTACTGTAAGTTTCTTGCGTAAATGCAGATTGAAAATGCTTGTTGCATATGTTAGCCTTATCGCAAGAGTCTGTTTTCAGAATTCCATTTTCCCTTAGCCGCAGTGCTTATCTATCTACATTGTATCTATACATCCTACAACACCCTCTTGCGAGGATTATGTGAAACTGCGCGCTCCAGAAAAAGAAAAGTGTGATAGAAGATAAAGTGTTAGATTTTAGGAGAATTGAAAGTAAAAACAGTGTTAGTAAAGTAGAGATTAAAAGCAGATAAAAAGCGAAGTGATCCCAAACGCTTCCCTTTTTTTAGGGACTTTACAAATGACCACTGACCTCTTGTGAGTATCTATCTATCTTCACATACTGAGTCGGTCATCCTTAGCCCTTACCCCTGTTGAAAAATAAACGCATTTTATCATACTAACCCTAATGCTCGTAATGCTCAGATGTGAGCGAGTAGCAGTAATAGGAGAAAAAAATAATAAATAAATGAGCAAATTCAGGGTACGTACAATCACCGGATCGGACCAAATTACCAGATCGGACCCGGTTTTCTGTGCTATGGTCAATTTTTCTTCAATATTTTATTCTTTATGCATAGTTTAGAGAGATTTTTAGCATACAAAATGATTTTTACCTCGTACATTCATTCCAATACCGAAAAAAATAGATGGTGCACCATCGCAAATATCCGCCAGTTCTAAATTTGACCTATAACCTCAAACCATGGCCCCAAGTGGTCAGATCAAAATTTGGATACCATCATGCATATCTGCAGTCCCTGAGCAATATGTCTACCAAGTTTGGTCACCATAGACCAAGAAATAAAGAACAAGCATTTTCTTAAAAAAATAAATTTGACCTCACCACCATGACCCCAGCGGGTCAGATCAAAATTTGAATACATCTTTGCGCATCTGCAGTCCCTAAACAATATGTCTACCAAGATTGGTGGCCATTTGCCAAGAAATAAAAAAGTAGTTGCATTCACAAGGTTTGTGATAGAAGATCGGAAATCAGAAAGAGTTCCGATATTTTTCATATATTTTCTCAAAACCATTATTAAAACACACCTTTACAAATACATTGTAAATTATACTGCCGAAAAACGAAAGTTTTTGGCTGAAAATCTGCGATATTTTTCTCATTTCTGCTCAAAACATCAGTTGTGGTGCTCGTTTGAACCGCCTTGGCGCGGTGGTTCTAACGAGTACCCACAATCTATATTTTTGAACAGAAATGAGAAAAATAAAGTTTACCCCTATAAACCACAGATTTACTATATAAAAAAATTTGGTTCAGGGGGAGGGGGGCAAAATTATATTGGCTTGATTTCGTGGTGATAGACCCAGTGTAGTTGTTAGAAGGGCCTTGACGAGACAGTTCTAACGAGCACATTCTATGTTTTGTGCGTGTGCGGGGGGTGGGGGGGGGGGGGGGGGTGGAGCGGGGGCTATACATTATCTTCTCATTTTGTTAATAAAACATAGATTGTGGGTACTCGTCTGAAGCGCCTCCCTGAGGCGGTTCTAACAATTTTCACAAATCTGTGTTTTGAGCCGAAATACGAAAAATTCCAGAATTTTTATCCGAAATCTATCGTTTATTTTTTTCTTGTTGGTAAAATTGTTATATACTTAGCCGTTTTTTTCGTAATGTAACAATTTATTTTTCTCCGTATCTTTAAAGCATCGGCCTTTACCTTCTGAAACATCACTTATCTTTAACGTGATTACATCGTTTACTCGTTAAGTGGGTCACATGTGTTAATCTGGTAATCCGTTTACCTACTGTAATATCTATCTATCTACTGATACTGCGTCGGTCACATTTGACCATTACCGCAGGTGTATATTACATACACTCCAGGTTTTGCAGGATGAAATTTTTCGCCAATGGCCAAACGACGCGAAAAAATGAGTCATGGGCGCAAATTTTCTTGCATATGCGGCCTGCCGACGCTAAGCAGAAAGAGCTAGCGCTAACGCTGGCTGGTCGGCTATATATTCGCTGTTACATTGATTATAACTTTCCCAGCCCAGTTTTTGTTGCTTCTGTTTTGTTTTTCGACAGAATACAGAGTAATCCATTTCAACGTGAATTTCTGCGATTTGGGAGAAATAGCCGCCAGAAATTTCTCTTGCATTTGATTTTTTTCTTGCGTTTTTCCGGAGAAACTTTGTCAGGTTCTCCACAAAAAGAAAAAGTGGTCTTAACTTTTTATCGTCTGCGCGTCTGTTTTAATATTTAATTCCTAACTACATGTACATGACAATGTGATTTTGTTTGTTTGATTTGAGGTTTAACGTCCCCGTCAACACTGTAAGTGTCATTTCGGAGACGTTGCTTCCAATTTTGTGAGACTTTTACCCGACATTGAGATTAAATGACATCTCAAGCCCTGCCGCCCAATGAAACCAATAGGGTTTATTAGCATGGACGGTCCGCCTCACACCGCGGTTCCTGGACAGGCTTAGATCTTCTAAGTGGTTTACCAGTACTAGTGTGCGGGCCGGATTCAGCTCTGCGTGCAAGCATCATGCAGCCCATATATTTCTTGAAGCCCCTATGGGCGGGGGCCAAACATGACAAGGTGAATCTGTAGATCTGTCGAACCCAATTTTTTTTTCTCGATGATGACACTCCGTAGAAGTCAATGTGGTTGCCTAACAGTATTCAGGATTGTATTTTTATGCAAGTTTGTCATAAAGTTACTGTTCATGCCTCAGACATTGTTAATAAAGTTAATAACCAGTGCTTCAGCTGAAGTGCACGACCCGCCGGATGCTTTTAGCTTTATGAGTGTTACCATATATGGGTATGGCGGCCATTTTGGTCATGTGACCTGAACATAAAACGGTTCCCCCAATAAATGCACCTTATCGTAAGGAGCAAAAATATATCTTATACTTTAGTACTGTATTCTGAATCGTTTGCAGGATAAAATCCAACACAAAAGCATATGTGTCAAAGTTTGACCTAGGCACAAAGAAGGTCAAGGTCAACCCAGGGTCACCATTTTAGCAATTTATGATGGGCCTACGTTCCAGATGCTATTTATCAAGTTTCGTGGAAATCTGCACAGTGGTTCTGGAGAAGACTATTTTTGAAGGGTTTTTACCAAATATTGCTTGGCGGCCATTTTGGTCATGTGACCTGGACCCCATGAAGAAATTTTGGTTTCCCCCATCCCGTAGAGGCTCCATATGAAATTTGACTTCAATCGGCCCAACGATTTCCGAGGAGAAGCAGTTCGAAAATTTTCACATTTTTCGCCTCGGGGAGGCTGTACTAAATGGAATGTAATATTTCGCAAGTTCATTGATAAGATCTCATTGATATTTATCAGTATGCCAAAAATTGTTTAAATATTCCAAGCGGTTAAGTCACTATCACCAATTTTCACAAACGGGTTACGGACGGACAGATAGACAGACCATATATGGCTTGGTGGCCATTTTGGTCATGTGTCCTGGACCCCATGAGCAATTTTTGGTTTCCCCCATCCCATAGAGGCTCCATATGAAATTTTTTTAATCGGCCCAACGGTTTCCGAGGAGAAGCAGTTCGAAAATTTTCACATTTTTCGCCTCGGCTAAGCTATACTAAATGAAATGTAATATTTCGCAAGTTCATTGGTTAGATCTCATTAATATCTATCCGTATGCCAAAAATTGTTTAAATATTCCAAGTGGTTAAGTCACTATCACCAATTTTCACAAACGGGTTACCGACGGACAGACAGACAAACCATATATGGCTTGGCGGCCATTTTGGTCATGTAACCTTGACCCCATGAGCAAATTTTGGTTTCTCCCATCCCATAGAGGCTCCATATGAAATTTGACTTCAATCGGCCCAACGGTTTCCGAGGAGAAGCAGTTCAAAAATGTTTGAAAATTTTCACATTTTTCGCCTCGGCGAGGCTATACTAAATGGAATGTAATATTTCGTAAGTTCATTGGTTAGATCTCATTGATATCTATCAGTATGCCAAAAATTGTTTAAATATTCCAAGCGGTTAAGTCACTATCACCAATTTTCACAAACGGGTTACGGACGGACCCAAAGAAGGTCAAGGTCAACCCAGGGTCACCATTTTAGCAATTTATGATAGGCCTACATCCCAGATGCTATTTATCAAGTTTCGTGGAAATCTGCCCAGTGGTTCTGGAGAAGACTATTTTTAAAGGGTTTTTACCATATATGGCTTGGCGGCCATTTTGGTCATGTGACCTGGACCCCATGAGCAAAGTTTGGTTTCCCTATCCCATAGAGGCTCCATATGAAATTTGACTTCAATCGGCCCAACGGTTTCCGAGGAGAAGCAGTTCGAAAATTTTCACATTTTTCGCCTCGGCGAGGCTATACTAAATGGAATGTAATATTTCGCAAGTTCATTGGTTAGATCTCATTGATATCTATCAGTATGCCAAAAATTGTTTAAATATTCCAACAGTTAAGTCACTATCACCAATTTTCACTTACGGGTTACGGACGGACAGACAGACAAACCATATATGGCTTGGCGGCCATTTTGGTCATGTGACCTTGACCCCATGAGCAACTTTTGGTTTCCCCCATCCCATAGAGGCTCCATATGAAATTTGACTTCAATCGGCCCAACGGTTTCCGAGGAGAAGCAGTTCAAAAATGTTCGAAAATTTTCACATTTTTCGCCTCGGCGAGGCTATACTAAATGGAATGTAATATTTCGTAAGTTCATTGGTTAGATCTCATTGATATCTTTCAGTATGCCAAAAATTGTTTAAATATTCCAAGCGGTTAAGTCACTATCACCAATTTTCACAAACGGGTTACGGACGGACAGACAGACTGACAGAATGACACGGTGATTTTAGGGCACTCTTAGAAAAAACCGACTTCAGTCGGTTGCTTTTTCTGCGGGTCGTGCAATGTGGCTTTCTCTTAGACAATAAATACTGTTATGTAATCACGCATCAATAATCGGTTTCCTAATCATGTTGATAGTTGTCATAACTTGAGGCTGATTAAATATAAGCGGATCAGTTTTCAATATATGATCGTCAAAAGGTAAGGCTGAAGTGTTTCAGTGTAATTAAAACAAATGCCACCATTCATGAATGGATGAATTTCGAATCGTTCTTGAAGTTTGGAACAGTTTTTGTTGAAGACTATGATGCGGTGAAAATTACTGCCATTTCGATTGCTTTTTGTCAGGCGTCACGTTTTTTTTTCCATTGCCGATACGACTGCAATGGAACGACCTTGGCGTATCGCCAATTTGACGGTCGTATTTGGTATGACTTTTTCTTCATTTCTATGCCTATTTGCTCGATTTTAGAGTCGTATTTACGATGATACGACCCTTATCAAATACTCTGGGGTAGGGATCTTTAACCTGCACATGGGATGGTTCTCCCTGCACAGGGTCCTCCAGTTAACATCCCGATCCGTAGGACGGTGCACTTTATGACATTCATCCCTGCAAATGATGCCAATGGAGCGTGTACAGACACAGAAATTTTATCGCCACTGCCGGGGATCGAACCCAGGACCTCTAGCATCAGAGGCAAGTGCACTAACCCCTGAGCTATCACGCTCCACTGAATTAGCTGATTTACAATCTGGACGAAGGAATCATAATAACAACGACAATAAACATATTCCAGAAGGTGTTAAATTTCTATCCTATTCGTCCAGTTTGGCTGTGCATTGAGAAAACGTACCTGCAGCTTACGCAAGCAGCGAAGGTTAAGAAGAGTATGTTCGCCCATACAGTCTCGCAATGTACGCTGTATACACTGCGTTACTACTACTATTATTATTATTGTTATTAAACACAGCACAAACAATTTTATTTTCGAACTGGGATATATGTTAAATGACCGGCGGAATTTCATTTTGATATCTTGATTCAGTTAAACCATATTCAAGAAAAATCTATCTATCTATCTATCTATCTATCTATCTATCTATCTACCTATCTGTCTGAAACCGAATATACCATTAAGAACACAGTGGCAAAATCTCCCATGTATCTCCGTATGGCACAAATGTAGACATTGTAGATGTATAATATTTATGCAAATGCAGTGAAAACAAAACAGAAACAAATGATAAAAACTAATAAAATAATAAAAATAAAAACTGTATGGAAAAAAAGTCAAAAAACTAAGGAAATAATGGGACAAATAGGGTCCGATCCGGTAATTGGGTCCGATCCGGTGTTTGTACGTACCGGCAAATTCAATAAGGAATTTAGAAGCCTCCGTGGTGCAGTGGTTACGCTATTCACCTTGTATGCTGTTTTCTCCAGTTATCATCATGCTAAGAATTTGAGTGACAGTAACAACTGTCTGCTTCAATCATTCTAAATATTTTTAATTTAAATAAAATGACCAGTTAATATCCAATCAGTTTTTCAAGACTTAGGATTTCCATTTTTCTTTTTACTGTGCAAAATCGTCAAATAAACATAGCTTACCATGACCTTAAAACATTTGGACTGTCTATCAAGTTATCGTCACGTGATGTTAATAGATACCGAGGGCGTTGGCATTAAAAGCACATGCCGGGTCCAGGGGGTGGGGCTGTTGGGCCCGCATACGCTTTGATTGGGGTCTCGTGCTGGCGTTCTTGTTTGTCTTTTGTTGTTTTGCCGGGTTTGTCTTTTAATATATTGCTATGGTTGGAGCTTGTGCCGCCGTGGGTAGATCATGAGTGTGGGGCTTTTAAATGCGGTATTGAGGAGCGTCCTTTTTACCATCAGGTTGGCCCCAATCTCGCTGTCGCTTGTTGGGCCAAGCTAATTCTGTGCCGTTTCGGACGGTTGTATGTACCCCTTTTTATTAACTAGCTATCCTGTATTGTTGGAGGTCATCGTATTAATACTGAGGTCGGAAATCAACAGTCAATGGTCAGGTAGTTCCGGGCTGTCCCGGCTGCAGGTCCGCGGTCAGCTGTGTGGGCCCTGGCTTTCTGGCTCGGGTCTATGAAGTGGACCTCGGACCTGTGGCTGGGCCGGTGCGAGGTTGCTTGACAGATGACATTATAATATTGCTTTTTCATCCGCTGCAATCCCTGTTATTTTGCTACGTTTTGACATCGATGTGAAAGTATGGTCTAAGGATACTGATATCGGCCCTGATGGTGGGGTGACGTCCACTTATATTTGACTTTCTTATTCTACTTATATATGTTTGCTGGACGTGTCTTGCGGTGGTAGGGTTGCTCCAGTTACGGCGGGGTGTAAGGATGGCTAGGGACGCTGGCGGGTGACCTGACTCCAAGCGTCTGTAGTCTGGATACGAGGTTGATTGGAGAGTATTGAGCTTCCCCTGAGGGACCCGACGTGTGCTGTTTTATTAGATAATAATAGATAATAACGGATAAATGGTGTTATTGTTTTTCCATTTTAATGGTAAACTATCAAAAATATTCCGAAGACGCCACTTTGGCTCTGGGCTGTAGCCAGAGAGTCAATGCGGCGTCTGTGCCGGTTGTCGGAGGTTCGGATCCTAGGTTCGGGTGGCACGGGAACGTCGAGATTTGAGAATTGGGTTTTGATGTCTACTGTCTCCGGGCCTCAGGATGGTGGCGTCCGTCAGCCGAATTTCAGGGAAGATGATTTAACATCACATCTTTTTCAATTCACCTCTGTGACTGCCAATGCTCTGATATGCCATGTAATATATGTTATAAATGTCTTTATGTCTCTGTGTGAATGAAAAAAATAAAAAAAAACAATAAATTAAAAAAAAAAAGTTATCGTCAACGTGATGTTATCATGACGTCTTAGCAAAAACAGGTGCTCCCTAAGAACAGTTAGTGTCCAAAACTTATGCTTAACTTTTTTACAGACAATATTGACTGACAAGCATTAAATTTTATTATTTGAATGCTAGGAAATCAAGCATCACGTGACCAGGTAGTGGGAGAATAGAATGGAGGACAGCTGTCTGCTGCACATGGCTGTATAAATTGGAAGAAGAACAATAACATGTTTCTGTTCACTTTTTAATGTCACCTGCTTCCTCACGGTGAATGATTCAAGATTTACAATGACTGCTGGAACAGTATCTAGTGGCTTCTTTGTCATAGATACCAGAAAATGCATGATGACAAACAGACTGACCTGATTATCATGGATTTTGCCAAGGCCTTCGACAAGGTACTTCACAGGAGGCTATTGTACAAACTAGATCATTATGTGATTAGAGGATCCACACTTAAGTGGGTTAGCTCATGGCTCTCTGGACGCACTCAACAAGTTGTACTTTACGGCCAAGCGTCGGATCCAGTCCCTGTTTTGTCCGGTGTCCCACAAGGTTCGGTACTTGGACCGGTCCTTTTCTTGATATTTATTAACGATCTTCCTGATAATATCAGGTCATCTGTTCGCTTGTTTGCTGATGATTGTGTTTTGTATAGGAACATATATACTACTTCTGACTGTCTTATCTTACAAGATGACCTGGATAGCCTAGCACGTTGGGAGGCCGATTGGCAAATGAAGTTCAATGTGGCCAAATGTCATTCAATGGCACCCTCCAGACAAGCAGATTAAATTCAACTACTCATTACATCAGCATACTTTGGAACATGTCCAATCCGCAAAATATCTTGGTATCACCATTACTGATAATCTTGATTGGGGTCAACATATTTCTGAGATTACCTCTAAAGCAACTAGGACATTAGGGTTTCTTAGACGTGATTTGGCTTTTGCACCTAGGCAGACAAAGGATGTTGCATACAAAACCTTGGTTAGACCTCAATTAGAGTATGCATCACCTGTTTGGCATCCCCATGTTAAAACTCAGGTTCAACAGGTTGAGAAGGTTCAGAGGACGGCTGCCCGATAGACGGTGACCATGGACCTGCAGGCGATGGCGGAACAGAAGCAGTGTTAGTGAAATGCTCGATGAGCTGGAGTGGCCATCCTTGGAGGCCCGTCGCGAGCAGTCCTCTTTAACCTTCTTTTATAAGATACACTCTGACACAGTGTCTCTTAATAAAGATAAATACTTGACCCCTGTGACTACTTCAACTCAAACAAGGGCATCAAAACTAAACAACAGTCAATATCGTAGGTACCAGGCCTATAGTGATGCCCTGAAGAAAGAATTCTTCCCTAGAACTATTCCTCAGTAGAATAGTCTTCCCTCCTCTGTGGTAAATGCCAAAACTGCAGAGGAGTTCAAAGCCCGCATGGTGTAGATTGGGATCCAGAGGTGTGCGTTTTAGTACACCTCTGAAAGCATCAATACCATCAAGTAGTCAAACTGAAGAAAATCAGTTTCAAGGGCACAAGAAATCAGAGGGTGATATTGCAATTGCAGAGTGGTTACTGCAGACTCAAAGACTACCTCCACTCTGTTGGTGTGGTTGATGATCCCTCTTGTGCTTGCGGTGAGAGAGAAACAGTAGACCATTTTCTCCTTGATTGTGAACTCTACGATGCTCAGAGAGAAATTATGAGGCAAGAGCTCTTATTAAACTTAGGTACAAGTGCCCTGGACTTGAATACTTTCTTTGACGAAAACCAAAACAAAGAGGATGAAGAACCAAAAATTCACCGTGAAGACATCTACCAACAATTAGATGTTTTCATATCATCAACAAACAGATTTTAAATTTAACGGGGGGTGGGGGGATGCTAGGACATTTCAAGGTAATGGGGTTGTTTGGCGTAAGAGTGATGCAATCATTATTTCTTCTGAAGGGCAGGAAACGGCTGATACGGCTGTACCCGCCCTGACGATATACATACATTCATCATACATTATGGGAATGGGTGTGGTTCACATTCAATTACTACATCCATCTTGATATATTGAAATCATCAATTGTTTTCATGGTTATATCTGGAGGACAGGAAGTGGCCGCCGTGGCTGTAACTGGCCTCCCCCCCCCCCCCAAAAAAAAACTTCATCAAACATTATGGGAATGAGTGCAGTTCATGTCTTCATGGTTATATCTGGAGGACAGGAAGTGGCCGACACGGCTGTACCTGGCCTTCAAAATTCATCAAACATTATGGGAATGATTGCGGTTCATGTTTTCATGGTTATATCTGGAGGACAGTAAGTGGCCGACATGGCTGTACCTGGCCTTCAAAATTCATCAAACATTATGGGAATGAGTGTGGTCCATGTTTTCATGGTTATATATGGAGGACAGGAAGTGGCCAACACGGCTGTACCTGGCCTTCAAAATTCATTAAACATTATGGGAATGAGTGTGGTTCATGTTTTCATGGTTATATCTGGAGGACAGGAAGTGGCCGACACGGCTGTACCTGGCCTTCAAAATTCATTAAACATTATGGGAATGAGTGTGGTTCACATTTAATTAAGTACTACATATTCTTTGATGTATTGTAATCATTATCTATATTCATGGTTATAAATATCTGAACAGCGGGAAGTGGCCGACACGGCTGTACCTGGTCTGAGGATATACATAAATTTATCATACATTATGGGACTGAGTGTGGTTGACCTTTAATTGCTACATATTCTTTGAAGACTTTGATATGTATTGCAATCATTATTTTCGGGGCACTCGGTTTGTTTCTCTTTACAGATTGTTCTCCCCCAGATGCAGTGGTATCTGGTGGGGTGGTTGCCCGTGGGTCCTGGGGTGGGTGCGGATGGAGCGGAGCCAAAGAAATCTGGAAATGTGATTCATTCTGCAGGTGGTGCGGTTGGAGTGTGTTTGGGCGTCGGCTTTTTGTGGCCGCTGCCGGTATCAGGCCCAGGACCTATGGTGTCGGGGGCAAGTGGATTAACCACTGAAATATCACGCTGCTTTAATCATCGGTCGGGGCACTAGACTGGATTTTTTTTTTTCCCTACTACAGTGGTGCCTGGTGCCGGGATGATTATTGCTGCAGCCCATGGATGGACCAGATTAAGCGTAGTCAAGAGGAGCAAAAAATATGACATGTTTAAATGAGTCTCTCCTAAACATTTTAAATATTGGTTTCTTTGTAGGATAGAGGAATGAAGTAGCACGGCATAATAAATCGCCTTATTTGGAGTGCAAAACCGACCGGTCTGACTGGCCTGAACCTTTTGGCCTGGTGTTTGACTCGCTTGCTTTTTGGCCTCAGGGTCGTGCGCTCGGTCCCCGGTCGGGGCACTTGGTGTTTTTCTTTACAATTTTTCTCCTCAGATTGCAGCGGTGCCGGGATGGTTACCGATGAAGCCCAGGAGAGGTGTAGATGCAGCAGAGTCAAAAGAAGCTAGAAATGTGATATGATTACATGAGTATCCCCTGAACATTTGAAAATAATAATAATAATGATAATAATAATATTTTGTCTCTTTGTAGGATGGAGTGCAACAATAAATATGTATTTAGAGTGCATGATTGATGGTCTTATCTAAATCTTAACCCTGTTGATTGCTGTTTATGTCTGATTTTCAACATGTTGGGTGAAAGAGGGAGGGGAAAAAAAAAAGTTATTCCTCTATTCACCTTATTTGCATTGTCTGCTGGTTCCTAGTCTGAGGCTTGTCAGTGTTGGAGAAGCGGGTAACCAGACCCCCCTGACCATACAAGACTGGGAGCCAGCAGATAATGCAAATAAGGTGAATACTACGAGTTATTACGCAGACACTACTTGTGAAAGATTATACTTGTGAGTTATCTCGGCCAGTAGAAGGCTTTGAAATGAAATGAAAGCAGATTGTAAATAGTTTTAAGAACTCATCCAGTGGATGTTTTTTTTTTTTTTTTGCTAAATTCTAAATTTAGCGCACCACCCAACTGAGGTAATGGCCAAAATTGACCGACTCAGTATATGAAGATAGATAGACGATAACATGAGAGATGGCGATAACTCGAGACACAGGCATAAACCAGGGGTTGCAGGATCGATACCGGGCTTCTCCAGACTTTCGGATGAGTCTTTAAACAGAGGTCCCATCTCCTTATGACCTTAGATGTTGGTGGGACGTAAAACTCAAACACTCACTCACTCAATAAGGAATTTGTTGCAAACGGCGGATATATTTCAGTTGCCGCTTCCCAAGCATTGTTTTGCTGGTTTTCGCTTAAAAATGAATTAGCCGATTTACAATCTGGACGAAGGAATCATTTGAAATGGTCAAAACATGTACTTCATGCTAAAATTTTAACTCACACTAAACATTTTCCAGGACAAGTTGCCAAAGCAAACACCGGAAATACCTGTCAAATCAGGACAATGACCAGTCGCAATGGAGTTGAATTGTCCGACTGGCCGTAATTGAAGCGAAAAAAACGAAAAGCGGGTGCGTAAACTTACCGGAACGGACCTAACTACCGGAATGGACCAAGTTCACCATATTTTTAAGATGTTTATATAAAATACACACTGTTTTCATCTTTTACCATATTCTGCATGTCCTTTTTCAAAAATTAATTTGGAATATATGGGTCAGTGCTCAATCATATCACCCAGTGCTGTGTGGGGTAAAAATAAAACGAAGGCATGTAATAGGTCTTATCCGGTAAATGCTTTCAGCTGAGGTGCCAGATTTCCAAACAGCTGTGCTAGGTACAAACGTTGCTCTAGCTCTGGACCCGCAAAGGGTTCATTGATAATATATTGCTGAGTGTACATTCCTGTTATTATTTTTCTTGGTAATTAATGATAGGTGGTGATTATTCAGTCAGTCAATCTTTAACAGAATTACAGTTTTAAAGACAGCTGTGTAATTTATTATGACAAAGGATAACTAGAATAAATAGATTTGTGCAAAGAAGCAGAGGGACTATGTATAGAGGCAGACCCAGATGGAATTCTTAAGACAGGGAGGAAATACTCAGAGAAAAAAAATAATAAAAGAAGATAACAAAAGAAGTGAAGGCAATGATCAGGAATCGATACAAAAACCCACAGCTCCCACCAGTGACACCAAAGCCTGAAAGGGAAAGAAACACAAACATGAAATAAACAGACCCGAATGGAAACATCAATAGTGGAAAGCAAAAAGGACAGTTACTTTCCCACAAAATGGCCAATTGGCTATCCGAAACAAAATATCACAAGCGATACACATATTCAAAGGCAAACCATAGCAAAAATTAAACCGAGGCAGGAGAACCGCCTTGGAACGGCCAGTGAAACGAATTCCACTGGGAGGCTTAAATCGATTTTACGTAGCTGCAATCCTCGTCCTTACTTCCGTCGCGATTTAGACAAATAATTTGTTCAGTCGGCATGTAGGCCTCCTAACTCATCAGTGCAACATCTCCGAGAACACTAAAATCAAACGACCACAGAGAAACAACGGTGAGGACTCGACAGCAAGAAAGAACTGGAATGCTGGAGCAAAAGAAAACAAACGGTAAGACTCCGATGGGTCCGACCTGAGACAGAGCATCAGGCACCAAACAACATTACATAAAATTAAATTCTCTCTAATTCTCAGTAAGCATTTACCCTGGAACCGTCATAGAATCTAATCTGAGGCCGGACCCACCGGTGTGCAATTAAAGAGAGAAGCAAAGTTGTCAACCATGATTGTATGCCAATTCCTGAAACTGTTCAAGGATCTAAAGGTCTATATCTGTCTTTGACATTTGTAGATATCTAATAATTTATTTAATCAGCATGACCATGCATCTTTGCGGGATTACCAAAAGGAATCATATGTTTATTTGAAGATGGGCATGTTCTTGATGTGTAATTGTGCCACCCAGATGAGAACTTATGACATAAAGCAAAGACAGTTTCATCCAGACAGCCCATGCATCAGTTATGGGAACAATATAATCTGCATATTGCACATGCAAGGGTGCACCATTTCCTTTTTTTTAAACCCAAGATCCATAACAGAATAAACTTGCATGAGGCAGCACAAGCTTTACATCTTTTGTGTAAACACTTTGGACATAAAAGATTAAACAAAATATAATTAAACATATACAATTAAACATACACCGATAATTTAATCTACTGCTGGCTGTTTATTTTGTATTTTTCCCAGATCCTTGGAATATATATATATTGTTGCTATGTCAATAACTTAACGTCTTCTTGAAAATCTGTTAGAACAGTGAAACCGGTAGAAGCGTATAAAATATACAAAATTGTGTGGCGATATCGGACTTTGTTGATTTTCTATATATATATATATATCAAAGTCTTTTTTCAAAAGAAAACCAACTAAAAGTCTTTTATTTTGCCGGACGTTTCAACCGGAACCCCGGTCTTATATAGTTATATATATATATATAGTTATATATATATATATATTATTTTGGCATGCATGTTTTTCATCTTAACCCATTGTAGGCGGCAAACCCCTAAAGGGGTACCTTGGCAAACAGAGCAGGCCCAGATCAGACGCCGCAAAACAAAATAAGAAAAGTAAATACCTAGCTCTAAAGTAGAAGTAAAACAAAGATCAGGAATTGATACAATTAACTTACTCTACCCATAAAAGACACCAAAGGGAAAGAAATGCAAACATTAAGTGACCAGACCATAATGGAAACCTAAACAAAGGAAGGCCATAAGGACAGTTATTTTCCCACAAAATGGCCATATGGCCATCCAAAACCAAAAGACACAAGTGATACACACAGCAAGTAACAAACAACAACATAAATAAATCGCCACAGAAGAGCCGCCTTGGAACGGTCAGTGGAAGATTTCCACTAAAGTTCATTTTTTCCTCTAAATTGTGTTTACTGGACTGTTAATTACATGGAATAGTTAATCCGACAACCCCATGAACATTGTTGGGATTTAAAACTTAATATATATGAAGAAACTTGAAACAAAACAAAATATTGACTGTTATAGGCACTAAGGCTCTGCTAAATACTATTGGTAAAAACACACTGCCAGCATCAGCTTGTACCTAGCAGAGTTCATTGGTAATATGATATCCCTGTTGTATGCTACTACCGGGAGTAGACCCATTGATAGCACGATGCCTTGGTTGTGAATAACATAAATTTAACGGGAAATCATTTGGAAAATGGTGATTTTTTAATTCATTTCTCCATTTGTGCTCAAAAAGTTTTTCTTCTTCTAGAAATCTGTTTAATTCATTCTGTTCTATTTTATTATAGTGCAAAAATAGCTCCATATCACAATTTGGTCAAACGAGAATTAGATATCCGAAGAACAAGAACAATTTCCTAATGTTTTGATTTGAGGTATAACGTCCCCGTGAACAGTGTATAGGTCATTTTGGAGACGTTGCTTCCAATTTTTGGGGACTTTTACCCGACATTGAGATGAAATGACATCTCAAGCCCTGTCGCCCAATAGGGTTGATTAAGTATGGACGGTCCGACTCGCCCGCTTTGCCTGGGCAGGCTTAGATCCTTTAAGCGGGTTACAAGTTGTGACTAGTTTGTTCTTGTTTTGTTATGAAAGAAACTTCATGGTGTCCCTTTCCGTTGAAAACCAATCTGAAATCATTTAGCCTTTAGCTAGACTTCTGGATATTTGGGTGATTAAATAAATATTGACAATACCTAGTTCGAGGGTTTTATCAGTCAAATTCCCCCCCCCCCTCCCCCCCCAAAGAACTTTAGTTAAATAAAGCAAATTCTTCTGATACCGAGGCCCCGTTTTGGCATTTACACCTTTCTATTGTAGATGGATTTGTTTCTTGCAAATTTATGATAAACGCGATGATTTTGATTTTGAGATTGTAAATTTTCCTTTCTTGGATGGTGATGTTGCTAGTGCGGCATCCTATGGCGTTTATATTACGCAATAAATTCGATTTGCCAGAATGTGTAGTCATGTAACTGACTTCAACACTCGTAAGAAATTGTTAACTGCTAAATTTCTTAGTCAGGGTTATCGGTATCATAAACTACGCAAAGCCTTTTAAAAATTTTAAAGACGTCAATCCGATTTAATTCAAAATTCAAATATATTAACACAAATGACGTCGCCGAACTTGCGTCACCCTCGAAGTTGCATGGCGTCACTATATGACCTAAGTAATGGGGCTATTCGCTCTACAGTAGGCGGCTTTAGGCTTTACGTCTATTTTTCATGTCTTTTGCCAAAAATGTCGCCAGTCATCAAACAGTGCCATGTATGTTTTCACACGGAAAATGTTCCTTGTCAGCAGTAGTCAAGTTAGATACCCAGAGTACCTGACAGTACAGTATCGTCACCATAACATGTCGAGAACATAAGCGAAAGGTTAAGCTGGTATGTGAAATTTATATTTAATTTTTTTTTATGTATGAATACACTTGGATGATTTAAGCGTTTCTTTGTGGGGCTTCCTCGTGTTAGTATACCCCAACTTTCTGAAACCTGTTCTGTTGTGATTGAGTTACGATGCTTTGTATCGTGTGTTCTATCGAGGGCTTTTGAATTTCGGTTGTTGGAAACCGAGGTCCCATCTCTATATGGCCTTAGATGTTGAGGGAACGTAAATCTTTAACTGAAAGGTCTATCCAAATCTCCATCCTCAAGGCGAACTCTTAGACTAAGGCATGACGAGTTATCTTTTACGATGAAATGGTACAACAAGCATATTCATGATGTAAATAGGACGTATTAAGATGTGAAATATCAAGTAAGGATTTCAATTTTGTTTAGAAATATGCTTATATATGCATTGCCGTAAATGATTTTTTTTTATTACTGCACGCATCGCACTAAGGACAATTTAATATGTAGAATGACTAGTTGGGTATTTGGTCGTCACTAGTGTGGTAAAGATCTTTCTGTTTTCGGTTTTTTTGTGGTGCCGAATTTAATGTACATGTATTTTGTTTAATGTGAGAGGTGTGTGGGCCTGAGCTTGAATTTATAAACAGTTACTTATGAGCTTTGTCGTGGATAAGGATCTGAAACTGAGTTGTTTTCTGTAATTGGCGAATGATCAGAATGCGCAATGGTGCAGTATGATCAATTGCTTCTTGCTTGTGCTGATGAGCTGAGCACGAATTGGATTGTGTTGTGCTTAGTTATAGTGAGCATGAAATTGATTTCAGTAGTGTTCAATGAAGGTGCATAAATTTTTAGTATTCTTGTTTCAAGTACAGTGTGCTGATTTATTTTGCTCAGTCAAGCGGAGTTCTGCTGCGCGGTTATTGTCACAAGCGCGGATCAGTCTGTTTGTCTAGTCAGCGCATGCCCAATAACGGTACGTGCATGAACATGTTAAGAGTTCTCCGGGACAGAGGTTATATAGTAGTGTATTACGTTTTGTAAACCGTATTGAAGATGTTCGTTATTGTTTGTAGGCATTTGACGTACAAAACTAACGTACGAAGATGTCGAATCGGTATAGACATACTGCCCCCTGCTCTGCTCTTTATGAACATCGAGTCTACAATCAACCCTTTGAGCCCAGGTGCCGGTAGAGTAGACAGGGTTAGCTATGAAGAAGGGTGTCAGACGTGCTGTCACTCTTTGGGTTATAGTACCATCGTATCGTAGTATTGTGCAGCGATCGTACAATATATAGTTACAAGAAAATTGTGCCCTCGTCAGTGATTATAGAGAAATAAGAATGGGCCTTCTAAAGATAAAGTTTCCAGTATATTAAAATTGTGACCAATTACAGGGTGGAAAACCTACGTCGCAGTCACGTGATTATTTTAAAATGGGACACAGGCTTTGTAAATATCGATTTCCTTCTAAAATTGATTTCAATAAATGTATAGATGAAATCGCTGCTGCCTTGAATGAATTTGGTAATCGATGGTGTAAACGAGAGTATGTTGAGCATAAAGCTCTTAAAGAATGGAAACTTAGCATTCTGGAATTCGTGAACAAACGCATTTATTTTTATTCTCAAAATACGAACATATTACCTCCTAAACCTAAAACATCTTTACGCCACCTTAAACTAGATATTCAAGAATTCCATTAGAAGTTTGTTTGGCTCCAACAGATAAGGCCGCTAACAACGTGGTCGTTGTTTGACGACTTCACTATGTTAACACTCTTCAGCAAGAACTTGGTGGTACTAAGGCCTGTGAACTTCAGCCTTTAGCTGTAGAGAGGGCTTTAGTTGATAACCACATTTGTCATTCAGCCACCAAGTTTGCTGTCTGTGTTACAGTAAGCCAAGACAAACTTCCTACGTTATATTGGATACCTAAACTTAATAAAAGATCATATAATGCACGGTTTATTGCAAATTCAAGCTCTTGTACCACCACTGAATTCTCCAAATTATTAACTTCATGTTTAACTGCACTCAAAAACATGTGATAAAATATTGCGACAAAGTCTTCGAAAGATCAGGTAGAAATCTGTTTTGGTCTATAAAAATTCTAATGAAGTTTTAAATAAACTGATATCCAGACGTTTTCGTGCTTCAAGGCTGTCTACTTATGATTTTTCCACCTTATACACTACACTTCCTCATAATCTTATGAAAGAAAAACTTTATGATTTAATTGAATGGACATTTCATAGGGAGGACTCCCTCTATCTTGCACGTAATGTAAGGCATGCTTTTTTCACTTCTGAAGAGCATAAAAATTATACTTTATGGTCATGTCAGAAAGTGTGTGAAGCTCTCACCTTTGTACATGATAATATTTACATAAGATTTGGTACTTAATGCGCACCCCTTTGAGGCTGGTGTGTTTTTTGTTTTGTTATAAGAGAGCGACTTCATGATGTCTCTTTCTGCTGAAAACCAGTCCGAAATCATTGAAACTTTTAGCTCGACTTCTAGATATTTGGATGATTTATTAAATATTGACAATGCCTATTTCGACGGTTTGGTCAGTCAAATTTACCCACCAGAACTTCAGTTAAATAAAGCAAATTCTTCTGATACCCCGTTTTTGGATTTACATCCATCTATTGTAGATGGGGTTGTTTCTTGCAAAATATATGAGAAAACGCGATGATTTTGATTTTGAGATTGCAAATTTTTCTTTTTTGGATGGGGAAGTTCCTCGTGCGACATCCTATGGCGTTTATATTTCGCAATTAATTCGATTTGCCAGAGTGTGTAGTCATGTATAACTGACTTCAACACTCGTAATAAATTGTTAAATGCTAAACTTCATAATCAGGATTATCGGTACCATAAACTACGCAAAGCCTTTTCAAAATTTTATAGACGTCTTTCAAATAATTTCAAAATTCAATATTGGACTTAAACCTCTTCTGCAACAAGGTGTATCGGAACCCGAATTTTATGGTGACTTAGTATATAAATTCAGAAAAAGTATATAACCGCAATGACTTCAGCACCAAATTTCGTAAAATCATTCTTCAATATAAAAAAGATTGGGTACAACATAAATGTTATACGACAGACTGCATGCATGATAGTTAACCCAATCACGGTTGACAACTTTGCTTCCCTCTTTAATTGCACGCCGGTGGGTCTGGACTCAGATTCTATGACGGTTCCAGCGTAAAGGTTTACTGAGAAATAGAGAGATCTAATTCTATGTAATGTTGGTTGGTGCCTGATGCTCTGTCTCTGGTCGGGCCCATCGGAGTATAACTTGTTGGTTTTCTTTTGCTCCAGCATTTCAGTGGTTCTTGCTGTTGAGTCCTCACCGTTGTTCATCTCTGTGGTTGTTTGATTTTTTTTGTGTTCACGGAGATGTTGCACCGATGAGTTAGGAGAATGCGGCCTGAACAAATTATTTGTCTAAATCGCGACGGAAGTAAGGGCGAGGATTGTGCCACGTAAAATCGATTTAAGCCCCCTCCCCACCCCGAGTGGAAATCGTTTTGCTGACCGTTCCAAGGCGGTTCTTCTGTCGCGGTTTATTTTTGTTATGGTTTCTGTTTGGGTGTCTGTGTCGCTTATATTATTTTATTTTGGATAGCCAAATGGCCATTTTGTGGGTAAGTAACTGTCCTTTTGGCTTTCCGCTATTGAAGTTTCCATTAGGGTCTGTTGTTTCATGTTCGTGTTTCTTTCCCTTTGGTGTCTCTGATGGGAGCTGTGGGTTAATTGCATCGATTCCTGATCATTGCCTCCACTTCTACTTAGTTTAGGAAATCACCTCGCTTCAACAATGAATATTCCTCTTGTACCGCACATACAGAACATAGCTAAAATTGTAAAAGGCATCTGACGCGCATTGGTTTCTAGTTTCATTTGCATGTTTTGTCTTTTCATGAACTTCAGCCGTTTGCCAGATCATTCAAGAAAACCTTGGTTTTTGTAGTGATATCGGACACATTCCCGTTCACCAACGAGTCTAAAAATTACAAAACCGATCAAAAGAGGCTTTAGTGGTTGTTTGATTTCTGTGTTCTCGGAGATGTTGCACTGATGAGTTAGGAGGCCTTCATAGGGACTGAATAAATTATTTGTCTAAATCGCGACGGAAGTAAGGGCGAGGATTGCAGGTGCGTAAAAATCGATTTAAGCCCCTACCCAACCCCCCCCCCCAACCCCCCCCCCCATCCCATCCCCAAGTGGGATTCGTTTCATTGACCGTTCCAAGGCGGTTCTTCTTTCACGGTTTTATTTTCGTTATGTATTTTTTTTTGGAGTGTGTGCTTCGCTTACATTATTTTGTATTGGATAGCTAATTGGCAATTTTGTGGGAAAGTAACTGTCTTTTCGGCTCTCCACTATTGTTGTTTCCATTATGGTCTAGTTATTTCATGTTTGTGTTTCTTTCCCTTTGGTGTCACTGCTGCGAGCTGTGGGTTAATGGGCCTACTCCGGTTATATCTGATAGGCCAGGTGCAGATTACCTGCGGTACAAAATCTGCAAGCTTCAGAGCCAAAACACTATATCTGGCATGGGGTTACATTGACGTTAACTGCATTTATTACACATTAAAATCCGTTCCTGGTGTGAAAATGTGAGAAAAGTTCAAGCACATAACAATCTTTCATTTGTCTTTGTATATGTTCCATGAAATTGTGTAGATTTGGCGTGTAAAATGCTTTAATAATGGTTACAAAAAGATAGGCCTGGGGGAAATATAACAGTGAGAATATGCTTCTGTATAGTCATAAACCACACATGCAGGGACTGACCATCATTCCTTTCCTAACTATGAAAAAATGTAGATTTAAAAGATTAAATAGTGGAATAGTCTAAGATTGTTTGGACTGACAGATTAAAATGAGAACATTTGGTATAGTTTTGTTCTTGTAATATCAACATTTTTCATCACTATACAACCAATCTTTGGTCCTGTGTATAGTTAATGCCTGTCAGATTTTACCCATTAGGCACATAGCGTCGAACTAACATCGATTCGATGTTGAATAGACCTTGGTACGACGTAGACGTAACGGCATGAGCCGGCTGGGTATGCTTCTAAATATTGAACAGCCATCATATTCTGGTTGTCAGTATAAACCCCCAAATATGTTGAGAAAAATAACATCTGAAAATGCCGTCTGCTGAAATTTCTTGCAAACTTTGCATATATGCAAACAGTGTGGCCCCAGATCAGACTGCTCCCCTACTGCTCCTAGGGGAGCAGTCTGATCTTGGTCCACACTGTTTGTCAAATTGACTATTAATTTTAGTAACCTGAAAACGGCAAAGTAGACGACAATATTCGTGATCGGCAATGACATTTTATAAGTTAACCATTTGTCATTACCCTTGTATTTTAGGGGTTTATACCTAACATTTTTTCAGCCCAGCCCCGCAAACAACTTGACAAATAGAGTTATGTAAAATTATCCTCTTTTATATGAGCATAGGACAAAGCAAGTAGTCCCTTTATAATCTGCTTCCTCCGTTTTACTGAAGACCACCTATAACTTATAGTATTGGGTCTTTCTCATCGGTTCTGGCTCTCAAAGCTGTATAGTAGTCATTCAATATGAAGCACATAGTCATCCAGAAACATTCCATAAGCTTACATCTTATGATAGTTTCTTAAACTTGCAAGATCATATTCAGCAGATAGATGCCAAAATACCCACATGTGGCAATAAATTATAGTTCAAAATTTCTGCCCCGCCTTCAACCAAGCCACCAGGGTCTACTTCTATGTTCATATCCAAACAGTTCTCATACAATTGCAATAAATCTACATTCTTTTGATCACCAACTATTACTTACATCTCCGTCTTTCAATTATTGCTGAAGATCTTTTGCAGACTTGCTTTTGAAATTTACACAATCAAAGGGTTCATTGATAATATATTGCTGAGTGTACATTCCTGTTATTATTTTTCTTGGTAATTAATGATAGGTGGTGATTATTCAGTCAGTCAATCTTTAACAGAATTACAGTTTTAAAGACAGCTGTGTAATTTATTATGACAAAGGATAACTAGAATAAATAGATTTGTGCAAAGAAGCAGAGGGACTATGTATAGAGGCAGACCCAGATGGAATTCTTAAGACAGGGAGGAAATACTCAGAGAAAAAAAAATAATAAAAGAAGATAACAAAAGAAGTGAAGGCAATGATCAGGAATCGATACAAAAACCCACAGCTCCCACCAGTGACACCAAAGCCTGAAAGGGAAAGAAACACAAACATGAAATAAACAGACCCGAATGGAAACATCAATAGTGGAAAGCAAAAAGGACAGTTACTTTCCCACAAAATGGCCAATTGGCTATCCGAAACAAAATATCACAAGCGATACACATATTCAAAGGCAAACCATAGCAAAAATTAAACCGAGGCAGGAGAACCGCCTTGGAACGGCCAGTGAAACGAATTCCACTGGGAGGCTTAAATCGATTTTACGTAGCTGCAATCCTCGTCCTTACTTCCGTCGCGATTTAGACAAATAATTTGTTCAGTCGGCATGCAGGCCTCCTAACTCATCAGTGCAACATCTCCGAGAACACTAAAATCAAACGACCACAGAGAAACAACGGTGAGGACTCGACAGCAAGAAAGAACTGGAATGCTGGAGCAAAAGAAAACAAACGGTAAGACTCCGATGGGTCCGACCTGAGACAGAGCATCAGGCACCAAACAACATTACATAAAATTAAATTCTCTCTAATTCTCAGTAAGCATTTACCCTGGAACCGTCATAGAATCTAATCTGAGGCCGGACCCACCGGTGTGCAATTAAAGAGAGAAGCAAAGTTGTCAACCATGATTGTATGCCAATTCCTGAAACTGTTCAAGGATCTAAAGGTCTATATCTGTCTTTGACATTTGTAGATATCTAATAATTTATTTAATCAGCATGACCATGCATCTTTGCGGGATTACCAAAAGGAATCATATGTTTATTTGAAGATGGGCATGTTCTTGATGTGTAATTGTGCCACCCAGATGAGAACTTATGACATAAAGCAAAGACAGTTTCATCCAGACAGCCCATGCATCAGTTATGGGAACAATATAATCTGCATATTGCACATGCAAGGGTGCACCATTTCCTTTTTTTTAAACCCAAGATCCATAACAGAATAAACTTGCATGAGGCAGCACAAGCCTTACATCTTTTGTGTAAACACTTTGGACATAAAAGATTAAACAAAATATAATTAAACATATACAATTAAACATACACCGATAATTTAATCTACTGCTGGCTGTTTATTTTGTATTTTTCCCAGATCCTTGGAATATATATATATTGTTGCTATGTCAATAACTTAACGTCTTCTTGAAAATCTGTTAGAACAGTGAAACCGGTAGAAGCGTATAAAATATACAAAATTGTGTGGCGATATCGGACTTTGTTGATTTTCTATATATATATATATATCAAAGTCTTTTTTCAAAAGAAAACCAACTAAAAGTCTTTTATTTTGCCGGACGTTTCAACCGGAACCCCGGTCTTATATAGTTATATATATATATATAGTTATATATATATATATATTATTTTGGCATGCATGTTTTTCATCTTAACCCATTGTAGGCGGCAAACCCCTAAAGGGGTACCTTGGCAAACAGAGCAGGCCCAGATCAGACGCCGCAAAACAAAATAAGAAAAGTAAATACCTAGCTCTAAAGTAGAAGTAAAACAAAGATCAGGAATTGATACAATTAACTTACTCTACCCATAAAAGACACCAAAGGGAAAGAAATGCAAACATTAAGTGACCAGACCATAATGGAAACCTAAACAAAGGAAGGCCATAAGGACAGTTATTTTCCCACAAAATGGCCATATGGCCATCCAAAACCAAAAGACACAAGTGATACACACAGCAAGTAACAAACAACAACATAAATAAATCGCCACAGAAGAGCCGCCTTGGAACGGTCAGTGGAAGATTTCCACTAAAGTTCATTTTTTCCTCTAAATTGTGTTTACTGGACTGTTAATTACATGGAATAGTTAATCCGACAACCCCATGAACATTGTTGGGATTTAAAACTTAATATATATGAAGAAACTTGAAACAAAACAAAATATTGACTGTTATAGGCACTAAGGCTCTGCTAAATACTATTGGTAAAAACACACTGCCAGCATCAGCTTGTACCTAGCAGAGTTCATTGGTAATATGATATCCCTGTTGTATGCTACTACCGGGAGTAGACCCATTGATAGCACGATGCCTTGGTTGTGAATAACATAAATTTAACGGGAAATCATTTGGAAAATGGTGATTTTTTCATTCATTTCTCCATTTGTGCTCAAAAAGTTTTTCTTCTTCTAGAAATCTGTTTAATTCATTCTGTTCTATTTTATTATAGTGCAAAAATAGCTCCATATCACAATTTGGTCAAACGAGAATTAGATATCCGAAGAACAAGAACAATTTCCTAATGTTTTGATTTGAGGTATAACGTCCCCGTGAACAGTGTATAGGTCATTTTGGAGACGTTGCGTCCAATTTTTGGGGACTTTTACCCGACATTGAGATGAAATGACATCTCAAGCTCTGTCGCCCAATAGGGTTGATTAAGTATGGACGGTCCGACTCGCCCGCATTGCCTGGGCAGGCTTAGATCCTTTAAGCGGGTTACAAGTTGTGACTAGTTTGTTCTTGTTTTGTTATGAAAGAAACTTCATGGTGTCCCTTTCCGTTGAAAACCAATCTGAAATCATTTAGCCTTTAGCTAGACTTCTGGATATTTGGGTGATTAAATAAATATTGACAATACCTAGTTCGAGGGTTTTATCAGTCAAATTCCCCCCCCCCTCCCCCCCCCAAAGAACTTTAGTTAAATAAAGCAAATTCTTCTGATACCGAGGCCCCGTTTTGGCATTTACACCTTTCTATTGTAGATGGATTTGTTTCTTGCAAATTTATGATAAACGCGATGATTTTGATTTTGAGATTGTAAATTTTCCTTTCTTGGATGGTGATGTTGCTAGTGCGGCATCCTATGGCGTTTATATTACGCAATAAATTCGATTTGCCAGAATGTGTAGTCATGTAACTGACTTCAACACTCGTAAGAAATTGTTAACTGCTAAATTTCTTAGTCAGGGTTATCGGTATCATAAACTACGCAAAGCCTTTTAAAAATTTTAAAGACGTCAATCCGATTTAATTCAAAATTCAAATATATTAACACAAATGACGTCGCCGAACTTGCGTCACCCTCGAAGTTGCATGGCGTCACTATATGACCTAAGTAATGGGGCTATTCGCTCTACAGTAGGCGGCTTTAGGCTTTACGTCTATTTTTCATGTCTTTTGCCAAAAATGTCGCCAGTCATCAAACAGTGCCATGTATGTTTTCACACGGAAAATGTTCCTTGTCAGCAGTAGTCAAGTTAGATACCCAGAGTACCTGACAGTACAGTATCGTCACCATAACATGTCGAGAACATAAGCGAAAGGTTAAGCTGGTATGTGAAATTTATATTTAATTTTTTTTTTATGTATGAATACACTTGGATGATTTAAGCGTTTCTTTGTGGGGCTTCCTCGTGTTAGTATACCCCAACTTTCTGAAACCTGTTCTGTTGTGATTGAGTTACGATGCTTTGTATCGTGTGTTCTATCGAGGGCTTTTGAATTTCGGTTGTTGGAAACCGAGGTCCCATCTCTATATGGCCTTAGATGTTGAGGGAACGTAAATCTTTAACTGAAAGGTCTATCCAAATCTCCATCCTCAAGGCGAACTCTTAGACTAAGGCATGACGAGTTATCTTTTACGATGAAATGGTACAACAAGCATATTCATGATGTAAATAGGACGTATTAAGATGTGAAATATCAAGTAAGGATTTCAATTTTGTTTAGAAATATGCTTATATATGCATTGCCGTAAATGATTTTTTTTTATTATTGCACGCATCGCACTAAGGACAATTTAATATGTAGAATGACTAGTTGGGTATTTGGTCGTCACTAGTGTGGTAAAGATCTTTCTGTTTTCGGTTTTTTTGTGGTGCCGAATTTAATGTACATGTATTTTGTTTAATGTGAGAGGTGTGTGGGCCTGAGCTTGAATTTATAAACAGTTACTTATGAGCTTTGTCGTGGATAAGGATCTGAAACTGAGTTGTTTTCTGTAATTGGCGAATGATCAGAATGCGCAATGGTGCAGTATGATCAATTGCTTCTTGCTTGTGCTGATGAGCTGAGCACGAATTGGATTGTGTTGTGCTTAGTTATAGTGAGCATGAAATTGATTTCAGTAGTGTTCAATGAAGGTGCATAAATTTTTAGTATTCTTGTTTCAAGTACAGTGTGCTGATTTATTTTGCTCAGTCAAGCGGAGTTCTGCTGCGCGGTTATTGTCACAAGCGCGGATCAGTCTGTTTGTCTAGTCAGCGCATGCCCAATAACGGTACGTGCATGAACATGTTAAGAGTTCTCCGGGACAGAGGTTATATAGTAGTGTATTACGTTTTGTAAACCGTATTGAAGATGTTCGTTATTGTTTGTAGGCATTTGACGTACAAAACTAACGTACGAAGATGTCGAATCGGTATAGACATACTGCCCCCTGCTCTGCTCTTTATGAACATCGAGTCTACAATCAACCCTTTGAGCCCAGGTGCCGGTAGAGTAGACAGGGTTAGCTATGAAGAAGGGTGTCAGACGTGCTGTCACTCTTTGGGTTATAGTACCATCGTATCGTAGTATTGTGCAGCGATCGTACAATATATAGTTACAAGAAAATTGTGCCCTCGTCAGTGATTATAGAGAAATAAGAATGGGCCTTCTAAAGATAAAGTTTCCAGTATATTAAAATTGTGACCAATTACAGGGTGGAAAACCTACGTCGCAGTCACGTGATTATTTTAAAATGGGACACAGGCTTTGTAAATATCGATTTCCTTCTAAAATTGATTTCAATAAATGTATAGATGAAATCGCTGCTGCCTTGAATGAATTTGGTAATCGATGGTGTAAACGAGAGTATGTTGAGCATAAAGCTCTTAAAGAATGGAAACTTAGCATTCTGGAATTCGTGAACAAACGCATTTATTTTTATTCTCAAAATACGAACATATTACCTCCTAAACCTAAAACATCTTTACGCCACCTTAAACTAGATATTCAAGAATTCCATTAGAAGTTTGTTTGGCTCCAACAGATAAGGCCGCTAACAACGTGGTCGTTGTTTGACGACTTCACTATGTTAACACTCTTCAGCAAGAACTTGGTGGTACTAAGGCCTGTGAACTTCAGCCTTTAGCTGTAGAGAGGGCTTTAGTTGATAACCACATTTGTCATTCAGCCACCAAGTTTGCTGTCTGTGTTACAGTAAGCCAAGACAAACTTCCTACGTTATATTGGATACCTAAACTTAATAAAAGATCATATAATGCACGGTTTATTGCAAATTCAAGCTCTTGTACCACCACTGAATTCTCCAAATTATTAACTTCATGTTTAACTGCACTCAAAAACATGTGATAAAATATTGCGACAAAGTCTTCGAAAGATCAGGTAGAAATCTGTTTTGGTCTATAAAAATTCTAATGAAGTTTTAAATAAACTGATATCCAGACGTTTTCGTGCTTCAAGGCTGTCTACTTATGATTTTTCCACCTTATACACTACACTTCCTCATAATCTTATGAAAGAAAAACTTTATGATTTAATTGAATGGACATTTCATAGGGAGGACTCCCTCTATCTTGCACGTAATGTAAGGCATGCTTTTTTCACTTCTGAAGAGCATAAAAATTATACTTTATGGTCATGTCAGAAAGTGTGTGAAGCTCTCACCTTTGTACATGATAATATTTACATAAGATTTGGTACTTAATGCGCACCCCTTTGAGGCTGGTGTGTTTTTTGTTTTGTTATAAGAGAGCGACTTCATGATGTCTCTTTCTGCTGAAAACCAGTCCGAAATCATTGAAACTTTTAGCTCGACTTCTAGATATTTGGATGATTTATTAAATATTGACAATGCCTATTTCGACGGTTTGGTCAGTCAAATTTACCCACCAGAACTTCAGTTAAATAAAGCAAATTCTTCTGATACCCCGTTTTTGGATTTACATCCATCTATTGTAGATGGGGTTGTTTCTTGCAAAATATATGAGAAAACGCGATGATTTTGATTTTGAGATTGCAAATTTTTCTTTTTTGGATGGGGAAGTTCCTCGTGCGACATCCTATGGCGTTTATATTTCGCAATTAATTCGATTTGCCAGAGTGTGTAGTCATGTATAACTGACTTCAACACTCGTAATAAATTGTTAAATGCTAAACTTCATAATCAGGATTATCGGTACCATAAACTACGCAAAGCCTTTTCAAAATTTTATAGACGTCTTTCAAATAATTTCAAAATTCAATATTGGACTTAAACCTCTTCTGCAACAAGGTGTATCGGAACCCGAATTTTATGGTGACTTAGTATATAAATTCAGAAAAAGTATATAACCGCAATGACTTCAGCACCAAATTTCGTAAAATCATTCTTCAATATAAAAAAGATTGGGTACAACATAAATGTTATACGACAGACTGCATGCATGATAGTTAACCCAATCACGGTTGACAACTTTGCTTCCCTCTTTAATTGCACGCCGGTGGGTCTGGACTCAGATTCTATGACGGTTCCAGCGTAAAGGTTTACTGAGAAATAGAGAGATCTAATTCTATGTAATGTTGGTTGGTGCCTGATGCTCTGTCTCTGGTCGGGCCCATCGGAGTATAACTTGTTGGTTTTCTTTTGCTCCAGCATTTCAGTGGTTCTTGCTGTTGAGTCCTCACCGTTGTTCATCTCTGTGGTTGTTTGATTTTTTTTGTGTTCACGGAGATGTTGCACCGATGAGTTAGGAGAATGCGGCCTGAACAAATTATTTGTCTAAATCGCGACGGAAGTAAGGGCGAGGATTGTGCCACGTAAAATCGATTTAAGCCCCCTCCCCACCCCGAGTGGAAATCGTTTTGCTGACCGTTCCAAGGCGGTTCTTCTGTCGCGGTTTATTTTTGTTATGGTTTCTGTTTGGGTGTCTGTGTCGCTTATATTATTTTATTTTGGATAGCCAAATGGCCATTTTGTGGGTAAGTAACTGTCCTTTTGGCTTTCCGCTATTGAAGTTTCCATTAGGGTCTGTTGTTTCATGTTCGTGTTTCTTTCCCTTTGGTGTCTCTGATGGGAGCTGTGGGTTAATTGCATCGATTCCTGATCATTGCCTCCACTTCTACTTAGTTTAGGAAATCACCTCGCTTCAACAATGAATATTCCTCTTGTACCGCACATACAGAACATAGCTAAAATTGTAAAAGGCATCTGACGCGCATTGGTTTCTAGTTTCATTTGCATGTTTTGTCTTTTCATGAACTTCAGCCGTTTGCCAGATCATTCAAGAAAACCTTGGTTTTTGTAGTGATATCGGACACATTCCCGTTCACCAACGAGTCTAAAAATTACAAAACCGATCAAAAGAGGCTTTAGTGGTTGTTTGATTTCTGTGTTCTCGGAGATGTTGCACTGATGAGTTAGGAGGCCTTCATAGGGACTGAATAAATTATTTGTCTAAATCGCGACGGAAGTAAGGGCGAGGATTGCAGGTGCGTAAAAATCGATTTAAGCCCCTACCCAACCCCCCCCACCCCCCCCCCATCCCATCCCCAAGTGGGATTCGTTTCATTGACCGTTCCAAGGCGGTTCTTCTTTCACGGTTTTATTTTCGTTATGTATTTTTTTTTTGGAGTGTGTGCTTCGCTTACATTATTTTGTATTGGATAGCTAATTGGCAATTTTGTGGGAAAGTAACTGTCTTTTCGGCTCTCCACTATTGTTGTTTCCATTATGGTCTAGTTATTTCATGTTTGTGTTTCTTTCCCTTTGGTGTCACTGCTGCGAGCTGTGGGTTAATGGGCCTACTCCGGTTATATCTGATAGGCCAGGTGCAGATTACCTGCGGTACAAAATCTGCAAGCTTCAGAGCCAAAACACTATATCTGGCATGGGGTTACATTGACGTTAACTGCATTTATTACACATTAAAATCCGTTCCTGGTGTGAAAATGTGAGAAAAGTTCAAGCACATAACAATCTTTCATTTGTCTTTGTATATGTTCCATGAAATTGTGTAGATTTGGCGTGTAAAATGCTTTAATAATGGTTACAAAAAGATAGGCCTGGGGGAAATATAACAGTGAGAATATGCTTCTGTATAGTCATAAACCACACATGCAGGGACTGACCATCATTCCTTTCCTAACTATGAAAAAATGTAGATTTAAAAGATTAAATAGTGGAATAGTCTAAGATTGTTTGGACTGACAGATTAAAATGAGAACATTTGGTATAGTTTTGTTCTTGTAATATCAACATTTTTCATCACTATACAACCAATCTTTGGTCCTGTGTATAGTTAATGCCTGTCAGATTTTACCCATTAGGCACATAGCGTCGAACTAACATCGATTCGATGTTGAATAGACCTTGGTACGACGTAGACGTAACGGCATGAGCCGGCTGGGTATGCTTCTAAATATTGAACAGCCATCATATTCTGGTTGTCAGTATAAACCCCCAAATATGTTGAGAAAAATAACATCTGAAAATGTCGTCTGCTGAAATTTCTTGCAAACTTTGCATATATGCAAACAGTGTGGCCCCAGATCAGACTGCTCCCCTACTGCTCCTAGGGGAGCAGTCTGATCTTGGTCCACACTGTTTGTCAAATTGACTATTAATTTTAGTAACCTGAAAACGGCAAAGTAGACGACAATATTCGTGATCGGCAATGACATTTTATAAGTTAACCATTTGTCATTACCCTTGTATTTTAGGGGTTTATACCTAACATTTTTTCAGCCCAGCCCCGCAAACAACTTGACAAATAGAGTTATGTAAAATTATCCTCTTTTATATGAGCATAGGACAAAGCAAGTAGTCCCTTTATAATCTGCTTCCTCCGTTTTACTGAAGACCACCTATAACTTATAGTATTGGGTCTTTCTCATCGGTTCTGGCTCTCAAAGCTGTATAGTAGTCATTCAATATGAAGCACATAGTCATCCAGAAACATTCCATAAGCTTACATCTTATGATAGTTTCTTAAACTTGCAAGATCATATTCAGCAGATAGATGCCAAAATACCCACATGTGGCAATAAATTATAGTTCAAAATTTCTGCCCCGCCTTCAACCAAGCCACCAGGGTCTACTTCTATGTTCATATCCAAACAGTTCTCATACAATTGCAATAAATCTACATTCTTTTGATCACCAACTATTACTTACATCTCCGTCTTTCAATTATTGCTGAAGATCTTTTGCAGACTTGCTTTTGAAATTTACACAATCAAAGGGTTCATTGATAATATATTGCTGAGTGTACATTCCTGTTATTATTTTTCTTGGTAATTAATGATAGGTGGTGATTATTCAGTCAGTCAATCTTTAACAGAATTACAGTTTTAAAGACAGCTGTGTAATTTATTATGACAAAGGATAACTAGAATAAATAGATTTGTGCAAAGAAGCAGAGGGACTATGTATAGAGGCAGACCCAGATGGAATTCTTAAGACAGGGAGGAAATACTCAGAGAAAAAAATAATAAAAGAAGATAACAAAAGAAGTGAAGGCAATGATCAGGAATCGATACAAAAACCCACAGCTCCCACCAGTGACACCAAAGCCTGAAAGGGAAAGAAACACAAACATGAAATAAACAGACCCGAATGGAAACATCAATAGTGGAAAGCAAAAAGGACAGTTACTTTCCCACAAAATGGCCAATTGGCTATCCGAAACAAAATATCACAAGCGATACACATATTCAAAGGCAAACCATAGCAAAAATTAAACCGAGGCAGGAGAACCGCCTTGGAACGGCCAGTGAAACGAATTCCACTGGGAGGCTTAAATCGATTTTACGTAGCTGCAATCCTCGTCCTTACTTCCGTCGCGATTTAGACAAATAATTTGTTCAGTCGGCATGCAGGCCTCCTAACTCATCAGTGCAACATCTCCGAGAACACTAAAATCAAACGACCACAGAGAAACAACGGTGAGGACTCGACAGCAAGAAAGAACTGGAATGCTGGAGCAAAAGAAAACAAACGGTAAGACTCCGATGGGTCCGACCTGAGACAGAGCATCAGGCACCAAACAACATTACATAAAATTAAATTCTCTCTAATTCTCAGTAAGCATTTACCCTGGAACCGTCATAGAATCTAATCTGAGGCCGGACCCACCGGTGTGCAATTAAAGAGAGAAGCAAAGTTGTCAACCATGATTGTATGCCAATTCCTGAAACTGTTCAAGGATCTAAAGGTCTATATCTGTCTTTGACATTTGTAGATATCTAATAATTTATTTAATCAGCATGACCATGCATCTTTGCGGGATTACCAAAAGGAATCATATGTTTATTTGAAGATGGGCATGTTCTTGATGTGTAATTGTGCCACCCAGATGAGAACTTATGACATAAAGCAAAGACAGTTTCATCCAGACAGCCCATGCATCAGTTATGGGAACAATATAATCTGCATATTGCACATGCAAGGGTGCACCATTTCCTTTTTTTTAAACCCAAGATCCATAACAGAATAAACTTGCATGAGGCAGCACAAGCCTTACATCTTTTGTGTAAACACTTTGGACATAAAAGATTAAACAAAATATAATTAAACATATACAATTAAACATACACCGATAATTTAATCTACTGCTGGCTGTTTATTTTGTATTTTTCCCAGATCCTTGGAATATATATATATATAGTTGCTATGTCAATAACTTAACGTCTTCTTGAAAATCTGTTAGAACAGTGAAACCGGTAGAAGCGTATAAAATATACAAAATTGTGTGGCGATATCGGACTTTGTTGATTTTATATATATATATATATATATATATATATATATATATATATATATATATATATATATATATATATATATATATATATATATATATATATATATATATATATATATATCAAAGTCTTTTTTCAAAAGAAAACCAACTAAAAGTCTTTTATTTTGCCGGACGTTTCAACCGGAACCCCGGTCTTATATAGTTATATATATATATATAGTTATATATATATATATATTATTTTGGCATGCATGTTTTTCATCTTAACCCATTGTAGGCGGCAAACCCCTAAAGGGGTACCTTGGCAAACAGAGCAGGCCCAGATCAGACGCCGCAAAACAAAATAAGAAAAGTAAATACCTAGCTCTAAAGTAGAAGTAAAACAAAGATCAGGAATTGATACAATTAACTTACTCTACCCATAAAAGACACCAAAGGGAAAGAAATGCAAACATTAAGTGACCAGACCATAATGGAAACCTAAACAAAGGAAGGCCATAAGGACAGTTATTTTCCCACAAAATGGCCATATGGCCATCCAAAACCAAAAGACACAAGTGATACACACAGCAAGTAACAAACAACAACATAAATAAATCGCCACAGAAGAGCCGCCTTGGAACGGTCAGTGAAAGATTTCCACTAAAGTTCATTTTTTCCTCTAAATTGTGTTTACTGGACTGTTAATTACATGGAATAGTTAATCCGACAACCCCATGAACATTGTTGGGATTTAAAACTTAATATATATGAAGAAACTTGAAACAAAACAAAATATTGACTGTTATAGGCACTAAGGCTCTGCTAAATACTATTGGTAAAAACACACTGCCAGCATCAGCTTGTACCTAGCAGAGTTCATTGGTAATATGATATCCCTGTTGTATGCTACTACCGGGAGTAGACCCATTGATAGCACGATGCCTTGGTTGTGAATAACATAAATTTAACGGGAAATCATTTGGAAAATGGTGATTTTTTAATTCATTTCTCCATTTGTGCTCAAAAAGTTTTTCTTCTTCTAGAAATCTGTTTAATTCATTCTGTTCTATTTTATTATAGTGCAAAAATAGCTCCATATCACAATTTGGTCAAACGAGAATTAGATATCCGAAGAACAAGAACAATTTCCTAATGTTTTGATTTGAGGTATAACGTCCCCGTGAACAGTGTATAGGTCATTTTGGAGACGTTGCTTCCAATTTTTGGGGACTTTTACCCGACATTGAGATGAAATGACATCTCAAGCCCTGTCGCCCAATAGGGTTGATTAAGTATGGACGGTCCGACTCGCCCGCTTTGCCTGGGCAGGCTTAGATCCTTTAAGCGGGTTACAAGTTGTGACTAGTTTGTTCTTGTTTTGTTATGAAAGAAACTTCATGGTGTCCCTTTCCGTTGAAAACCAATCTGAAATCATTTAGCCTTTAGCTAGACTTCTGGATATTTGGGTGATTAAATAAATATTGACAATACCTAGTTCGAGGGTTTTATCAGTCAAATTCCCCCCCCCTCCCCCCCCCAAAGAACTTTAGTTAAATAAAGCAAATTCTTCTGATACCGAGGCCCCGTTTTGGCATTTACACCTTTCTATTGTAGATGGATTTGTTTCTTGCAAATTTATGATAAACGCGATGATTTTGATTTTGAGATTGTAAATTTTCCTTTCTTGGATGGTGATGTTGCTAGTGCGGCATCCTATGGCGTTTATATTACGCAATAAATTCAATTTGCCAGAATGTGTAGTCATGTAACTGACTTCAACACTCGTAAGAAATTGTTAACTGCTAAATTTCTTAGTCAGGGTTATCGGTATCATAAACTACGCAAAGCCTTTTAAAAATTTTAAAGACGTCAATCCGATTTAATTCAAAATTCAAATATATTAACACAAATGACGTCGCCGAACTTGCGTCACCCTCGAAGTTGCATGGCGTCACTATATGACCTAAGTAATGGGGCTATTCGCTCTACAGTAGGCGGCTTTAGGCTTTACGTCTATTTTTCATGTCTTTTGCCAAAAATGTCGCCAGTCATCAAACAGTGCCATGTATGTTTTCACACGGAAAATGTTCCTTGTCAGCAGTAGTCAAGTTAGATACCCAGAGTACCTGACAGTACAGTATCGTCACCATAACATGTCGAGAACATAAGCGAAAGGTTAAGCTGGTATGTGAAATTTATATTTAATTTTTTTTTATGTATGAATACACTTGGATGATTTAAGCGTTTCTTTGTGGGGCTTCCTCGTGTTAGTATACCCCAACTTTCTGAAACCTGTTCTGTTGTGATTGAGTTACGATGCTTTGTATCGTGTGTTCTATCGAGGGCTTTTGAATTTCGGTTGTTGGAAACCGAGGTCCCATCTCTATATGGCCTTAGATGTTGAGGGAACGTAAATCTTTAACTGAAAGGTCTATCCAAATCTCCATCCTCAAGGCGAACTCTTAGACTAAGGCATGACGAGTTATCTTTTACGATGAAATGGTACAACAAGCATATTCATGATGTAAATAGGACGTATTAAGATGTGAAATATCAAGTAAGGATTTCAATTTTGTTTAGAAATATGCTTATATATGCATTGCCGTAAATGATTTTTTTTTATTATTGCACGCATCGCACTAAGGACAATTTAATATGTAGAATGACTAGTTGGGTATTTGGTCGTCACTAGTGTGGTAAAGATCTTTCTGTTTTCGGTTTTTTTGTGGTGCCGAATTTAATGTACATGTATTTTGTTTAATGTGAGAGGTGTGTGGGCCTGAGCTTGAATTTATAAACAGTTACTTATGAGCTTTGTCGTGGATAAGGATCTGAAACTGAGTTGTTTTCTGTAATTGGCGAATGATCAGAATGCGCAATGGTGCAGTATGATCAATTGCTTCTTGCTTGTGCTGATGAGCTGAGCACGAATTGGATTGTGTTGTGCTTAGTTATAGTGAGCATGAAATTGATTTCAGTAGTGTTCAATGAAGGTGCATAAATTTTTAGTATTCTTGTTTCAAGTACAGTGTGCTGATTTATTTTGCTCAGTCAAGCGGAGTTCTGCTGCGCGGTTATTGTCACAAGCGCGGATCAGTCTGTTTGTCTAGTCAGCGCATGCCCAATAACGGTACGTGCATGAACATGTTAAGAGTTCTCCGGGACAGAGGCTATATAGTAGTGTATTACGTTTTGTAAACCGTATTGAAGATGTTCGTTATTGTTTGTAGGCATTTGACGTACAAAACTAACGTACGAAGATGTCGAATCGGTATAGACATACTGCCCCCTGCTCTGCTCTTTATGAACATCGAGTCTACAATCAACCCTTTGAGCCCAGGTGCCGGTAGAGTAGACAGGGTTAGCTATGAAGAAGGGTGTCAGACGTGCTGTCACTCTTTGGGTTATAGTACCATCGTATCGTAGTATTGTGCAGCGATCGTACAATATATAGTTACAAGAAAATTGTGCCCTCGTCAGTGATTATAGAGAAATAAGAATGGGCCTTCTAAAGATAAAGTTTCCAGTATATTAAAATTGTGACCAATTACAGGGTGGAAAACCTACGTCGCAGTCACGTGATTATTTTAAAATGGGACACAGGCTTTGTAAATATCGATTTCCTTCTAAAATTGATTTCAATAAATGTATAGATGAAATCGCTGCTGCCTTGAATGAATTTGGTAATCGATGGTGTAAACGAGAGTATGTTGAGCATAAAGCTCTTAAAGAATGGAAACTTAGCATTCTGGAATTCGTGAACAAACGCATTTATTTTTATTCTCAAAATACGAACATATTACCTCCTAAACCTAAAACATCTTTACGCCACCTTAAACTAGATATTCAAGAATTCCATTAGAAGTTTGTTTGGCTCCAACAGATAAGGCCGCTAACAACGTGGTCGTTGTTTGACGACTTCACTATGTTAACACTCTTCAGCAAGAACTTGGTGGTACTAAGGCCTGTGAACTTCAGCCTTTAGCTGTAGAGAGGGCTTTAGTTGATAACCACATTTGTCATTCAGCCACCAAGTTTGCTGTCTGTGTTACAGTAAGCCAAGACAAACTTCCTACGTTATATTGGATACCTAAACTTAATAAAAGATCATATAATGCACGGTTTATTGCAAATTCAAGCTCTTGTACCACCACTGAATTCTCCAAATTATTAACTTCATGTTTAACTGCACTCAAAAACATGTGATAAAATATTGCGACAAAGTCTTCGAAAGATCAGGTAGAAATCTGTTTTGGTCTATAAAAATTCTAATGAAGTTTTAAATAAACTGATATCCAGACGTTTTCGTGCTTCAAGGCTGTCTGCTTATGATTTTTCCACCTTATACACTACACTTCCTCATAATCTTATGAAAGAAAAACTTTATGATTTAATTGAATGGACATTTCATAGGGAGGACTCCCTCTATCTTGCACGTAATGTAAGGCATGCTTTTTTCACTTCTGAAGAGCATAAAAATTATACTTTATGGTCATGTCAGAAAGTGTGTGAAGCTCTCACCTTTGTACATGATAATATTTACATAAGATTTGGTACTTAATGCGCACCCCTTTGAGGCTGATGTGTTTTTTGTTTTGTTATAAGAGAGCGACTTCATGATGTCTCTTTCTGCTGAAAACCAGTCCGAAATCATTGAAACTTTTAGCTCGACTTCTAGATATTTGGATGATTTATTAAATATTGACAATGCCTATTTCGACGGTTTGGTCAGTCAAATTTACCCACCAGAACTTCAGTTAAATAAAGCAAATTCTTCTGATACCCCGTTTTTGGATTTACATCCATCTATTGTAGATGGGGTTGTTTCTTGCAAAATATATGAGAAAACGCGATGATTTTGATTTTGAGATTGCAAATTTTTCTTTTTTGGATGGGGAAGTTCCTCGTGCGACATCCTATGGCGTTTATATTTCGCAATTAATTCGATTTGCCAGAGTGTGTAGTCATGTATAACTGACTTCAACACTCGTAATAAATTGTTAAATGCTAAACTTCATAATCAGGATTATCGGTACCATAAACTACGCAAAGCCTTTTCAAAATTTTATAGACGTCTTTCAAATAATTTCAAAATTCAATATTGGACTTAAACCTCTTCTGCAACAAGGTGTATCGGAACCCGAATTTTATGGTGACTTAGTATATAAATTCAGAAAAAGTATATAACCGCAATGACTTCAGCACCAAATTTCGTAAAATCATTCTTCAATATAAAAAAGATTGGGTACAACATAAATGTTATACGACAGACTGCATGCATGATAGTTAACCCAATCACGGTTGACAACTTTGCTTCCCTCTTTAATTGCACGCCGGTGGGTCTGGACTCAGATTCTATGACGGTTCCAGCGTAAAGGTTTACTGAGAAATAGAGAGATCTAATTCTATGTAATGTTGGTTGGTGCCTGATGCTCTGTCTCTGGTCGGGCCCATCGGAGTATAACTTGTTGGTTTTCTTTTGCTCCAGCATTTCAGTGGTTCTTGCTGTTGAGTCCTCACCGTTGTTCATCTCTGTGGTTGTTTGATTTTTTTTGTGTTCACGGAGATGTTGCACCGATGAGTTAGGAGAATGCGGCCTGAACAAATTATTTGTCTAAATCGCGACGGAAGTAAGGGCGAGGATTGTGCCACGTAAAATCGATTTAAGCCCCCTCCCCACCCCGAGTGGAAATCGTTTTGCTGACCGTTCCAAGGCGGTTCTTCTGTCGCGGTTTATTTTTGTTATGGTTTCTGTTTGGGTGTCTGTGTCGCTTATATTATTTTATTTTGGATAGCCAAATGGCCATTTTGTGGGTAAGTAACTGTCCTTTTGGCTTTCCGCTATTGAAGTTTCCATTAGGGTCTGTTGTTTCATGTTCGTGTTTCTTTCCCTTTGGTGTCTCTGATGGGAGCTGTGGGTTAATTGTATCGATTCCTGATCATTGCCTCCACTTCTACTTAGTTTAGGAAATCACCTCGCTTCAACAATGAATATTCCTCTTGTACCGCACATACAGAACATAGCTAAAATTGTAAAAGGCATCTGACGCGCATTGGTTTCTAGTTTCATTTGCATGTTTTGTCTTTTCATGAACTTCAGCCGTTTGCCAGATCATTCAAGAAAACCTTGGTTTTTGTAGTGATATCGGACACATTCCCGTTCACCAACGAGTCTAAAAATTACAAAACCGATCAAAAGAGGCTTTAGTGGTTGTTTGATTTCTGTGTTCTCGGAGATGTTGCACTGATGAGTTAGGAGGCCTTCATAGGGACTGAATAAATTATTTGTCTAAATCGCGACGGAAGTAAGGGCGAGGATTGCAGGTGCGTAAAAATCGATTTAAGCCCCTACCCAACCCCCCCCCACCCCCCCCCCACCCCCCATCCCATCCCCAAGTGGGATTCGTTTCATTGACCGTTCCAAGGCGGTTCTTCTTTCACGGTTTTATTTTCGTTATGTATTTTTTTTTGGAGTGTGTGCTTCGCTTACATTATTTTGTATTGGATAGCTAATTGGCAATTTTGTGGGAAAGTAACTGTCTTTTCGGCTCTCCACTATTGTTGTTTCCATTATGGTCTAGTTATTTCATGTTTGTGTTTCTTTCCCTTTGGTGTCACTGCTGCGAGCTGTGGGTTAATGGGCCTACTCCGGTTATATCTGATAGGCCAGGTGCAGATTACCTGCGGTACAAAATCTGCAAGCTTCAGAGCCAAAACACTATATCTGGCATGGGGTTACATTGACGTTAACTGCATTTATTACACATTAAAATCCGTTCCTGGTGTGAAAATGTGAGAAAAGTTCAAGCACATAACAATCTTTCATTTGTCTTTGTATATGTTCCATGAAATTGTGTAGATTTGGCGTGTAAAATGCTTTAATAATGGTTACAAAAAGATAGGCCTGGGGGAAATATAACAGTGAGAATATGCTTCTGTATAGTCATAAACCACACATGCAGGGACTGACCATCATTCCTTTCCTAACTATGAAAAAATGTAGATTTAAAAGATTAAATAGTGGAATAGTCTAAGATTGTTTGGACTGACAGATTAAAATGAGAACATTTGGTATAGTTTTGTTCTTGTAATATCAACATTTTTCATCACTATACAACCAATCTTTGGTCCTGTGTATAGTTAATGCCTGTCAGATTTTACCCATTAGGCACATAGCGTCGAACTAACATCGATTCGATGTTGAATAGACCTTGGTACGACGTAGACGTAACGGCATGAGCCGGCTGGGTATGCTTCTAAATATTGAACAGCCATCATATTCTGGTTGTCAGTATAAACCCCCAAATATGTTGAGAAAAATAACATCTGAAAATGTCGTCTGCTGAAATTTCTTGCAAACTTTGCATATATGCAAACAGTGTGGCCCCAGATCAGACTGCTCCCCTACTGCTCCTAGGGGAGCAGTCTGATCTTGGTCCACACTGTTTGTCAAATTGACTATTAATTTTAGTAACCTGAAAACGGCAAAGTAGACGACAATATTCGTGATCGGCAATGACATTTTATAAGTTAACCATTTGTCATTACCCTTGTATTTTAGGGGTTTATACCTAACATTTTTTCAGCCCAGCCCCGCAAACAACTTGACAAATAGAGTTATGTAAAATTATCCTCTTTTATATGAGCATAGGACAAAGCAAGTAGTCCCTTTATAATCTGCTTCCTCCGTTTTACTGAAGACCACCTATAACTTATAGTATTGGGTCTTTCTCATCGGTTCTGGCTCTCAAAGCTGTATAGTAGTCATTCAATATGAAGCACATAGTCATCCAGAAACATTCCATAAGCTTACATCTTATGATAGTTTCTTAAACTTGCAAGATCATATTCAGCAGATAGATGCCAAAATACCCACATGTGGCAATAAATTATAGTTCAAAATTTCTGCCCCGCCTTCAACCAAGCCACCAGGGTCTACTTCTATGTTCATATCCAAACAGTTCTCATACAATTGCAATAAATCTACATTCTTTTGATCACCAACTATTACTTACATCTCCGTCTTTCAATTATTGCTGAAGATCTTTTGCAGACTTGCTTTTGAAATTTACACAATCAAAGGGTTCATTGATAATATATTGCTGAGTGTACATTCCTGTTATTATTTTTCTTGGTAATTAATGATAGGTGGTGATTATTCAGTCAGTCAATCTTTAACAGAATTACAGTTTTAAAGACAGCTGTGTAATTTATTATGACAAAGGATAACTAGAATAAATAGATTTGTGCAAAGAAGCAGAGGGACTATGTATAGAGGCAGACCCAGATGGAATTCTTAAGACAGGGAGGAAATACTCAGAGAAAAAAAATAATAAAAGAAGATAACAAAAGAAGTGAAGGCAATGATCAGGAATCGATACAAAAACCCACAGCTCCCACCAGTGACACCAAAGCCTGAAAGGGAAAGAAACACAAACATGAAATAAACAGACCCGAATGGAAACATCAATAGTGGAAAGCAAAAAGGACAGTTACTTTCCCACAAAATGGCCAATTGGCTATCCGAAACAAAATATCACAAGCGATACACATATTCAAAGGCAAACCATAGCAAAAATTAAACCGAGGCAGGAGAACCGCCTTGGAACGGCCAGTGAAACGAATTCCACTGGGAGGCTTAAATCGATTTTACGTAGCTGCAATCCTCGTCCTTACTTCCGTCGCGATTTAGACAAATAATTTGTTCAGTCGGCATGCAGGCCTCCTAACTCATCAGTGCAACATCTCCGAGAACACTAAAATCAAACGACCACAGAGAAACAACGGTGAGGACTCGACAGCAAGAAAGAACTGGAATGCTGGAGCAAAAGAAAACAAACGGTAAGACTCCGATGGGTCCGACCTGAGACAGAGCATCAGGCACCAAACAACATTACATAAAATTAAATTCTCTCTAATTCTCAGTAAGCATTTACCCTGGAACCGTCATAGAATCTAATCTGAGGCCGGACCCACCGGTGTGCAATTAAAGAGAGAAGCAAAGTTGTCAACCATGATTGTATGCCAATTCCTGAAACTGTTCAAGGATCTAAAGGTCTATATCTGTCTTTGACATTTGTAGATATCTAATAATTTATTTAATCAGCATGACCATGCATCTTTGCGGGATTACCAAAAGGAATCATATGTTTATTTGAAGATGGGCATGTTCTTGATGTGTAATTGTGCCACCCAGATGAGAACTTATGACATAAAGCAAAGACAGTTTCATCCAGACAGCCCATGCATCAGTTATGGGAACAATATAATCTGCATATTGCACATGCAAGGGTGCACCATTTCCTTTTTTTTAAACCCAAGATCCATAACAGAATAAACTTGCATGAGGCAGCACAAGCCTTACATCTTTTGTGTAAACACTTTGGACATAAAAGATTAAACAAAATATAATTAAACATATACAATTAAACATACACCGATAATTTAATCTACTGCTGGCTGTTTATTTTGTATTTTTCCCAGATCCTTGGAATATATATATATATAGTTGCTATGTCAATAACTTAACGTCTTCTTGAAAATCTGTTAGAACAGTGAAACCGGTAGAAGCGTATAAAATATACAAAATTGTGTGGCGATATCGGACTTTGTTGATTTTATATATATATATATATATATATATATATATATATATATATATATATATATATATATATATATATATATATATATATATATATATATATATATATATATATATCAAAGTCTTTTTTCAAAAGAAAACCAACTAAAATCTTTTATTTTGCCGGACGTTTCAACCGGAACCCCGGTCTTATATAGTTATATATATATATATAGTTATATATATATATATATATATATTATTTTGGCATGCATGTTTTTCATCTTAACCCATTGTAGGCGGCAAACCCCTAAAGGGGTACCTTGGCAAACAGAGCAGGCCCAGATCAGACGCCGCAAAACAAAATAAGAAAAGTAAATACCTAGCTCTAAAGTAGAAGTAAAACAAAGATCAGGAATTGATACAATTAACTTACTCTACCCATAAAAGACACCAAAGGGAAAGAAATGCAAACATTAAGTGACCAGACCATAATGGAAACCTAAACAAAGGAAGGCCATAAGGACAGTTATTTTCCCACAAAATGGCCATATGGCCATCCAAAACCAAAAGACACAAGTGATACACACAGCAAGTAACAAACAACAACATAAATAAATCGCCACAGAAGAGCCGCCTTGGAACGGTCAGTGGAAGATTTCCACTAAAGTTCATTTTTTCCTCTAAATTGTGTTTACTGGACTGTTAATTACATGGAATAGTTAATCCGACAACCCCATGAACATTGTTGGGATTTAAAACTTAATATATATGAAGAAACTTGAAACAAAACAAAATATTGACTGTTATAGGCACTAAGGCTCTGCTAAATACTATTGGTAAAAACACACTGCCAGCATCAGCTTGTACCTAGCAGAGTTCATTGGTAATATGATATCCCTGTTGTATGCTACTACCGGGAGTAGACCCATTGATAGCACGATGCCTTGGTTGTGAATAACATAAATTTAACGGGAAATCATTTGGAAAATGGTGATTTTTTAATTCATTTCTCCATTTGTGCTCAAAAAGTTTTTCTTCTTCTAGAAATCTGTTTAATTCATTCTGTTCTATTTTATTATAGTGCAAAAATAGCTCCATATCACAATTTGGTCAAACGAGAATTAGATATCCGAAGAACAAGAACAATTTCCTAATGTTTTGATTTGAGGTATAACGTCCCCGTGAACAGTGTATAGGTCATTTTGGAGACGTTGCTTCCAATTTTTGGGGACTTTTACCCGACATTGAGATGAAATGACATCTCAAGCCCTGTCGCCCAATAGGGTTGATTAAGTATGGACGGTCCGACTCGCCCGCTTTGCCTGGGCAGGCTTAGATCCTTTAAGCGGGTTACAAGTTGTGACTAGTTTGTTCTTGTTTTGTTATGAAAGAAACTTCATGGTGTCCCTTTCCGTTGAAAACCAATCTGAAATCATTTAGCCTTTAGCTAGACTTCTGGATATTTGGGTGATTAAATAAATATTGACAATACCTAGTTCGAGGGTTTTATCAGTCAAATTCCCCCCCCCTCCCCCCCCCCCAAAGAACTTTAGTTAAATAAAACAAATTCTTCTGATACCGAGGCCCCGTTTTGGCATTTACACCTTTCTATTGTAGATGGATTTGTTTCTTGCAAATTTATGATAAACGCGATGATTTTGATTTTGAGATTGTAAATTTTCCTTTCTTGGATGGTGATGTTGCTAGTGCGGCATCCTATGGCGTTTATATTACGCAATAAATTCAATTTGCCAGAATGTGTAGTCATGTAACTGACTTCAACACTCGTAAGAAATTGTTAACTGCTAAATTTCTTAGTCAGGGTTATCGGTATCATAAACTACGCAAAGCCTTTTAAAAATTTTAAAGACGTCAATCCGATTTAATTCAAAATTCAAATATATTAACACAAATGACGTCGCCGAACTTGCGTCACCCTCGAAGTTGCATGGCGTCACTATATGACCTAAGTAATGGGGCTATTCGCTCTACAGTAGGCGGCTTTAGGCTTTACGTCTATTTTTCATGTCTTTTGCCAAAAATGTCGCCAGTCATCAAACAGTGCCATGTATGTTTTCACACGGAAAATGTTCCTTGTCAGCAGTAGTCAAGTTAGATACCCAGAGTACCTGACAGTACAGTATCGTCACCATAACATGTCGAGAACATAAGCGAAAGGTTAAGCTGGTATGTGAAATTTATATTTAATTTTTTTTTTATGTATGAATACACTTGGATGATTTAAGCGTTTCTTTGTGGGGCTTCCTCGTGTTAGTATACCCCAACTTTCTGAAACCTGTTCTGTTGTGATTGAGTTACGATGCTTTGTATCGTGTGTTCTATCGAGGGCTTTTGAATTTCGGTTGTTGGAAACCGAGGTCCCATCTCTATATGGCCTTAGATGTTGAGGGAACGTAAATCTTTAACTGAAAGGTCTATCCAAATCTCCATCCTCAAGGCGAACTCTTAGACTAAGGCATGACGAGTTATCTTTTACGATGAAATGGTACAACAAGCATATTCATGATGTAAATAGGACGTATTAAGATGTGAAATATCAAGTAAGGATTTCAATTTTGTTTAGAAATATGCTTATATATGCATTGCCGTAAATGATTTTTTTTTATTATTGCACGCATCGCACTAAGGACAATTTAATATGTAGAATGACTAGTTGGGTATTTGGTCGTCACTAGTGTGGTAAAGATCTTTCTGTTTTCGGTTTTTTTGTGGTGCCGAATTTAATGTACATGTATTTTGTTTAATGTGAGAGGTGTGTGGGCCTGAGCTTGAATTTATAAACAGTTACTTATGAGCTTTGTCGTGGATAAGGATCTGAAACTGAGTTGTTTTCTGTAATTGGCGAATGATCAGAATGCGCAATGGTGCAGTATGATCAATTGCTTCTTGCTTGTGCTGATGAGCTGAGCACGAATTGGATTGTGTTGTGCTTAGTTATAGTGAGCATGAAATTGATTTCAGTAGTGTTCAATGAAGGTGCATAAATTTTTAGTATTCTTGTTTCAAGTACAGTGTGCTGATTTATTTTGCTCAGTCAAGCGGAGTTCTGCTGCGCGGTTATTGTCACAAGCGCGGATCAGTCTGTTTGTCTAGTCAGCGCATGCCCAATAACGGTACGTGCATGAACATGTTAAGAGTTCTCCGGGACAGAGGCTATATAGTAGTGTATTACGTTTTGTAAACCGTATTGAAGATGTTCGTTATTGTTTGTAGGCATTTGACGTACAAAACTAACGTACGAAGATGTCGAATCGGTATAGACATACTGCCCCCTGCTCTGCTCTTTATGAACATCGAGTCTACAATCAACCCTTTGAGCCCAGGTGCCGGTAGAGTAGACAGGGTTAGCTATGAAGAAGGGTGTCAGACGTGCTGTCACTCTTTGGGTTATAGTACCATCGTATCGTAGTATTGTGCAGCGATCGTACAATATATAGTTACAAGAAAATTGTGCCCTCGTCAGTGATTATAGAGAAATAAGAATGGGCCTTCTAAAGATAAAGTTTCCAGTATATTAAAATTGTGACCAATTACAGGGTGGAAAACCTACGTCGCAGTCACGTGATTATTTTAAAATGGGACACAGGCTTTGTAAATATCGATTTCCTTCTAAAATTGATTTCAATAAATGTATAGATGAAATCGCTGCTGCCTTGAATGAATTTGGTAATCGATGGTGTAAACGAGAGTATGTTGAGCATAAAGCTCTTAAAGAATGGAAACTTAGCATTCTGGAATTCGTGAACAAACGCATTTATTTTTATTCTCAAAATACGAACATATTACCTCCTAAACCTAAAACATCTTTACGCCACCTTAAACTAGATATTCAAGAATTCCATTAGAAGTTTGTTTGGCTCCAACAGATAAGGCCGCTAACAACGTGGTCGTTGTTTGACGACTTCACTATGTTAACACTCTTCAGCAAGAACTTGGTGGTACTAAGGCCTGTGAACTTCAGCCTTTAGCTGTAGAGAGGGCTTTAGTTGATAACCACATTTGTCATTCAGCCACCAAGTTTGCTGTCTGTGTTACAGTAAGCCAAGACAAACTTCCTACGTTATATTGGATACCTAAACTTAATAAAAGATCATATAATGCACGGTTTATTGCAAATTCAAGCTCTTGTACCACCACTGAATTCTCCAAATTATTAACTTCATGTTTAACTGCACTCAAAAACATGTGATAAAATATTGCGACAAAGTCTTCGAAAGATCAGGTAGAAATCTGTTTTGGTCTATAAAAATTCTAATGAAGTTTTAAATAAACTGATATCCAGACGTTTTCGTGCTTCAAGGCTGTCTACTTATGATTTTTCCACCTTATACACTACACTTCCTCATAATCTTATGAAAGAAAAACTTTATGATTTAATTGAATGGACATTTCATAGGGAGGACTCCCTCTATCTTGCACGTAATGTAAGGCATGCTTTTTTCACTTCTGAAGAGCATAAAAATTATACTTTATGGTCATGTCAGAAAGTGTGTGAAGCTCTCACCTTTGTACATGATAATATTTACATAAGATTTGGTACTTAATGCGCACCCCTTTGAGGCTGGTGTGTTTTTTGTTTTGTTATAAGAGAGCGACTTCATGATGTCTCTTTCTGCTGAAAACCAGTCCGAAATCATTGAAACTTTTAGCTCGACTTCTAGATATTTGGATGATTTATTAAATATTGACAATGCCTATTTCGACGGTTTGGTCAGTCAAATTTACCCACCAGAACTTCAGTTAAATAAAGCAAATTCTTCTGATACCCCGTTTTTGGATTTACATCCATCTATTGTAGATGGGGTTGTTTCTTGCAAAATATATGAGAAAACGCGATGATTTTGATTTTGAGATTGCAAATTTTTCTTTTTTGGATGGGGAAGTTCCTCGTGCGACATCCTATGGCGTTTATATTTCGCAATTAATTCGATTTGCCAGAGTGTGTAGTCATGTATAACTGACTTCAACACTCGTAATAAATTGTTAAATGCTAAACTTCATAATCAGGATTATCGGTACCATAAACTACGCAAAGCCTTTTCAAAATTTTATAGACGTCTTTCAAATAATTTCAAAATTCAATATTGGACTTAAACCTCTTCTGCAACAAGGTGTATCGGAACCCGAATTTTATGGTGACTTAGTATATAAATTCAGAAAAAGTATATAACCGCAATGACTTCAGCACCAAATTTCGTAAAATCATTCTTCAATATAAAAAAGATTGGGTACAACATAAATGTTATACGACAGACTGCATGCATGATAGTTAACCCAATCACGGTTGACAACTTTGCTTCCCTCTTTAATTGCACGCCGGTGGGTCTGGACTCAGATTCTATGACGGTTCCAGCGTAAAGGTTTACTGAGAAATAGAGAGATCTAATTCTATGTAATGTTGGTTGGTGCCTGATGCTCTGTCTCTGGTCGGGCCCATCGGAGTATAACTTGTTGGTTTTCTTTTGCTCCAGCATTTCAGTGGTTCTTGCTGTTGAGTCCTCACCGTTGTTCATCTCTGTGGTTGTTTGATTTTTTTTGTGTTCACGGAGATGTTGCACCGATGAGTTAGGAGAATGCGGCCTGAACAAATTATTTGTCTAAATCGCGACGGAAGTAAGGGCGAGGATTGTGCCACGTAAAATCGATTTAAGCCCCCTCCCCACCCCGAGTGGAAATCGTTTTGCTGACCGTTCCAAGGCGGTTCTTCTGTCGCGGTTTATTTTTGTTATGGTTTCTGTTTGGGTGTCTGTGTCGCTTATATTATTTTATTTTGGATAGCCAAATGGCCATTTTGTGGGTAAGTAACTGTCCTTTTGGCTTTCCGCTATTGAAGTTTCCATTAGGGTCTGTTGTTTCATGTTCGTGTTTCTTTCCCTTTGGTGTCTCTGATGGGAGCTGTGGGTTAATTGCATCGATTCCTGATCATTGCCTCCACTTCTACTTAGTTTAGGAAATCACCTCGCTTCAACAATGAATATTCCTCTTGTACCGCACATACAGAACATAGCTAAAATTGTAAAAGGCATCTGACGCGCATTGGTTTCTAGTTTCATTTGCATGTTTTGTCTTTTCATGAACTTCAGCCGTTTGCCAGATCATTCAAGAAAACCTTGGTTTTTGTAGTGATATCGGACACATTCCCGTTCACCAACGAGTCTAAAAATTACAAAACCGATCAAAAGAGGCTTTAGTGGTTGTTTGATTTCTGTGTTCTCGGAGATGTTGCACTGATGAGTTAGGAGGCCTTCATAGGGACTGAATAAATTATTTGTCTAAATCGCGACGGAAGTAAGGGCGAGGATTGCAGGTGCGTAAAAATCGATTTAAGGCCCTACCCAACACCCCCCCCCACCCCCCCCCATCCCATCCCCAAGTGGGATTCGTTTCATTGACCGTTCCAAGGCGGTTCTTCTTTCACGGTTTTATTTTCGTTATGCATTTTTTTTTGGAGTGTGTGCTTCGCTTACATTATTTTGTATTGGATAGCTAATTGGCAATTTTGTGGGAAAGTAACTGTCTTTTCGGCTCTCCACTATTGTTGTTTCCATTATGGTCTAGTTATTTCATGTTTGTGTTTCTTTCCCTTTGGTGTCACTGCTGCGAGCTGTGGGTTAATTGGCCTACTCCGGTTATATCTGATAGGCCAGGTGCAGATTACCTGCGGTACAAAATCTGCAAGCTTCAGAGCCAAAACACTATATCTGGCATGGGGTTACATTGACGTTAACTGCATTTATTACACATTAAAATCCGTTCCTGGTGTGAAAATGTGAGAAAAGTTCAAGCACATAACAATCTTTCATTTGTCTTTGTATATGTTCCATGACATTGTGTAGATTTGGCGTGTAAAATGCTTTAATAATGGTTACAAAAAGATAGGCCTGGGGGAAATATAACAGTGAGAATATGCTTCTGTATAGTCATAAACCACACATGCAGGGACTGACCATCATTCCTTTCCTAACTATGAAAAAATGTAGATTTAAAAGATTAAATAGTGGAATAGTCTAAGATTGTTTGGACTGACAGATTAAAATGAGAACATTTGGTATAGTTTTGTTCTTGTAATATCAACATTTTTCATCACTATACAACCAATCTTTGGTCCTGTGTATAGTTAATGCCTGTCAGATTTTACCCATTAGGCACATAGCGTCGAACTAACATCGATTCGATGTTGAATAGACCTTGGTACGACGTAGACGTAACGGCATGAGCCGGCTGGGTATGCTTCTAAATATTGAACAGCCATCATATTCTGGTTGTCAGTATAAACCCCCAAATATGTTGAGAAAAATAACATCTGAAAATGTCGTCTGCTGAAATTTCTTGCAAACTTTGCATATATGCAAACAGTGTGGCCCCAGATCAGACTGCTCCCCTACTGCTCCTAGGGGAGCAGTCTGATCTTGGTCCACACTGTTTGTCAAATTGACTATTAATTTTAGTAACCTGAAAACGGCAAAGTAGACGACAATATTCGTGATCGGCAATGACATTTTATAAGTTAACCATTTGTCATTACCCTTGTATTTTAGGGGTTTATACCTAACATTTTTTCAGCCCAGCCCCGCAAACAACTTGACAAATAGAGTTATGTAAAATTATCCTCTTTTATATGAGCATAGGACAAAGCAAGTAGTCCCTTTATAATCTGCTTCCTCCGTTTTACTGAAGACCACCTATAACTTATAGTATTGGGTCTTTCTCATCGGTTCTGGCTCTCAAAGCTGTATAGTAGTCATTCAATATGAAGCACATAGTCATCCAGAAACATTCCATAAGCTTACATCTTATGATAGTTTCTTAAACTTGCAAGATCATATTCAGCAGATAGATGCCAAAATACCCACATGTGGCAATAAATTATAGTTCAAAATTTCTGCCCCGCCTTCAACCAAGCCACCAGGGTCTACTTCTATGTTCATATCCAAACAGTTCTCATACAATTGCAATAAATCTACATTCTTTTGATCACCAACTATTACTTACATCTCCGTCTTTCAATTATTGCTGAAGATCTTTTGCAGACTTGCTTTTGAAATTTACACAATCTTCTTTTTAACTAATTAACCAATTAACCATTAATTAAGCCCATAACTCTATAGAAATACACAAGGAGTTTTACCTAGAATACTGCATTTTATATTTGTAATCTGATACACCTGCTAGCAGCACTAGCGGATAAGCCCTATTGTATCGATTCCAGATCATTGCCTTTGTTTCTATTTCGCAAACAGTGGAATTGTTAGATTTCACTCCTTAGAGACAATCAGGCCTGTGTTATCCACGATGTTTCACAGCAATGCTGTTTACGGTGCTAATAAACCATATGTGAACATTTTCATAACGGACACACCGTCATTTGTTTGTATAAGGGCCACACAACTTATTTTTATCGGCAGTTTGGATAGTTCAGCTATAGTCCTGCACTGCATGACCTAATCAAAGATTGTAGGTAATCAAAGCGCGCTTAACAGAGCGAGTGAGGGGTTGTAACGACCTGACTAATTCGGCTAGCGAACCGATTAAAGGAATGTCTAAAATAGAAGCGAAGGCAGTGATCATGTGTCGATACAATTAACCAACAGCTGTCATCAGAGACACAACAGGAAAGAAACACAAACACGAAACAACTATACCCTAATGAAAACATCACTTGCGGAAAGCCAAAAGGACAGTTACTTTGCCACACAATGTCCCATTGGCTATCCAAAGCAAAACAATATAAGCGATACACTAACTCAAAGACAAGCCATAAAAATAATAAACCACGACAGAAGAACCGCCTTGGAACGGTCAGTGAAACGAAATTCACGGGGGATGGGGGTGGGGGGGGCTTAAATCGATTTTATGTGGCCACAATCCTCGCCTTTACTTCCGTCGCGATTTAGAAAAAAATGTTCATTCCGCATGAAGGCCTCCTATCTCATCAGTGCAACATCTCTGTGAACACAAAAATTAATCAACCACAGAGATGAAACAACGGTGAAGACTCGACACCAAGAACCACTGAAATACCGGAGCAAAAGAAAACCAACAGCCAGACTCCGATGGGCCCAACCAGAGATAGAGCACCAGGCACAAAACAACATTACATAAAATTAGATTCTCTCTTATTCTCAGTAAGCCTTTACGCTGGAACCGTCATAGAATCTGAGGCCTGGCCAGCCGGCGTGCTAGGTAAGCTTTTACACTGGAACCATCATAGAACCTGAGGCCTGACCCACCGATGTGCAATTAAACAGGGAAGCAAAGTTGTCAACCGTGATTGGGTTAACTACCATGCATGCAGTCTGTCGTATAGCATTTATGTTCATCCAGTCTTTTTATATCGAAGAATGATCTTACGAAACTGGGTGCTGAAGTCATTGCGATTATATACTTTTCTGAATTTATATACTAAGTCACCATAAAATTCGAGTTCCGATAGACATTGTTGCAGACGAGATTTAAGTCAAATATATAATTTTGAAATTAAATCAGAATGACGTCTATAGAATTGTGAAAAGGCTTTGTGTAGTTTATGGTACCCCTGATTAAGAAGTTTAGCAGTTAACAATTTATTACGAGTGTTGAAGTCAGTTACATGACTGCACACACTAGCAAATCGAATTGTTTGCGAAATATAAACGCCATAGGATGGCGCACGAGGACCTCGGTATCAGAAGAATTTGTTGTATTTAACTGAAGCTCTGGGGGTAAATTTGACTGATCAAACCATCGAAATAGGTATTGTCAATATTTAATAAATTATCCAAATATCTAGAAGTCGAGCTAAAAGCTTCAATGATTTCAGATTGGTTTTAAGCAGAAAGGGACATCATGGTATCTCTCTCAAAACAAAACAAAAACAGACCAGCCACAAGGGGTGCGCATTTAGTACCCAATCGGAATACCCACAACTTGACTAAATAACTTAGTACCAAGTCTTAAGTAAATATTGCCAAGTAGAAAGGTGAGAGCTTCACACACTTTCTGACATGATCATAAAGTATAATTTTTATGCTCTTCAGAAGTGAGAAAAGCATTTCTTACATTACATGCAAGATAGATGGTGTCTTCCCTATGAAAAAGCCCATTCAATAAGACCATTAAGTTTTTCTTTTATAAGATTATGAGGAAGTGTAGTGTAAACGGTGAAAAATTCATAAGTAGACAGACTTGAAGCGCGAAAACGTCTGGATTTCAATTTATTTAAAACTTCATTAGATTTTTATAGACCAAAACAGATTTCTCCCTGATCTTTCAAATACTTTGTCGCAATATATAATCACAGGTTTATGATGGCAGTAAAACATGAAGTTAATAATTTGGAGTGTTCAGTGGGGATACAAGAGCTTGATTTGGCAATAAACCGTGCTTTGTATGGTCTTTTATGAAGTTTAGGAAACCAATAAAACGTACTACTTCAGTTTCTTATGTTCTTGCAATTTTGTGTATAAGCTATTTTTGTGTGTGTTGATAATTGTTATTTGTTGCGTCGCGGACAGGCACAAAACTTAGTTGTTGTTTTTTTCTTCTAATCAGCGCCGTGAAATATTATAGAAGCAAATATTTTGTTAGTGTTTATGTTTATCGTTAGTTTTGTTGTGAATAGGTGTATATAGACGTTGTCAATAATTTTTGTGCTTCAAATGACATCTTCCTTGTAACTTGTTCTACACCTGGCCGTTCACCTGTCGGAGATAGCCCTCTGTCGTCCTGTCAGCATGTGGGTTTACGGGATACCCTACAATAGAAGTAGTGGGATAAGTATTTCTGATGGGAGCTGTAGGTTAATTGTATCGATTCCTGATCATTGTTTTCACTCCTATTTTGATCTCCGAGAGCTGTTGCCAGCTGTAGGACAGCACTATCTCGTATGTTATCAACATCAGTTTAATGTTTTCGACATTTTAGGGGGAATGGGGAACACCTGGCAGATTTGTCCGTTATTTTCCAAAGGGAAACAACTTTCGGGACTTCCTGATCGCTTTTCTATAAGCCCTGCCTACGGAAAAAGGGATCAACTCTTAATAGTTGACCCCTATTGATAAGGGAGACGAAAATATTTTTGAAAATTAAAGAGATAATGTTGGTTGGTGCCTGATGCTCTGTCTCTGGTCGGGCTCATCGGAGTCTAACTGTTGGTTTTCTTTTGCTCCAGCATTTCAGTGGTTTCTTGCTGTCGAGTCCTCACCGTTGTCTCACCTCTGTGGTTCTTTGATTTCTGTGTTCACGGAGATGTTGCACTGGTGAGTTAGGAGGCCTTCATGCGGACTGAACAAATTATTTGTCTAAATCGCGACGGAAGTAAGGGCGAGGATTGTGGCCACGTAAAATCGATTTAAGCCCCCCCAGTGGAAATATTGCACTGACCGTTCCAAGGCGGCTCTTCTGTGGCGATTTATTTATGTTGTTGTTTGTTACTTACTGTGTGTATCACTTGTGTCTTTTAATTTTGGATGGCCATATGGCCATTTTGTGGGAAAGTAACTGTCGATATGGCCTTCCTTTGTTTAGGTTTCCATTATGGTCTGGTCGCTTAATGTTTGTATTTCTTTCCCTTTGGTGTCTTTTATGGATGGAGTAAGTTAATTGTATCAATTCCTGATCTTTGTTTTACTTCTATTTTGAAGGAGTTGCCTCCCCTGAAGGTGTTCCCATTCCCCTTAAGTGATTTTTTGTCTCCCTCATATATTTTATTTTTCTCTATCTGGCATTAATGGTTACATTGGATAATTAACTTTGTATCTTGTGTCCTGCGTTGATGAAGAGCGACATCCATGTATTTTCAATATACGGAAACTGACAAGTTGAGCACCAGAGCAGGAAGGCAAGGCAAAACAGAAGTAAATGCAATGATCAGGAATCGATACAATTTACCCAAAACTTCCATCAGAGACACCAAGGAAAAGAAATACAAACATGAAACAACTAGACCCTAATGGAAACATCACTAGCGGACATATTCAGAGTTATCGGTATCATAAACTACGAAAAGCCGTTTCAAAATTTTAGATGTCATTCTGATTTAATTTCAAAATTCAGTATTGGACTTAAGTCTCTTCTGCAACAAGGTTTATCGGAACCTGAATTTTATGGTGAGTTAGTATATAAATTCAGAAAAATATATAACCGCAATGACTTCAGCACCCAATTTCGCAAAATCATTATTCGATATAAAAAGATTGGGTACAACATAAATGTTATACGACAGACTGCATGCATGGTAGTTAACCAAATCCCAGTTGAACAAACTTCTGTATCAAACCAGAATGATAAAGAAGTCTGGTATCATACAAGACACCTTCACAAGGGATGGTATGATAGTTCTGAAAATTAGAATTAAAGGTAAAGCAGCTAGACCTGACTTTGATAAAACATCTTACAGATCATCTGAAAGTGAACTGAAGGATATATATCTGCCTTAATTTCAATCTTCCAGTTGACGAAGACTGTAAACCACTACAGGTCAAAACTCCGGGTAAAGGGAATGCGATGGAAGTTGACATTGTAGTCAGTAATGGAAAACAGACTGAAAAAATCTTAGATCCAAATGCTAAGACCTTCCATCCAGTGGCTACTTCTTCACAGTCTACTGAAGTCAAATCCCCTGTGAAATCTTTTTTCAGTGACATTTTAAGACCAAAATAAACTTCACCAATCCTACACACTGAACTAAGCTTGTGTAATACTCTATTATCTGACCTTTTACATGACCCTGGATGTAGGGAGCTGTGGGGAGGAGTTGGGAATTTATATGCATGTATGTATGTGTATGTATGTATGTATATATATATATATATATATATATATATATATATATATATATATATATATATATATATATATATATATATATATATATATATATATATATATATATATATGTGTGTGTGTGTGTGTGTGTGTGTGTGTGTGTGTGTGTGTGTGTGTGTGTGGTTGTGTGTGTGTGTGTGTGTGTGTGTGTGTGTGTGTGTGTGTGTTCCCTGATAACCTACATTACTCCTCTAGTCTGGACCTACATTTATGCTTACTGACTGACAAACAATTATGACCATATCAAATCCTACTCATCTAATCAAGTTATTTATGAATTTGCTGTGCCTCCAGTTACTGCTCACTTTCCTTGAGGATTTAACCAATTGAGTAAGGGTTAACAGTTTCATAGTTATGTGTCACTTTTGTCACTTAGCCCCTATTCTGTTGTCCATGACGACCCCTGCAATTGCAAACTGTGGATCCAGATCAGATTACTCCTGAAGAAGCCATCTGGTCGGGATCTTCACGGTCGGATATTCAGTCTGTGAACTTGTAGAAATAATACCATTAAGTAATCCGGTTGGCTCGGGATCGGAGATGGCTGTGACAGGGCTGGCTGTTCGACAGATGGGGGCTGAGAGGTGTTTGGTCTTCTGTTGTTTTTTTTTTTTTTTTTTTTGGGGGGGGGGGGGGGGTTGGTGTTTTTTTTTTCTGCTTCTATTCAATTTATGACAAAATTCTGTTATTGCAAAGGATGTAGACTCTGATCAGACGTCACATTTTGTTGTGTCTGGTCGGGATCATCATTGTTTGCATATATAGTACAATTTGTCTTAGTGGCCACCTCAAATAGGCAAGTAGCCTGCCTTAAGCAAGCGTGTTTTCGGTTCCCCAAAAGGACAAATACATTTAAATCCACCTGTATTAGGCGGACCCCTGTCTTGAGCAAGCAGATTCTGATTATCCCTAAGAGGCTTGCTTAATACAGGTAAGACTGTACATGTATCGCTCTTCTGAGTCAACTCTCAATAATAAATAGGTTATGGTTGGTCTTGGAGGACCCCAGTGCATATTTAAGTGTGCACTTTAAAATAAAAGCGGAGGCAATGATCAGGAATCGATACAATTTACCCACAGCTCCCATCAGAGACACCAAAGGGAAAGAAACACAAACATGAAACAATAGACCCCAATGGGAACATCAACAGCGAAAAGCCAAAAGGACAGTTACTTTCCCACAAAATGACCAATATGCTTTCCAAAATAAAATACATGAACATGTAATATAAGCGGCACAAACACCCAAAGACCAACCATAACACAAATAAACCGCGACAGAAGAACCGCATTGGAACGGTCAGCGGAAACGAATTCCACTTGGTGGGGGGGGGGGGGGGGGGGAGGGGGTCTTAAATCGATTTTACGTGGACACAATCCTCGCCCTTACTTCCGTCGCGATTTAGACAAATAATTTGTTCAGTCCGCATGAAGGCCTCCTAACTCATCAGTGCAACATCTCCGTGAACACAAAAAAAAAAAATCAACAAACCACAGAGATGAAACAACGGTGAGGATTCGACAGCAATAAACCACTGGAATGCCAGAGCAAAAGCAAACCAACTGTAAGCCTCCGATGGGCCCAACCACCAGAGACGGAGTATCAGGCACCAACCGACGTTACATAGAATTAGTTCGCTCTAATTCTCAGCAAGCCTTTATGCTGGAACTGCCATAGAATCTGAGGCCTGACCCACCGGCGTGCAGTTAAAGAGGGAAGCAAAGTTGTCAACCGTGATTGGGTTAACTACCATGCATGCCGTCTGTCGTATAACATTTATGTTGCACCCAATCTTTTTATATCGAAGAACGATTTTACGAAATTGGGTGCTGAAGTCATTGCGAGTTAATATTGTTCTGAATTTATATACTAAGTCACCATAAAATTCGGGTTCCGATAGAACTTGTTGCAGAAGAGATTTAAGTCCAATATTGAATTTTGAAATTAAATCAGAATGACGTCTATAAAATTTTGAAAAGGCTTTGCGTAGTTTATGGTACCGATAACTCTGATTAAGAAGTTTAGCCGTTAACAATTTATTGCGAGTGTTGAATTCAGTTACATGACTGCACACTCTGGCAAATCGAATTAATTGCGAAATATAAACGCCATAGGATGGCGCACGAGGAACATCACCATCAAAAAAGGAAAATTTACAATCTCAAAATCAAAATCATCGCGTTTATCATAAATTTTGTAAGAAACAAACCCATCTACAATAGATAGATGTAAATCCAAAAACGGGGCCTCGGTATCAGAAGAATTTGCTTTATTTAACTGAAGTTGGGGGGGGGGGTAGATTTGACTAATAAAACCATCGAAATAGGTATTATAAATAGTTAATATATCATCCAAATATCTAGAAGTGGAGCTAAAAGCTTCAATGATTTCAGGCTGGTTTTCAGCAGAAAGGGACATCATGAAGTCTCTCTCATAACAAAACAAAGACAGATCAACCACAAGTGGTGCGCAGTTAGTACCCATCGGAATACCCACAACTTGTCTAAATAACTTAGTACCAAATCTTATGTAAATATTGCCAAGTAGAAAGGTGAGAGCTTCACACACTTTCTGACATGACCATACAGTATAAGTTTTATACTCGCCTGAAGTGACAAAAGCATTTCTTACATTACATGCAAGATGGAGGGAGTCTTTCCTTTGGTGTCTTTTATGGATGGAGTAAGTTAATTGTATCAATTCCTGATCTTTGTTTTACTTCTACTTTTCCTATGCAATGTCCATTCAATTAAATCATTAAGTTTTTCTTTATAAGATTGTGCGGAAGTGTAATGTAAAGGGTAGAAAAATCATAAGTAGACAGACTTGAAGCACGAAAACGCCTGGATTTCAATTTATTTAAAACTGCATTGGAATTTCTTTTAGACCAAAACAGATTTCTACCTGATCTTTCGAAGACTTTGTCGCAATATTTAATCACATGTTTTTTTTAGAAATGCAGTATCTCTCATTAGGGATAAATTATAGGAGTTTCCAGCAAATCTCATTTGGAGCAGCTGACCTTTCATGATTCTCTGCACTTCGTGGTATAAAGTTCATGTGTGTGGAGAGCACTGACTTAATCAAGGGCTGCCAACACTGTGGCTTGAGCCTGGCTCAGGTCACACCAGATGCAAAGTTCTGCGATTGAATGTCTGATAGCTTTCACTGGATGATCTGGTTCTGGTTATTGATTAGCTGGCTACTCTACCACAGACCAGGGATGATGGTTAAATTCCGGACTCCTCGTGACTCTCCAATGCGTCTTTAACATATTTTGTACCGAAAACCTCTAAACGGGTAATTGGTAAACAGTGCGAGCCCGAATCGGACGGCACAGAACATGATGTCTGATTGGGGCCTACAATGTTTGGAAATAATTCAGCCAATGTGCAAATAAATTTTGGGGAAGGCACAACCTGACACCTCTTAATAAATTCCGAAACAGACACCTGTTATGTATGAGGAGGAAGATTCCGTTTGGTGCAGTGGAGATTAAACAGAGGTCCACACTCCAAATGACCTTAGCTGTTGGTGGAATGTAAAACTCAAACACACACATGCCTGCTGTTACAAAGGTCATCATCCTATGCTGTATTAAATCACGAAAATACTTATACTTGATAATTAGAGTGGAACTTTGATGGCTCGAACACAGATGACTCACTTAATATGGCCGAGTCCAACCCTTTCTTGAGTTCCTAGGGAACTTTTTAGGTAAGAAATAGTGAGGGAAAATTTAGGACATTTTTAACCTTTTACTCTGTGGGTGCGTGTTTTGTGTACTCATTAGAATCACCTCAATGAGACGATTCTGGTGGGTGCGCTCACCAGGCATTTGTATTGCGGAACGCCCGAGGAAAGCCAAATTACCTCTGTTTAAAAGCCTATTGGAAGTGGCAATCACTGGCTGAAACAACCAGTCTCGAATAGATTTTCTAGCTACCAAAGGTGTTTGAGCCATTGAAGTTCAACTGTGTATGATGAACCCCACACTGGGAAAATGTGCATGACTCAGGACCTGTATCGGTCAAATCTTCAGGATGCCAAGAACTGACTATGTGTTTGCTTCTGACGTCTGCACTGTCTTTTTGCAAACTTTTAGAAAATTTTCTGCATAGAGGCGGACATTGTGGGCCTTGATTTGACTGTGAGCCTAAATGAGAAGTAGAAGTAAAACAAAGATCAGGAATCGATACAATTAACTTACTCCACCCATCAAAGACACCAAAGGGAAAGAAACACAAACATTAAGCGACCAGACCAAAATGGAAACCTAAACAAAGGAAGGCCATAAGGACAGTTACTTTCCCACAAAATGGACACATGGCCACCCAAAACAAAAAGACACAAGTGATACACACAGTAAGTAACAAACAACACCATAAATAAACCGCCACAGAAGAACCGCCTTGGAACGGTCAGTGGAATGATTTCCACTGGGGGGGGGGGGGCTTAAATCTATTTTACGTGGTCACAATCCTCGCCCTTACTTCCGTCGCGATTTAGACAAATAATTTGTTCAGTCCGCATGAAGGCCTCCTAACTCATCAGTGCAACATCTCCGTGAACACAAAAAATCAAAGAACCACAGAGGTGAGACAACGGTGAGGACTCGACAGCAAGAAACCACTGAAATGCTGGAGCAAAAGAAAACCAACAGTTAGACTCCGATGGGCCCGACCAGAGACAGAGCATCAGGCACCAACCAACATTACCTTGAATAAGATCTCTCTAATTCTCAATAAGCCTTTACGTTGGAGCCGTCATAGAATCTGAAGCCTGACCCACCGGCGTGCAATTAAAGAGGGAAGCAAAGTTGCCAACCGTGATTGGGTTAACTACCATGCATGCAGTCTATCGTTTAACATCCATGTTGTACCCAATCTTTTTATATCGAAGAATGATTTTACGAAATTGGGTGCTGAAGTCATTGCGGATATATATTTTTCTGAATTTATATACTAAGTCACCATAAATTTCGGGTTCCGATAGACCTTGTTGCAGAAGAGATTAAAGTCCAATATTGAATTTTGAAATTAAATCAGAATGGCGTCTATAAAATTTTGAAAAGGCTTTGCTTAGCTTATGGTACCGATAATCCTGATTAAGGAGTTAAGCCGTTAATAATTTATTACGAGTGTTGAAGTCAGTTACATGACTACACACTCTAGCAAATCGAATTAATTGCGAAATATAAACGCCATAGGATGGCGCATGAGGAACATCACCATCCAAAAAAGGAAAATTTACAATCTCAAAATCAAAGTCGTCGCGTTTATCATAAATTTTGCACGAAACAAATCCATCTACAATAGATAGATGTAAATCCAAAAACGGGGCCTCGGTATCAGAAGAATTTGCTTTATTTAACTGAAGTTCTGGGGGGTAAATCTGACTGATCAAACCATCGAAATAGGTATTATCAATATTTAATAAATCATCTAAATATCTAGAAGTGGAGCTAAATGCTTCAATAATTTCAGATTGGTTATCAATGGAAAGCGACAACATGAAGTCTCTTTCATAAAAATACAAGAACAGATCAGCCACAAGAGGTGCGCAATTCGTACCCATCGGAATACCCACAATTTGTCTAAATAACTTAGTACCGAATCTAATATAAATATTGTCAAGTAGAAAGGTGAGTGCATCACACAGTTTCTGACAAGACCAAAGTGTATAATTCTTATGCTCTTTAGAAGTGAAAAATGCATTTCTGACATTACATGCAAGATAGAGAGAATCTTCTCTGTGAAAAGCCCATTCAATTAAATCATTAAGCTTTTCTTTAATAAGATTATGAGGAAGTGTAGTGTAAAGAGTGGAAAAATCGTAAGTAGACAGACTTGAAGCACGAAAATGTCTGGATTTCAATTTATTTAAAACCTCATTCGAATTTTTAATAGACCAAAACAGATTTCTTCCTGATCCTTCAAAGACTTTATCACAATATTTAATCACATGCGTTTTAATAGCAGTAAGACAGGAAGTTAATAATTTAGATAGTTCAGTGGTAGTGCAAGAGCTAGGATTTGCAATAAACCGTGCTTTGTAAGGTATTTTATGAAGTTTTGGTAACCAGTACAGCGTAGGAAGCTTGTCTTGGCCTTCGTTAACACACACAGCAAACTTGGTTGCTGAATGACAAACATGTTTATCTACTATAGCTCTCTCTTCAGCTAAAGGCTGAAGTTCATAGGCCTTAGTGCCACCAAGCTCCTGCTTAAGCGTGTTAACATAGTGGAGCCGTCACACAACGACGACGTTGTTAGCGGCCTTGTCTGCAGGGGCAAAAACAAACTTCTTATGAAATTCTAGAATACCTAGTTTAAGATGACGTAAAGACGTCTTGGGCTTAGGAGGTAATAAATTAGTATTTTGAGAATAGAAAGAAATACGTTCATTCACTAGTTTTGAAATGCTAAGTTTCCAGTCCTTAAGGGCTTTATGCTCAACATACTCTCGCTTACACCATCGATTACCGAATTCATTCAAGGAAGCAGCGATTTCATCTCTACATTTACTGAAATCAATTTTGGAAGGAAACCGATATTTCGGTCCTTTAGAAATTATATTCCTTATCCTAGAATCAGGAATATTTTTCAAATTGCCAGTAATTACATGACCAGCAGCAGGATAGCAATACTTTGAGTTTTTACTGATCTGAAGTCTGATCTGGGTCCTCACTCTCTGCAACAGTGATTTTTAAGGTGACAGGCAGACGGGGTGGGCGGGTATTATTGTGATTGGCATCTTGTGGGTTAAAGGGGCGATTCTGAAGAGTATGACTGATCATGTTCTTTGTTTGCAAGAGGAATACATAAAATTATGAAGGAAAATGCCACTTTGAGGCGGTGCAGAATTAGCTCATTACGAAAACACGCCTATACAAATACAGTTTAAACATGGTAAACTTTGCAGCCGAGGAAAACGGAAATTTTAAGCTGAGGGGTTGTGGTATTTTTCTTCTTTTTGCTCGGAATGTGAATCGTGGCTGCTCGCTAGAGCTGCCTCATCGAGGCGGTTCTGATTAGTACCCGCATCCTGTGGTTTGGAGCGGAAATAGGAGAAGTAAGGATTGCCCCTGTGAGTCCCAGTTTTACTATAAAAAGTGGGGTTCAACTGTTCAATGGGGTCGAAGTTGTGTAAGCGTGTATTCGTGATCTACGTCACAAAGGTGTGTAAATTTCTCTTATAACTATTTAAAATTGTTAAACCCAAACATAGGAAACAATCCAAAACCTTCTGTAAACTGAGTTATCCACTAATTGGAAACAATCCACTTGTACATGCACGAGGGATGTTCGAAATGAATTGCTTATTGTCCTCTAGCTCGATATCCACGTGGGGCTTGATAAAAACCAATACAAACCTGAAAAGTGTTATTCAATACCTACGCAACGGTGTATAAATATACATGTTACATTAAGTGTAAGACATAAAATTTGCCTTTTCAATACACGCAATCATTGACCACTACAGTAGAAATAGTTGGAAGAAGCGTTGACAAGAAAGATGAAATACGGGCTTACATCAAAGCTCGCTCAAAACTGGATTGTTCTTTGAAGCAGCTCATGACTGAAATTTCTACTGCTTATGGACCTTCTTGTGTGTCTAATGACACAGTTCGGTGGTGGAAAAAGAAATTTGAGTCTGGTGTAGAGTCCATCAAAAATGCACCGAAATCAGGTAGGCCAAAAGCTCCATCTCGTAAAGAAATCTTTTCCAAAATAAAGAAATTCATTGAAGGAGATGTCAGATTTACAGTTCGTGATATTGCACGAAAGGTAGGCATATCACTTTCAACGGTTCGCCTTATTTTGACGAAGCATTTGAAAGTCAGAAAGATTTCTGCTAGATGGGTGTCACATCTGTTGACTGATGAGCAAAAGAGGCAACGGGTTAAAGTGGCCAAAAAGCTGCAACAAATGTTTCCAAAATATGACAAAAAAAAGTTTGCCAATGACGTGACAGGTGATGAAACTGGGTCTATTATTTTGAGCCAGTCAGAAAGGTCAGCAATAAGATCTGGGCCACTAAACACAGCAAACGCCCAATAATTGCCAAACGTTCTTTGAGTACAAAGAAGTTAGGAGGCCTTCATGCGGACTGAACAAATTATTTGTCTAAATCGCGACGGAAGTAAGGGCGAGGATTGTGGCCACGTAAAATCGATTTAAGCCCCCCAGTGGAAATCTTCCACTGACCGTTCCAAGGCGGCTCTTCTGTGGCGATTTAGTTATGTTGTTGTTTGTTACTTACTGTGTGTATCACTTGTGTCTTTTGGTTTTGGATGGCCATATGGCCATTTTGTGGGAAAGTAACTGTCCTTATGGCCTTCCTTTGTTTAGGTTTCCATTATGGTCTGGTCGCTTAATGTTTGTATTTCTTTCCCTTTGGTGTCTTTTATGGGTGGAGTAAGTTAATTGTATCAATTCCTGATCTTTGTTTTACTTCTACTTTGTATGCAATCTTCTTCTCTGGTGAAGGAGTCGCAATAAAAGTGCAGGTGCAAAAGCATCACCGTAAAGTACTACAAAGACGTAGTACTGAATAAACTGAAAAAGTATTATCAGAAATGACGCCCTGCCACTGTTTTTAAACATTTCCGTCTTCTACATGACAATGCGCCGCTCATACCTCCGCAATGGTGGCGTTTTTGAAGAAAGAAAAAGTAACTGTTTTGCCTCACCCCCGTATTCACCAGACCTTGCCCCATGCGATTTCTTTTTGTTTCTGAAATTGAAATCATTCCTTGCTGGGCGGAAATACCCGTCCCGACAAGCACTTGGATCTGACATTCAACAGTACCTTATTACTATGCCCAAATCAGCGTACCGTGACGCCTTCAAGAAGTGGTTACATCGGCTGAAACTTTGCATTTCTAGCCACGGGGAGTACTTCGAGGGCATGTAATGAGCACTTTTGGGCTAACTTCAAATTTGAAGTCTCCCGATAGAAATAAACAATTTTTTTCGAACATCCCTCGTATATCATCAGCTGTCTGAACTTAAGAGCTTATTTTTTCTTGTGCGTTAACTTATCACTGAACTTATAGTGATCATATCTCCTATCACTTGGTTGAATTACATGTATTCAGAATAATCCATCTCCATGTAATGAATAGGCTGGAAATGCCCATTGAAATAGGAATCGTAAAGTCTTCTTATTGCTCTCCCTTACTGTCAGGTCAGTATAGTAGTTCTCAACCCACTTCTCTGCCAGAACCTGTAAATACAACACAGTTAAAGTCCTAAGCATTCGGACACCTTGAGGACTTGCTGTAGTCCTCCTACAATTTTAACAATTTTTTATACGTTCCAACAAGGAGTACAAAGGGTGCAGACGGAATGGCAAACAGTGTAGACCCTGATCAGACTGCTCCTACACGAGAAGTTTGAGCTGTGTCTGCACTGTTTGCTAAGTCCCATCTGTCCCAATTCTTGGGATCATTGCGGTATTAAACTGCATTATAAATACTATAAACCCCTCTGAAATGTTACTATTTTGCTTAAGATGCACACAATGATGTGTATGTTAATGCAAGTAGGTGAAATTTATCATTGTATTCTCCTCTTCTTTGTGTACTCTTTATGTATATATGTTCTTTTTCATTCTTTTCTTAATACCAGAGTCATGTGTGTATCCATGTTCTATGTCCCCTGCATTACAGTGCTAAATTATGATCACCACCGAAAATTGAAGACGCAGTTTTCTCATTATATTTATGACCCAGGCTAAAATTGCAGGCAAGCTAATAGTGGTGATCGAGTAAAAATCAAGGTTAGAAGTAAACGAAGAAATAGCTCTACTTATCGCAATATTAATAATCCTTCTACAAGTAGTCATATCGATCAAGATAAACAACCGGGAACATACACTAGAATCCAAATTGCACACGTTAACATCAATAGTATCCGCAATGAATATGTTCTATAAAAGGGTTATCCTTTTGGAGCAAGGACTACACCACAGAACCAAAACATATGGAGTGTACATGTTTTCTGGGCCAGACTAGCTAGCCTCCGCCAATCAGGCCCCATCAGTGACCCTCAGATATTTTCAAAATTCCAGAATGGAATCAATGATCCCAAAGGACAAGAAAATATAATCTACACTATGATGTAGGGCAGGGAGACGTTTTACCGCCGCCACACATTCCCACACACCAGCTGTAGTGAAGTTAAATATGTTCTATAAAAGGGTTATCCTTTGGAAGCAAGGACTACACCACAGAACCAAAACATATAAAGTCGATTTATTATATACTGAAGTTCATGTATATGATATAATCTGTGTGTCTGAGACAAAGCTGAACCCATCACTTAAAACATCGGACTTAGAAATTAACGGTTTCTACTCCCCTGTTCGAAAAGACAGGCACTATAATAATGGAGGAGGACTTATAATCTATGTGAAAAGTAACGTTTATTTCAAACGACGTCCAGACCTCGAAAATGGTGATATTGAAAATATCTGGATTGAATTACATGTTTGAATAAAAAATATTTGGTTGGCCTATTCTGTAGACCACCTAATAGTTTGTCTGACTATTGAAATTTATTTGAAAATAATGTTGACACCGCAATGGACAGTAATTTAGACGTTGTAATATTGTGGGATCTCAATCATGATAAATTAAAACAGGATAGGAACAGTAAACTACAAAGAATACTGTCAAAATACAATCTTCAAAACTTGTGAGCCCACAAGAATAACCCCTTAGTCTCAAACATGCATAGACCTAATTTTAACTAACCAAAATTTCTTAATCACTAATACTGAAGTATTGCCTCCCTTTTGTAGTGATCACTCCACTATCACAGCAGAGATTAATTTTAAATCATTTAAGACAAAAGCTTATAAAACCACTATATGAAAATATGATGAAGTAGACAAAAATGACCTCTCTGACAATTTAATCACCTCCGACTGGTCCTTTATAAACAACTTAAATAACATAGATGATATTAATGAAGAATTTAAACTTAGATAAGAATCTGCAGCTGAGCAGTTTATACCAAAAATTACTTTCACTAAAAGACCAAGTGATAAGCCCTGGCTGAATAAAAATATAAGAAAGCACATGCGTCCGAGAAACAGACTCTATAACAAAGCAAAACACAGCGGCTCAGATACATACTTTCGCGGCTCAGATACATACTTTCGCAAATATAAAGAGAAAAGGAATAAAGTGATAACATTAATAAGGGACGCTAAAAATAAAAAACAGTACTTGCAAAAACTTCAAGCATATTTATCAGACCCAGATACAATGCCCAAACAGTGGTACAAAATAATGAATGAAATAAAGAACCTAAAAAATAAAAATAACCCTCCACCACCTTTCATCAGACATGGTCATGAACATATACATCCCTCGAGAAGGGAGAAACTCTTAACCATCACTTTGCCAACATAGCCAAGGTTGATAGCCTACCACCACTTCCTAACATGCAACATACTCCTAATTTTAGTCTCAGTCATATTGAAGTTAGTGAACAAGATATTAAGGATCAATTACATTTATTAAATCCAAGTAACTTCTTATGAAATTCTTGAATACCTAGTTTAAGGTGACGTAAAGACGTCTTAGGTTTAGGAGGTAATAAGTTCGTATTTTGAGAGTAGAAAGAAATGCGTTTGTTCACTAGTTTCAGAATGCTAAGTTTCCATTCTTTGAGAGCTTTATGCTCAACATCCTCTCGTTTACATCATCGGTTACCAAATTCATTCAAGGCAGCAGCGATTTCATCTCTTTACTTATTGAAATCAATTTTAAAAGGAAATCGATATTTCGGTCCTTTAGAAATTATAATTCGTATCCTAGAATCAGGAATAATTTTTAAATTGCCAGTAATTATATGACCAGCAGCAGGATAGCTAAACAATGAATTTTTACAATCACAGGTATCAGTAGTGTTAGTGTCAATATCAAGATCAGAAACAAGTTTATTGAAATTAAAAATAATAGACCTAACAGGTTTATTGTATTTAAAGCAAATAATGGGTGTTTCAGTATTTTAGAAAATAAACAGGAATGGATAAAATCATCTAACTGTCCCGGAAGATACTTGGTAAGTCTATAAAATCCAAACCCTTATTAATGAAGGATGTTTTGATGTAATGACGTTTGTGATTAATTTCAGAATCGATGACAGGACGAAAAGCATGCTGAGTATAAAGTAGAAGTAAAACAAAGATCAGGAATCGATACAATTAACTTACTCCACCCATCAAAGACACCAAACGGGAAAGAAACACAAACATTAAGCGACCAGACCATAATGGAAACCTAAACAAAGGAAGGCCATAAGGACAGTCACTTTCCAACAAAATGGTCATATGGCCATCCAAAATAAAAAGACACAAGTGATACACACAGTAAGTAACAAACAACAACATAAATAAACCGCCACAGAAGAACCGCCTTGGAACGGTCAGTGGAAAGATTTCCACTGGGGGCTTAAATCGATTTTACGTGGCCACAATCCTCGCCCTTACTTCTGTCGCGATTTAGACAAATAATTTGTTCAGTCCGCATGAAGGCCTCCTAACTCATCAGTGCAACATCTCCGTGAACACAAAAAAAAATCAAAGAACCACAGAGGTGAGACAACGGTGAGGACTCGACAGCAAGAAACCACTGAAATGCTGGAGCAAAAGAAAACCAACAGTTAGACTCCGATGGGCCCGACCAGAGACAGAGCATCAGGCACCAACCAACATTACCAAGAATTAGATCTCTCTAATTCTCAATAAGCCTCTACGTTGGAGCCGAAAGCGGAAAGCAAAAAGGACTGTTTCTTTCCCACAAAATAGCCAATAGGCTATCCAAAATAAAATAATATAAGCGACACAAACACCCAAAGACAAACCATAACAAACATAAACCGCGACAGAAGAACCGCCTTGGAACGTTCAGCGGAAAGGAATTCCACTGTGGGGCTTAAATTGATTTTACGTGGCCACAATCCTCGCCCTTACTTCTTTCGCGATTTAGACAAATAATTTGTTCAGTCCGCATGAAGGCCTCCTAACTCATCAGTGCAACATCTCCGTGAACACAAATAATCAAAGAACCACAGAGGTGAGACAACGATGAGGGCTCGACAGCAAGAAACCACTGATATGCTGGAGCAAAAGAAAACCAACAGTTAGACTCCGATGGGCCCGACCAGAGACAGAGCGTCAGGCACTAGCCGTCAACTTATGACGTCATATTTTGACTACCAGTACGTAATGTCATACATTGTTGTGAGTACTTGACATTCCAAATCGCGTGTGCATTAATTTACTAACAGGAGTGTTGTGCATGCACGGGATCTTAAGTTATCGTATTTTGAAGAGGGTGAAGATAAGATGGATAGTTTCTTGTCACGTGACGGCTAACAAATGGGGAAAGAGCGTTTCGGTCGCGTCTTTAAGTGCATTACTTAAGGGCACGCACTTGATGTGTATAGCAAGGTTGTCAAAGAGGATGCGGAAGATTATGAAAAGTTATTTGGAGAAATGGCTGAATACGGCAAAGATAGAAAAAAAATCTTTTCTGGCTGTCTTTGATTCCATGGCAAGGGATCAATTCCTAGAGTCATGTAATAGAGTACTGCATGTGTATTTGAAGCCGTAACAATTTTTTTAACTTTAATGGAATAGCTGGAGAGGCAGATTTGTTTGCAGAAGCTTGCGGGGGCGTATTTAGTTGCATAAATAAGGGGCAACGTGATAACAGAGGTACAGCACACGGTAAGCCGGACAAAGTTGATTTAAACAAACCGAACGGTAAGCCGGATATTACGTGTAGCATATGTGGTTAGGGCCATTTGGCGATTAAATGTTTTAATAACCCAGACAGGAAACAGTTTTATAGTGCAGAAGTAGGAGCAACTGGAGGTGGGGACAGCGGTGTTAAGGAAAATTTTAACACACGTGTAGAGGCTCAAGGCACGTAGATTAAGAATAAGAATATGCAGAGCGTAGGCCATGGTTTCGCACGTGATCGTGGAATTTTCAGAGGTTCTTTTCGGTAAGACTAACGGTGCACCACGTGGTGCCGGGTATCAAATCAGTTTTTTTGTAAAACTGAAGTAACTAGGAAAGGTAATGATGGGATTATATGTATTTTTGAAGGTAAGATTGATGGTTCGTTGAGCTCGGATGGGGAGGAGTTTAATATAGAAACTAGGGAATGTGATTGTTACTTCTTAAAGTCAAGGTTACCGACGACACACGGATTGGTTTATAATAAGAAGGTAGTTGTATTGAGAGATACTGGGGGTATAGGTTGTGTCATTACTAGGAGTTTGGTTTCAGATGATCAGGTGAAAGAACCTGATGTTACGTTGGTTGGTGAAACGACACAAAAATATCCTTTAGCAATGATTGGCATTGATTGTCCTTTTTCACTGGGAAAACTGAAGCTTTATGTATGGATGGTACTTTGAATGATTTAGTCATTGGAAACATTGATGGGTCAAACTTCTAGATATGTCTCATTTATTTGCTGCGGCTGTAACTAGGTGTCAGTCAATGCAGGCTGAGAAGCCTTACAGAAAATTTAAAGTTCCCGATCAGATAATTAACAATGACAAGGAGGCTTTCAAGCAAGCTCAAGTTGTTGTTCCAACTTTAGAAAATATCAGCTGTTTTACTAACATGCTGAAAAAAGTATGGTTGGTCGGTAGGAAAAACTGTTTTCATTATTTTATTTTTCTCTCGAAGAAAAAGGGGGGTCGTGCCTGTATTTTTATGTGTTTTTGTTTTTGTAGATGTTTTTGTTAATAAAATTGTCATGTTGAGACTTGCTCTGTATATCATAATTCATTTTAAAAGCTCAAAAAAGTCAGCATTGCATTTTGGGAGGTACTAAATGACAAAACAAAAACTACAAAAATGTACTTAAAACGCCAAATTACTACGGGAAAATGCAAAAAGGACACTGGGTAAGGTCGAAAATTGAAAATGGTAGGGTCGCTATTATAATTTTTATTTTGTTCCGTTATTGTAAAAAAAAGTAGATGATGATGATGATGATGATGATGATGATGATTTCGTGTTTAACGACGCGTCAACCCTCTTTGTGGGTCATAAGCGTCAAGCGGTTACGGATTAAACGGCATAAAGAATTATGAGGATATTAAAAGTAAAAAGTTAAGTATGATATTTATAAAAATCTGAAACAGTTAAATCTTATGAAAAAGTCCAATATCTTTTAAGAATAAAATAATATTATCAACAGGTACATCTTGAAACAATTGTTGCAAAGTGTCAGCTTTGAAGTATAAGTCACGGGACTGTGAAAAGTCTACACATTCAATTAAGATATGTTTAACAGTGAATGGCTGATCACATCCTACACAAGAAGGCTGATCATCACCATTCAAAATATAAGAATGAGTAACTCTAGTATGGCCAATGCGCAGTCGTGTTAATACTACATCCTCTTTCCTGGAAAACTGTGGAGGAGAGCATTTTGTTCCAACGACAGGTTCAATGGCATGGAGTTTGTTATTTATTGTACGGTCCCATTCGCCTTGCCATTCCGACAAGATGTATCTGTTGATAAATGGTTTGAAATTATTAAAAGGAATTTTAAAAACAGATGGATCAAGATTGAGCGATTCCTTTGCTTTCTTGTCAGCACACTCATTGCCGACAATGCCAATATGTCTCGGAAGCCAACAAAACAAGATTTGGTGTGTTTTAGAAATTTCATGATGTTTTTCGATCAATTTTTGTATTTGAGGATTTTTAGATGATGAATAGTCTAAAGCCTTAAGCACAGAAAATGAATCAGAAAATGTAATTGCTTTTTGAATTGTTGAAAATCTGAAAAAATCTAAAGCTAGGTCTATTGCTTTGGCTTCAGCTGTAAAAATAGATGAACCATCTGGAAGGCGCAAGGTTTGGTGCGTATCTTTAGAAACATACGCACAACCAACTGAAAGTAACTGTCCTTATAGCCTTCCTTTGTTTAGGTTTCCATTATTGTCTGGTCGCTTAATGTTTGTTATTCTTTCCCTTTGGTGTCTTTGATGGGTGGAGTAAGTTAATTGTATCGATTCCTGATCTTTGTTTTACTTCTACTTTATCTCCTTCTTTGGAACCATCAGTATAGACTTGCTGGTAATCATTGAAACGTGACTGCAGTACCTGAAAGTTTTGTTTGAGAAGTATCGGATTTGATTCGGATTTTTTGCCATCATGTAAGTCAAACAGAATATTAGGTTTTTTAATACACCAAGATGGAACTTCGGCGGTTTCAAGTTTTTGAATATTTCTAAGGTCGATACCTGAATTTTCTAGCAGTGGTACGATTCGTAATCCAAACGGTTTGATTGCTGTGGGTTTAGTTTCATACTTATCTACAAATTCAGGTGGAAACGAAATTTGGAATGCCGGGTTAGATGGATTAGCAGCAAGTCTGATAGCATACTAAAGTGAAAGTTTCTCTCTGCGCGAAGTTAAAGATGGTTCACCTGCTTCCACATAAAGGCTTAATACGGGAGAAGTACGGAAGGCTCCCATAGCCAAACGAAGGCCTTGGTGATGGATAGTATCCAATGATTTTAAATAGGACTTTCTGGCAGAACCATAAACAACAGACCCATAATCTAATTTAGATCTTATTAAAGACCGGTAAAGATGTAATAAAGTATACCGATCTGCTCCCCAACTTGTATGAGCTAAAACTCTCAATAGATTCAAAGCTTTTAAGCATTTCGCTTCAAGATATTTAATATGGGGAATAAAAGATAACTTTTGATCAAATATGACCCCAAGAAATTTGGCTTCTTCAACCACAGGAATTTGTGATCCGTATAAAAACAGGGAAGGATGTTCGTGTTTCTTCCGTAGTTTACAAAAATGAACACACTGCGTTTTCGACTTGGAGAACTTGAAACCATTTTTATCAGTCCATTCTTCTATTCTTTTTAAATTTTGTTGTAACTTTCGTTCAATTGTTTTCATGTTTTTTGAACGGTAACATATACAAAAATCATCAACATACAATGAACAGTCTGTTTTGTCGTCCAAACATTGTACAATATTATTTATTTTGATGTTAAATAGCGTAGTTGAGAGAATACTACCTTGAGGGACACCCTGCTCTTGTGCATAGAGATCTAAGAAGGTAGATCCCACGCAGACTTGAAATACACGCTCACCTAAAAAACTTTGAATAAAACTGGGAAGTTTTCCCCTTATTTCCCAGGTTATGGAGATCTCTCAATATTCCATAACGCCATGTGGTATCATATGCTTTTTCCAAGTCGAAAAAGACAGCTACTACGTGTTCTTTATTAATAAAAGCATTTCGTATAAATGTTTCTAGTCTTATTAAATTGTCGTTGGTACTACGTTCCGAACGAAAACCTGACTGATATTCTGAAATGAGGTTGTTGGACTCTAAGTACCAAACTAATCTCTTGTTTATCATTCTCTCCAATGTTTTACACAAACAACTTGTCAAAGCTATCGGTCGGTAATTCGTAGGTTCTGCATGATCTTTCCCTGGTTTTGGAATTGGTACAACAGTAGCAAAACGCCAGCTCTCAGGGCAGACCCCCGTTTCCCAAATATTATTATAGATATCTAAAAGTGTTGAAAGAGAAGTTTTTGGCAGATGTTTAAGCATCTGATAATGAATTTCATCGGGGCCGGTTGCCGTATCATGTGATTTGTCAATGGCTTCAACTAGTTCGGATAAGTTAAAAGGTTTGTTGTATTCTTCGTGATTGAGGGATTTGAAGTTTAGATTTCTTTTCTCTTGGTCCTTTTGGAAATTTCTAAAAGTGTCAGAATAATTTCGCGGTGATGAATTACTCAAGAATGTGCTACCAAGAGTATCTGAAATATCTTTTTAGTTGAAGCTTTTGTGTCAAAACCAGTATTTAGATGTGTAAAACTAGGGGACTTTGTTTTTCCTGAAATTTTTCGTACCATATCCCAAACCTTTTTAATGGGGGTTTTGTAGTTCAATTTGGAGACATATTCTCTCCATGACTTTCGTTTTGAAGCTCGGATTGTTCGTCGAGCTTTAGCTCTAAATACTTTTACGTCGTTTAGCTTTTCTGAAGTGGGACTTTTGCAAAACTTATTTAGAGCCTGTTTGCGCTTTTGAATAGCTTCTTTACAGTCATTATTAAACCAAGGTTTGCTTTTCTTAGTATTTGTGGAGGTCTTTGGAATGCATTATTCTGATATATTAATAAGTGTATCTGTGAAATCGGAAACAATGTCAGATGATTCATTTAAGTGATCAACTGATAACTCTTCTTCACATAAATTATGGAATAATTCCCAGTCGGCGTTATTCATTTTCCATTTCTGGTTACAATCCTCATCTGGTTCGTTTACGCTCTCAATTATAACAGGGAAGTGATCACTTCCGCACTGATCATCATGAACAGACCAGTCATAGTCCAAGAAGAGAGATGGGTGACACAAGGAGAGATCTAAAGAAGAAAAATGACCTGTCGCAGGGTGAAGGTAAGTATAAGATTTATCAGTCATCAAGCAAAGATCGCTCTTTGCAATAAAATCCTCAACAAGTGCTCCTCTGTTATTGATATCTTTACAGCCCCATAAAATATTGTGACCATTGAAGTCGCCAACTAAAAGATATGGCGATGGAAGTTGACTCAGCAATGAGTCAAGATGTTCGGGCTTTAAAGAAAATGAGGGTGGGATATATATAGAGCAAATTGTAGTTTCTTTATCCAGAGAAACCGATACTGCAATAGCTTGTAGGTCTGTTTTTAATTTGATCTCTCTTTGTGGTAAACACGATTTAACAAAAATTGAACCGCCACCAGATGGTTTGTTACCATCAGAATAGATATAGTTGTATGCATTGAAACCCCTGACATCAATGTTGTCATCAGTTTTTAAAAAAGTTTCTTGCAAACAAAAAAAAACGATGGGTTTAATAATGAAATAAGTAATAAGAGTTCATTATAATTTGATTTAAGACCTCGACAATTCCATTGTATTATTTTGTGTTTTAAATCCATTTTTTTGAAGAGATTAAGACTAGAAACTATTATGGAGCTGCAATTGGTGATATAGTTCTGCTACCACCAGCTCGTGGTGTTGCTGACCTCGATCTGTTATTGCCACTTGGTGATGATGGAGCTTCAGTGAACTCCATATCACTGTCACTCAAAGATCCGAATATGTTCTGGAATTTTATACTGTCTCTTTCCATTTTACGTTGTCTGTCTGTTTTTGAGACAATTGTTTTTTTCGGATCTTCCGATCCCTTATTAGTTCGACCCGAGTCGAGTTTCTCTTTTGCATGCGGCACTGGCTTCGGCACGGTCGCTGTCGACCGATCCGAAGCAACCTGGATTGCGCCATCTGATAAATTGGTTGAACTTTGCGGTGCTGGAGTAGGTTTACTCCATGCCCCAGATTTTTTCAGTTCAGCTATACATGATTCAACAGTCTGTGTTCCGGAGATGGTACATTTTACACCAGCACCCTTTGTGATGCTGGCGTAACTGGTGTTTGATGTTGTATGTCGCTCTTCAACAATTTTCCGAGCTTCTGGGAAAGATAACGATTGTTGGTACTTAACTGTGAGTATTTCTTTTTCTTTTTTTCCAAGCTGGACAGTCTCGAGAAAAAACAGCATGTTGTTCACCACAATTGACGCATTTGGCCTCATTCTTACATTGTTGATGGTTATCGACATGTTTGTCTTCACCACAATTGGCACAGAGGGATTTTTTCTGACATTTGCTTTCGTGGTGGCCAAACACCTGACAGTTGTAACATCTGAGAGGGTTCGGAATGTATACATCTACTTTGACAGAAAGATATGCTACTTTGATTTTCTGTGGTAGAACTGGTGCGTTAAATGTCAAAACATAAGTGCTTGTCGATTTAAGCACACCACTTCTACGAACTTGGATGTTACGAACACCAATAACGCCTTGATCTCTGAGATTGTCAAGAATCTCTTGTTCGCTGCATGGACGTAGTTCCAGGCTGCGAATGACACCCTTAGATGAATTAAGTGTATTGTGTAACGAGATCTTGACATTAAGCTCAAATAACTTTTTGGTGCTGAGCAGGTTTTTAACATGTTGTTTTTTCTCGATTTCCAAGAGGAGATCACCGGATCTGAGCTTTTTAATACTCTTTGGATGTCCAGCTATGGATTGTCTGCTTTTCTCGATCACAAAAGGAGACAAGCTTGACACAGTGCGTGAATCGTCCAATGATGTAATTACCAGAAAACGCGGAGCATTAGAAGGCTTTGGAATAACAGAATGTTGAATCGTATCACTAGAGTCATCTGACTCTTCGTTCCGTTGACGTTTTTTCGTGTTGCTGATAGTTTTTTTATTATTCGACATGAGGAGAATATCCTAGTTTCGTCCCAAGTGCTCTCCGCCCTCCGATCCCTACAAGGGAACACCATAATGGAGTGGTTATCCGACTCACAGGTGTTAGAGATACACGTGAGATATACTCGCATAAACAAAATGCCTACACGATTGGTCCGTTTGGCCACCGCCTTCTAGAGATAAAAAGACAGAAAAGGGTAAGGTAAATGGGCATATGGTTGGTATCAGGAAAGATCAAAAAAAAAATTGAAGAGAAAGCAAAGCGGTATCTCTAGGGCTCGGCGCGACCAGCCGATTGACCGTGCCGGACCGCACGGACACCCGGCTACACCGAAAAGCCAGGCCAAAGAGGCGTGTTGGGTACCTGAAGCACCGCCACCTCAGGTAACCCTCAACCTCCAGGATCCCTTCTTCCGGCTTACAGGACGCCACCCACGGCAAACGGGTGGTACTTCCTTTAGCTCTTCCCAGTGGGTACAGATACCACAGCGGCAATGTGCCCAGTGGGAATTGAGCCCCCAGGGCCAGGGCAAGGCAGGAAGTCTAATACCTGGGGGTAAAAAAAGTAGAGTCGGGGGATCTGAATTAGGGTCGGTCGGGTTAACGGAAACACGGCTATTTTTTACGCCTGATTGACTATGCGACGAGGTATCCGGAACCGATATCGTTACCAAATATTAAAACAGAATGTGTTGCGGAAGCGCTTGTTGAAAAATTTGGCAGGGTTTGTATCTCTGATGAAATGTTGACTGATTATAGGTCACAGTTCACTGCTGAGGTTATGAAAGAAGTCAGCAGATTACTTTCTCTTCAGCAGTTAACTACGCGTCCAAGACACCCAATGTGTACCGGCTTAGTTGAACGCTTCCACGCTACGTTTAAGCAGATGTTAAGTCGCATGTGTGCCGAACTCTAAAAAGACTGTGATAAATATCTACCAGCTTTGTTATATGCGGTTAGAAAAGTCCCATAGGAGCCATTAAGGATTTCCCCTTTAAAATTGCTGTACGGCGTAACGTCAGAGGTCCAATGGCAATATTAAGAGGATTATTGGCTTATGAGGTTCGCGATGAGCAAGTTCTTTCTTCGTATTGGAACGTTACCGAGCTCAGAACGGTTAGAGCAGACATGAAAGTTGGCACTTGAAATTTTAGGGAAGGTTCATATTAAGCAGAAGGCTTATTATGATAAAGGCGCAATCTCGCGTAAATTTGACGTCGGAGATAAAGTACCCTTGTTGCTACCGACTGACAGTAATAGCTACCGACTGACAGTAATAAACTATTGCTTCAATGGAAAGGTCCCTATGAAGTAGTTGAGGTACATCGTTGGGACCTTTCCACTGAAGCAATATTTTATTACTGTCAGTCGGTAGTTGAGGCAGTTAACAGAATGGATTACAAGTTGACGTCAATGGTAATGTTAACACCTATCACGCTAACATGCAGAAGCAATATGTTGAGCGTCAGAATGTGACGTCACATTGTTTGCTCTCAGTTGAGTCCGTTCCGTCGACTGAAACTGATGACTTCGACGAGTTCTCATTAGAAGATTGCGCTTTTCCGACGGCAAAGCAACCGTAGACGTTTAAGGACGTCAATATTTCAGCAATGTCAACGGCAGAACAGCGTGAAAAGTCAAAAGCGTTGATAGAATAGTACCCGGACGTACTGTCGAGATTACCGGGACGAATTGATCAAATACAGCATGTAATTAAGTTGCTAACGTCAGAACCACTAAGGTCAAAAGGATATTCTATACCATACAAAGTACGGGATGAAATGGAAAAAGAAATTCGAGAAATGTTAGATTTAGGAGTTATTGAACCATCTATGTCTCAGACATCATCCCCTGTAGTACTTGTTCTTAAAAAAGATGGTTCGGTGCGTATCTGCATTGACTTCCTTAAACTCAATGAAGTGACGGAATTCGATGCAGAACCGATGTCAAATACGGAGGAGGTTATAAGTAGAATGTCGACCCACAAATACTTCAGTAAATTAGATCTATCAAAGGGCTATTGGCAGGTAAAAACGAAACCTCTTACTGCTTTCGAAACTCCTAAGGGTTTGTTCCAATTCAAAACTATGCCCTTCGGTTTAGTAAACTCTGGATCAACATTTTGCAGGTTGATGAGAAAGATTTTACCGATCTTTTCAACGTTGAAATATTTATAGATAATGAGTGGATCTTTATTGATAGGAAGGATAATGAATACCCCCGTAAACCCCAGTTTGCTTATATGAAGTGGGATTTCAGGGGGTCTAAATTATACGGACATGTTGTTCCCATTGGTGTAAATGTATGATAGTGTAAATTACAAGCTATAGTGTTTTCGATTGTTTATATTCTTGTATAGCATGTTTACTGTATATTATCATGCATGGTTTTGTTTAAGTGGGCCTCAAGGAAGAGTAGCTTGTAGCTAATTGTGTTACCCACTGAAAATAAAGACTTTATTATTATTATTATTATTTATTGAAACTTGGAAAGACCACTTGACGTCATTACGTCAAGTTCTGGAATAACTTAGGACAGCCAAGTGAACGGCAAAACCTTCGATATGTATGATTGGATATAGCAGTATCGAGTGTCTTGGTCATAGTGTAGCTGCTCGATCAGTTAGACCGCAAGAGGATAAGATATAGGCTAGAAAGGATGCTTCTCATCCTTCTACCAAAAGACAAATGAATTCATTGCTTGAGTTTCAGTATATATTTCTCAGAATTGGTCCAACGAATTACTTTTAAAATGTGCCTTTTGGTTACTTAGTGTATGTTTTTGTGTGCTCTAATTGTCATTGAGTTGAAAAATCCGTAGCTAGGGTAACAGTGAGCTCGACTTAAGGTACTCGCCAGTACATATCGCTTTGGCCCGACTAATTTCTTAAAATAAGCCTCAAGATTACTCGGTGTTTCTGCTTTGTCTGCACTTATTCACATTGAGTTGAAAACTTCGTAGCAATGGTGACAGAGGGGTCGGGGTTTTGGTATCTGCCGGTTCAGAGACGTTGGTGTAGCTAATAGTTCGGTTTATACTTCGCAGACTAGGCCTGACGAATTTCTTTTTCAAATGTGCCTCTGCACTAATTCGTATGAAATTGAAAATTCCTTAGCTAAGGTAAAAGGAAGATCGACTTTAGACACCCGTTACAACATAGCGGTTATTATAGTAAATATTTTGTTATATAATTCTCAGAATTGGCCAGGCGAAGTTTCAAAATGTGCCTCTTAGTTTCCCGGTGTCGGTTCACTGTTCGCACTTTTCCCATTGACTTGAAACTCCCTAGCTAGGGTAACAGGGAGATCGACTTTTGCCACCCGCCAATAAATTGCGGTTGATATGGCAAATATTTTGTTATATATTTGTCAGAATTGGCCGGACAACGAATTTCTTTTAAAATTGTACCTCTTGATTACTCAGTGTATGTTCTTTGTGTGCATTTATTTTCATTGAGATGAAGACTCCGTAGACAGGGTAACAGGTATGTCGAGTTTTAGTATCTGCCAGCTAAGTTTGTTTGTTTGATTTGACGTTTAACGTCCCCGTCAACACTGTAAAGGTCATTTTGGAGACGTTGCTTCCAATTTTGTGGGACTTTTACCCGACATTGAGATGAAATGACATCTCAAGTCCTGTCGCCCAATGAAACCAATAGGGTTTATTAGCATGGGCGTTCCGCCTCGCACCGCGGTTCCTGGACAGGCTTAGATCCTCTAAGCGGTTTACCAGTACTAGTGTGCGGGCCGGATTCAGCTCTGCATGGACTGTGAATTCATGTTTAACGTCGCTTTCAACAATTTTTCAGTCATATCACGACGGTGTCTGGTTGCGACAGGGAGCGCAATGCTCACTTTTATAGTGCTGCCTCACTGAAGTATCATGTCCCAGACACATTACATGATACCACACCCAGTCACATTATCCTGACACTGGGTCGACCAGTCCTAGCTCTACCCCGTAAATCTCGGTGCCAAGCGAGGAGCAGCTAGTACCATTTTTAACGACTTTGGTATATCGCGGCCCGGGATCGAACCCGTGACCTCCCGTTCCCCGGAGCGCACACTCTACCAACTGAGAGCTCTGCATGGAAGCATCATGCCGCCCATATATTTCTTCAAGCCCCTATGGGCGGGGGCCGCTGCCAGCTAAGTGAAGTGGGTGTAGCTAATATTTCTGTATACATATCTCCGAATTGGCCCGACGAATTTCTTTCTATATGTGCCTCTTGATTATACAGTGTATGCTCTTTTTGTGTTTTTGTTCTTATTTAATGGAAAACTCCGAAGCTAAGGTAACAGGGCGCTCGACTTCAGGCACCCATCAGAACATAGCGGTTGTTGTAGGAAATATTATGTTATATATTTCTCAGAACTTGCCCGACGAATTCCTTTCTAAATGTGCCTCTTAGTTACTCTGTGTCGATTCTTTGGGTGCACTAATCTCATACTTGAAAACTCCCTAGCTAGGGTAACAGGGAGCGTGACTTTTGACACCCGACAATATATTGCGGTTGATATAGCAAATTTTTATTATTTATTTCTCAGAATTGGCCCGAAGAATTTCTTTTAAAAAGTGACTTTTAAATACCCAGTGTTTGTTCCAATGTGCACTTATTCTCATTGAGTTGAAAACTCCGAAGATAGGGTAACAGGGAGCTCGAGTTTTGGTACATGCCAGTACAGTGAGGTTGCTTTAGCTAATATTTCAGTATATATTTTTCAGAATTGGCCTGAGGAAGTTCTTTTAAAATCTGTCTCTTGATTAATCAGTGTGTGTTCTTTGTGTGCACTTATTCTCAATGAGTTGAAAACTCCGTAGCCAGGGTAACAGGGAGCTCGACTTTAGGCACCCGCCATCACATTGCGGTTGGCATAGCAGATATTTTGTTACATATTTCTCAGCATTGGCCCCACACGCCAGTACAAAACATTTAATATGGGAAACAGTTTTTAATATATTTCTCAGAATTGGCACGACGAATTTCTGTTAAAATAAGCTTCTTTATTACTTAGAGTATGTTCTTTGTGTGCACTTATTCTCATTGAGTTGAAAACTCCGTAGCTTGGATAACAGGGTGCTCGAGTGTTGGTACCTGTCGGTTCAGTGAGGTTGGTCAAACTAATATTTCAGTATACATTTCTTGGCTTATCCAGAAAATGCCAACTTTAACACCTGTACACCTAGCCCTTTGAAATTTTATAAAGTTTGTGACCTCTATAAAACTAAGGAATACTGAAAAATTTAAGCTAGTATCTTTAGGAATTCTGGAGTTACAGCCACTCAAAAATATATTGAATATATAACAAAATGCATAGCTTGTACCTGGGTAGGTACAAGTAGTTTAGGTCGTAGTACCAAAGCGTTAATCCAAAATCATTAGTCCATAGACAAAATGGCAAATATCAGTGTTCAGATCAACAGACATGGACTCCAGAAGAGTGTAATCAGGCGTCCGCGAATAGTAAGCATTACTTGGTAAGCAAGCTTCGCCCACCATGCCCATCGACCCGAACGATGAAAAGGTGTAAATGCCGCGAAGGGTATGTCCGAGATTTTGGAAGTCATTCTTTGGCTTTCCATTGGCAAACATATCAGAAATAATTCTTGAAATGGCCACATTGTACGGAGCAACAAGATCATGGTGCCTCCCATAGAACTTCTTTAGTGTTGATACCAGTTTGGTTTTTTTGATACCCCTGGCATAACAACCTGGTAGTGAGCACCTTCCAACGTCCCATAAAGTCCTGATACTTGGAACAGGCTCTAGCATAACGGATAAACTGTGAAACGTAAACTCCATATGAGCAGTTTTATCACACTTGATTCTAATGGGTTCCTGTATTAAAAATGCATAACATTCGAATTTCAAACTTAAATGTGTTGATATTTGGGTATAGGTAATATACCTATACAATGATACTGTTACATTTACAAGTTTATTGTTGTTTATGAAAATACAAACATTTAAATTGGAGCTCGAACTTGGTAACAAAGTTTAAGCAGGCTGTGTATGGTACTTTATTATGCACTCATTGTATTTCATTTTCTTTTCTTTGTATCCCAGGCGAATCCGACCTCTGTAGCTCTGTCGGATGCGTGTCTCACTGGTGATCAGGAGGACGTTGGCTCGATACCTGCCTGGGATGGACAACATTCTTTTGATCATGAGATCTTTTCTACGCTCATTCTTTCCCTTTCCACTGGTTCAAGAGGGGTGGTTGTCAGTTTCATCATTTATCATCGCCTGATTGCAATCGGTCTGGCTCCTTTGCACGACACTCCAGGTTTGTTGATTTCGCAGGACTCACATTTCGGTACCGATGGTTTCTGAAACAAAACGCAGTGATCGTGAAAAGAATTCTATTCAATTTTGATCCCCAACAATCTGTCTTCATAGCAAAACCTTAGTTTACTGGGGTATATAAGAGTTTTCTTATTTCTACTCTAAAACATAGGTTGTGGGCACTTTTTAGAAACCCCGTCGAGTACACACTGTATATTTTTATGAGCAGACATAAGAGAAAGTCTCCCTTTTTTCATCAGATAAAAAAGCAGTTTTACGTAAAATTAACATATTTGCATGGCTTACATTTGTCGCGTTCAGATGGTTTTGTTGAAACTAAAATTTTTGATAAACGAGATTATTTTGATTTTGATACTGTCAATTTTTGTTCATTGTTATGTAGTCTATATTATATTTCTCAGCTTATTCGTTCTGCCTGAGTGTCTAGTCAAGTCACAATAAATCTTTAACTGTAAATATGTTCTAGAAAGGGTTATCCTTTGGAAGCAAGGAATACACCACAGAACTGGAAAATATGGAGTGTACTTGTTTTCTGGGCATGACTAGCTAGTTTCGACCATTTAGACCTCATCAGTGACCCTCAAATATTTTCAAAATTCCACAATGGAATCAATGATCCCAAAGGACAAAAAAATATAAACTACACTATGGTGTAGGGCATGGGAGACTTTTTACGGCCGCCACACATTCCCAGTAAGACCTCTTAAACAAGGTCACATGTATCAAAAACTTCGTATAGCATTTTCAAAATTTTATCGGTGTCATTTTTACCCAGTTTGTATTTAGTAAAATCTTGTGATAATGAGCGCGAAGCGATGAGCCGCCTTTTTATTCCGTCATTGTTTGGTTTATTATGGAGACGCTGCTTCCGATTTTGTGGGAATTTCACCCGACATCCAGATGAAAATAGAAGTGAAGGCAATGATCAGGAATCGAAACAATTAACCGACAGCTCCCACCAGAGACACCAAGGGAAAGAAACACAAACATAAAACAACTAGACCCTAATGGAAACTTCACTAGCGGAAAGCCAAAAGGATAGTTACTTTCCCACAAAATGGCCAATTGGCTATCCAAAGCAAAATAATACAAGCGATACACACACTCAAAGATAAGCCATAACAAAATTAAACCACGACAGAAGAGCCGTCTTGGAACGGTCAGTGAAACGAATTCCACTGGGGGGGTGGGGGCTTAAATCAATTTTACGTGGCCACAATCCTCGCCCTTACTTCCGTCGCGATTTAGACAAATAAATTGTTTATTCCGCATGAAGGCCTGCTAACTCATCAGTGCAACTTCTCCGTGAACACAAAAATCAATCAACATCTCATCTCAAGCCCTGCCGCCCAATGAAACCAAAAGGCTTATACGCATTGGACGGTCTGGCTCACACCTCTTTACCCGGGCAGGCTTACTCTTTCTAAAGTGGTTTACCAGTAGTCATGTGTGGTCAGTTTCAGCTCTCCGTGGAAGCACCATGCATCCCAATCTATTTCTCCAAGCCCCGATGGGCGGGGGCGAATTAGATGGTGCAACGTCATTTCTTTGTATCAAACATGTTATGTAAACAGGTAAACGCATGCGATACAGTTAGATATATTGGCGGGATTCCTTTAACCAATGGCGGAAGGGAGGGAGAATCAGAAGGAATCAATAACATTTTTCGTCGATTCTTTGGTGTTAGAATCGAAGTAGATCAGCTCTTGTTCTGTCATTTATTGAGTGATATAACACTGTTTGTCGGACAGTTGTAAGTAGACAAATCAGTCCCGCTACGCGCTCGTAATTTGATATACATTACAACTGACCTTCAAACAGTGATAAATCACTATAATATAAATCACCGCAAGAGCTGATCTACTTCTTAAATATATTATCGCACTGAAGGGAGCTTACCACTAAATATTTTCCATAGGCGACAATAGTAACCTTTTACATGCTCCCACAAAAACTACACATACAAAACTTTTCAGACCTTACTCATTTATAGAGCCATCCTAGCTCAACAAGTTGATGAGAAAAAAATCCACATGTTGCCCGTCTCCTTTTCTAGTTATGGTCCACCATGTTTGTTTACATGCAGATTCGCAGTGAATACAGGCCGGCTTTTTAAAGGAGAGGTGACAATATAAAATCAGCAACAATTTCTTTGAGCTTGCAGGTATAATTATAAAACACACATCATTTTATTTCCTTATAACTATCCTTTTCCCACACTGAAATGAAATATGGGATATTTATCCAATGGAAGCCAGCCTGGTATTTAGAATGCAACTAAAAGCTCTGTCCCAAAGTGATAAAATCCAGTACCTACCGTATTTAGTGCAAAGCTACCTATACCAAACCTTTATTGTCTTTATGATCCATCAAAAGCATTGTCAAATAGAAATTTAGATCATATCTAATAATTTAAGGATGCGTAATAAATGTTCAGTGGCAAAGAATCTTTGAAAGTTGCAAAAAAGTTATCGCTTTCAGATTCTACAATGAAAGCCGAACAAACCATATTTTGTGAAAAAGCGCAAATTGTACCTCTTTCTGGAATGGAACCCAGACACCGGCTTGCATCAGTGGTTCTTCTCCTATGTCTTTGGAACACTTCAATCCTAAAATACACTAAATTATGCCTTAATAGCATACCAACTGGTATTTAAAGTAGAAGTAAAACAAAGATCAGGAATTGATATAATTAACTTACTCCACCCATAAAAGACACCAAAGGGAAAGAAATACAAACATTAAGCGACAAGACCATAATGGAAACCTAAACAAAGGAAGGCCATAAGGACAGTTACTTTCCCACAAAATGGCCATATGGCCATCCAAAATAAAAAGACAAAAGTGATACACACAGTAAGTAACAAACAACAACATAAATAAATCGCCACAGAAGAGCCGCCTTGGAACGGTCAGTGGAAGATTTCCACTGGGGGGGCTTAAATCGATTAAACGTGGCCACAATCCTCGCCCTTATTTCCGTCGCGATTTAGACAAATAATATTTTCAGTCCGCATGAAGGCCTCCTAACTCATCAGTGCAACATCTCCGTGAGCACAAAAATCAAAGAACCACAGAGGTGAGACAACGGTGAGGACTCGACAGCAAGAAACCACTGAAATGCTTGGGCAAAAGAAAACCAACAGTTAGACTCCGAAGGCTGATTTCACACCTTTACCCCCTATTTTATGTAAAAATGTCATTTTGAGGATATTTTGATGATAAAACTTTGTCAAAAATGGTTATAAATACCTTAATACCATGTGACACAGTGGATACATATCTGTTCAGATCCTTTAACATGATCTAATCAATTAGAACCAATAATAGATGAGAAAACTTATTGCGATATTGCAGCGGAGACAATTTTGAAGTTTTGCTTAGGCTAGAGACCAAGGCCATAAACCATGTAACCTTACTGTTAAATTCCAGATGGAGTAGATTCTTTCTCTTGTGTATCCGGTTATATACTTTCTGTAAGCTTTTTTCCAAAACAAACCCAAAAACAACTGATTAACATGGCTTTAAAGTAAGTCCCCCCCATGCACAGATCAGAAGCAAAAACTGATCAAATACACCCAGTTAGACTTAATTACCACTAACATTACACTTTTTTACAGTTTCTGTGGCAAACCACATGCCAGGAATATCCATTTTATGATAAAGAATTGGATAGAACCTACCAATGTGTGAAAATATTTTCCATAGGCGACAATAGTAACCTTTTACATGCTCCCACAAAAAACTACACATACAAAACTTTTCAGACCTTACTCATTTATAGAGCCATCCTAGCTCAACAAATTGATGAGAAAAAATCCACATGTTGCCCGTCTCCTTTTCAAGTTATGGTCCGCCATGTTTGTTTACATGCAGATTCGCAGTGAATACAGGCCGGCTTTTCAAAGGAGAGGTGACAATATAAAATCAGCAACAATTTCTTTGAGCTTGCAGGTATAATTATAAAACACACATCATTTTATTTCCTTATAACTATCCTTTTCTCACATTGAAATGAAATATGGGATATTTATCCAATGGAAGCCTGACTGGTATTTAGACTGCAACTAAACAAATTGTGGGTACTCGTTAGAACCGCCTCGCCACAATAGCGAAGTGTTTAGACATATTCCCTTTATGGGATAAGTATGGATTTGTTAAGCAGACTGACAGACAAGTATGCGGATGGACGAACAAAAACACAATAATCGGGCAGGTTCTTACTTGGGTTCTATAACATGCACTGTGGCCGGTGTTAGATACTCTTCAGAAGCATTAACTCCTGTGTACAATTCCAAAGGGTTTGCCGGGTAGACTTTTGCACAGCTGGTCTTCATTGGAACACCCTGTCAACTAAACACCTTAACACTACGCTTACCATTTATAGAAACACGCCTATATAAATTTACCACCATAAAAGCAAATTTTCTGGTAAGAAAATATGATATTTGTTATAATTCTGCTCAAAACATAGATTGTGAGTACTCCTAAGAAACACCTCGGCGAGGCGGTTGTAGAGGCGGTTCTAACGAGTATCCATAATCTGTTTCTGTTCAGAAATTGGAAATGTAGCGCATACCCCTGTAAACCCCAGTTTTTACTATGTAACAGTGGGGTTTAAGTAGGACAAAATTATAAGGGCGTGTTTTCGCCATGAGTTTGAAACCTTTTTTTTTGGGATGATATATCAACCCTGTATGTTAGGATTACGTAAAGTATTTTTCTTTTGTTTTGGTTTTAAGGCCCTTTCAAGATCATCTTATATTTTAGAGCCAATAGTTTCCGAGATGTGCGCGAAACCCGGAGTACCTGAAGAAAAACCATCCGACTTTCCGTTGCAGAACTTGGCATCCCACGTGTGACCAGACTGATGTTCTGACCCACAGCGGTGAGACCACTGGTCAACGATTTTAAACATATTTGAAGATCACCTCTGTAAAACGACTCTTTTATATCGGAAACTGAACTGGTTATCTGTATTAACGAGCCTAATATCATTTCAACACATTTTGTTCGCTTTATCCAGACTTTGTATGTTAGTCATGCGACATCTCTTTTAAAATGCTATTATTATCTACATCAGGGACAAGATTATTATTTCTTTCTTCACTTGGTGCTTCTGCAAGGTCTGTTTCATCAAGAAAACACGCCTATATGATTTTGACCCTTGAAAAATACAAATGAAGGCAATAATCAGGAATCGATACAATTAACCCACAGCTCCCATCAGAGACACAAAAGGGAAAGAAACACAAACATTAAACAACAGACCCTAATGGAAACATCAATAGCGGAAAGCCAAAAGGACAGTTACTTTCCAACAAAAAGGCCAATTGGCTATTTAAAACAAAATAATATTAGCGATACAAACACTCAAAGACAAACCATAACAAAAATAAACCGCGGCAGAAGAACCGCCTGTGACCGGTCAGTGAAACGAATTCCACTGGGGGGGGGGGGGTGGGGGGCTTAAATCGATTTTACGTGGCTACAATCCTCGCCCTTACTTCCATCGCGATTTAGACAAATAGTTTGTACAGTCCGCATAAAGGCCTCATCCGTGCAACATCTCCGTGAACGCAAAAATTCAAACAACCACAGAGATGAAACAACGGTGAGGACTCGACAGCAAGAAACCCCTGAAATGCTGGGGCAAAAGAAAACCAACAGTTAGACTCCAATGGGCCCGACCAGAGACAGAGCATCAGGTACCAACTAACATTACATAGAATTAGATTCTCTCTAATTCTCAATAAGCTTTTACGCTTGAACCGTCATAGAATCTGAGGCCTGACCCACCGACGTGCAGTTAAAGAGGGGAGCAAAGTTGTCAACCGTGATTGGGTTAACTACCATGTATGAAGCCTGTCGTATAATATTTATGTTGTACCCAATCTTTTTATATGTCGTCACCATAACACACGGGTTCCGATAGACCTTGTTGCAGAAGAGATTTAAGTCAAATACTGAATTATGAAATTTAATCAGAATGGCGTCTATAACATTTTTGAAAAGGCTTTGCGTAGTTTATGGTACCGTTTAACCTGATTAAGAAGTTTAGCAGTTAACAATTTATTACGAGTGTTAAAGTCAGTTACATGACTACACACTCTGACAAATCGAATCAAATGCGATATATAAACGCGATAGGATGACGCACGAGGAACATCAACATCCCAAAAAGGAAAATTTACAATCTCAAAATCAAAATCATCCCGTTTATCATAAATTTTCCAAGAAACAAACCCATCTGCAATAGATAGATGTAAATCCAAAAACGGGGCCTCGGTATCAGAAGAATTTGCTTTATTTAACTCTAGGGGGGGGGGGATGGGTAAATTTGACTGATCAAACCATCGAAATAGTTATTGTCAATATTTAATAAATCATCCAAATAACTAGAAGTCGAGCTTAAAGCTTCAATGATTTCAGATTGGTTTTCAGCAGAAAGGGGCATCATGAAGTCTCTCATAACAAAACAAGAACAGATCAACCACAAGGGGTGCGCATTTAGTACCCATCGGAATACCCACAACTTGTCTAAATACCTTACTACCAAATTTTATATAAATAGTGTCAAGTAGAAAGGTGAGAGCTTCACACACTTTCTGACATGACCATTAAGTATAATGTTTATGGTCTTCAGAAGTGAAAAAAGCATTTCTTGTATTACATGAAAGATATCGGGAGTCTTCCCCTTGAAATGTTCATTCAATTAAATCATTAATATTTTCTTTTATAAGATTATGAGGAAGTGTAGTGTAAAGGGTGGAAAAATCATTTATAGACAGATTTCGTTTCGCTGACCGTTCCAAGGCTGTTCTTCTGTCGCAGTTTATTTTTGTTATGGTTTGTCTTTAGGTGTTTATGTCGCTTACATTTTTTTTATTTTGGATAGCCAATTGGCCATTTTGTGGGAAAGTAACTGTCCTTTTGGCTTTCCCCTGTTGGTGTTTCCATTGGAGTCTGTTGTTTCATGTTTGTGTTTCTTTCCCTTTGATATCTCTGAAGGGAGCTTTGGGTTAATTGTATCGATTCCTGATCATTGCCTCCACTTCTATTTTGAAGCACAAAAACGTCTGGATTTTAATTTATTTAAAACTTCATCAGAATTTTTATAGACCAAAATGGATTTCTACCTGATCTTTCGGAGACTTTATCGCAATATTTTATCACATGTTTTTGATTGCAGTAAAACATGAAGTTAATAATTTGGAGAGTTCAGTGGTGGTAAAAGAGCTTGAATTTGCAATAAACCCTGTATGGTCTTTTATGAATATGTTCTTTAAAATGGTTATCCTTTGGAAGCAAGGAATACACCACAGAACTGAAAAATATGGAGTGTACATGTTTTCTGGGCCAGACTAGCTAGTTTCGGCCAATTAGGCCTCATCAGTGACCCTCAAATATTTTCGAAATTCCACAATGGAATCAATGACCCCAAAGGACAAGAAAATATAATCTACACTATGATGTAGGGCAGGGAGACGTTTTACCGCCGCCGCCGCCATTACAAGTTTGGGTAACCAATATAACCTAGGAAGCTTGCCTTGGCCTTCTGTAACACAGACAGCAAACTTGGTGGCTGAATGAAAAATGCGGTCATCAACTAAAGCGCTCTCTACAGCTAAAGGCTGTAGTTCATATGCCTTAGTACCACCAAGTTCTTGCTGAAGACTGAAGAGTGTTAACATAGTGAAGCCGTCAAACAACGGCCACATTGTTAGCGGCCTTATCTGCTGTAGCGAAAACAAACTTCGTATGAAATTCTTGAACACCTAGTTTAAGCGTAAAGACGTCTTAGGTTTAGGAGGTAATAAGTTCGTATTTTGAGAATAAAAATAAATGCGTTTGTTCATTAATTTCAGAATGATGCGTTTCCATTCTTTAAGAGCTTTAGGCTCAAAATACTCTCGTTTACACCATCGATAAACAAATTCATTCAAGGCAATTTCATCTCTACATGTATTGAAATCAATTTTAGAAGGAAAACGATATTTCGGTCCTTTAGAAATTATATTACGAACCAGGAATAACTTTTAAATTGCCAGTAATAATATGACCAACAGCAGGATAGCAATACACTGAAGTTTTATAGTCACAGGTATCAGGAGCGTTAATGTCAATATCAAGATCAGGAAAAAGTTTATTGAAATTAAAAATGATAGATTTAACAAGTTTATTGCATTTATAGCAAATTATGGGTGTTTCAGTATTTTGAAAATATGCAGGAATGAACCCCACGTTTAAATAGTAAAACTGGGGTTTACAGGGGTAAACCTTATCTTTTTTTATTTCTGCTCTAAAATATAGATTGTGGATCCTCGTTAAAACTGCATCGAAGAGGCGGTTCTAACGAGTACTTACAATCTATATTTTGAGCAGAAATAAGAAAAATATCACAATTTTTCATCTCAAACATTTCGATTTTTCGGCGATAAAGTTTAAAATGTATAGGCGAGTTTTCGTAATGTTATCGACTATTTCGTCTTCCTTAGAGTAAGTATTCAATATCACACACTCATCGGGATCCATCTGAAAAATGTCGTTATGCAAATTGTGTGTTTCTGTCCTAGAAAAAAGCATGTCTAGTTCTTCGCCTATATCTGGTTGAGTAATATCTGCGAAAGATCAATTGTTACCAGATACATCAATTCCAGCGATCAGGTTTGCGCGAATATCTGACTCAGGTGTTTCCACAACAATTCCTGGAAGATCATTCAAAACGTCTAGTCAGCATGACTCTCTATCATTACTGCTGTCTGGCTTTTCGGTGTCTTTGGGTTTGCTCTATAACATACCGATTACAGCCGCTAATGTCTGTAAAAGGCATAGTGTTGATTCTTTTGCGCCAAACAGTATCTTGTCCACAATATTTCCCTTCTGACGATAAATCAAATCAAACTTCTTCAGAGTCAAAAAACTCATTCTGCGATGCAGTTTTGGCAAGATTAATGTCCTTAAGGAATTTTAAAATTTCATATTTTTCATAGATTTTGCAGTATTAAATACGTCCTTCATTAATTGCAATAGAGTAAGAGGCTCGTTATTAGCTGACCTGGCAGCTTATGTGTATTAACTCCCCTAATGTCAATATAACCCATTTTGTTCGCTTTACTCCAGACTTTGACTGTTAGACATGCAACATCTCTTAAAAAACGGAATTATTATCTTGTCTATCGCATGAAACTCCAGGTACATACAGTTCCATCCACCCTCTTCGTAACGTTCGTCTAGAATGTCATCCAACATTTGTCTAGTTATGTCAGTGGTCATGCTGTAACCTTTTAAGGCGTACCCAATGGGAACCGCATGTCGTCTCTCTGGTGTGTGTGTATGTTCTATCCATATCTGATAGCAGATATTCCAAAACTTCGTTTGCCATTTGTCTTGAAAGTAGAGCAGATCCGTTGATTGTTTCATTGAGTTCATATGATGTTGTTTGAAAATCTATTGGTGTGCATGTAGTAGCTTGAATGTTACCCAACGTACAATGTGAATTTTGTTTAACATCAGATAAATTGCTAGACTCACAAACATGGTAACATTCCTTAGCTATCACGGATTTCATCTCTGCTTTTAAAGTAATCTTTCAGTATTCTTTATAGTATTCTTTCAGTTTTTCTTTTGTATCTTTTAGCTCAGGTGATATCTAAGTCGGACATTTACAATGCTCACCGCTATATAGTCTCAGCATATCGACGGTAATAACCTCCCAAAGGTCAGCGTCAAATTCTGCCTCTAACAAAGTTGTAGTATTCTCCAAGTAACATATGTAGAGAAACTTGTTTGTGTTCAGAAAAGCTTTTTCACATAAAAGTTGCGGGACGCTATAAAATGGTACTTTACAGTGAACTTTAGGCTAAACTCCTTAATCAGGGTTATCGGTACCATAAACTACGCAAAGCCTTTTCAAAATTTTATAGACGCCATTCTGATTTAATTTCAAAATTCAATATTGGACTTAAATCTCTTCTGCAACAAGGTCTATCGGAACCCGAATTTTATGGTGACTTAGTATATAAATTCAGAAAAATATATAACCGCAATGACTTCAAATCCCAATTTCGTAAAATCATTCTTCGATATAAAAAGATTGGGTACAACATGGATATTATACGACAGACTGTATGCATGGTAGTTAACCCAATCACGGTTGGCAACTTTGCTTCCCTCTTTAATTGCACGCCGGTGGGTCAGGCCTCAGATTCTATGACGGCTCCAACGTAAAGGCTTATTGAGAATTAGAGAGATAATGCTGGTTGGTGCCTGATGCTCTGTCTCTGGTCGGGCTCATCGGAGTCTAACTGTTGGTTTTCTTTTGCTCCAGCATGTTACTGGTTTCTTGCTGTCGAGTCCTCACCGTTGTCTCACCTCTGTGGTTCTTTGATTTTTGTGTTCACGGAGATGTTGCACTGATGAGTTAGGAGGCCTTAATGCGGACTGAACAAATTATTTGTCTAAATCGCGACAGAAGTAAGGGCGGGGATTGTGGCCACGTTAAATCGATTTAAGCCCCCCAGTGGAAATCTTCCACTGACCGTTCCAAGGCGGCTCTTCTGTGGCAATTTATTTATGTTGTTGTTTGTTAATTACTGTGTGTATCACTTGTGTCTTTTAGTTTTGGATGGCCATATGGCCATTTTGTGGGAAAGTAACTGTCCTTATGGCCTTCCTTTGTTTAGGTTTCCATTATGGTCTGGTCGCTTAATGTTTGTATTTCTTTCCCTTTGGTGTCTTTTATGGGTGGAGTAAGTTAATTGTATCAATTCCTGATCTTTGTTTTACTTCTACTTTGTAAATGCTCCCTCGAAATGGGCGTTTGATTTCAACAGCGAATAAGAGACTAGTGTCGTTAAAAAGGCATTTATCCGAACCTGTGCTTAGACTGCCGTTGCACAATTTTATCTTGCGAAAACCACCTCACACCCTTCTTCGACATACGAAGATGAAGGGTAAAATACCGACATTATCCTGGAAACAAGAGTAGCTATTGCGGGCCTCCGTGGCCTAATGGATAAGAGCGCTGACTCTTAGTCATTAGGTCTCTCACCGCCGTGGGTTCGAGCCTCGCTCGGGTCACGTGTTCTGCAACGGAAGGTCAGGTGGTTTTTCTCCGGGTACTCCGGTTTTCGCCCACCTCTGATTAACGATCGGCTCGATATGAGTGAAATAATCTTGAAAGGGCCGTAAAACCCAAACCAAAAAAAAAAAAGAGTAGCTATTGCGTTTATTTCATTTTTAGACCCGTGTTCCTTCATTTTTTGTATTTGACTGTTTGGCACAGGTTTGTCTTTTCTGTGAAACACATAATTGTAATGGTCCTTTTTTGTTCAGCCCACCAAATCCTAAAACATTCAAACAGTTACTACCTGTAACAAAGGCTTGTTTCCTTATACTTGCCCATGCCTGTGTCATTTGCTTGATGAACCTTGTTTCCTTACATTGAATGCCATTTGTACTGATATCAGGCATTTCACTCCTGTTAGACATACGTAGTTATTTTGTTCTGAAGGATCACAAACTTTACCAAGGCAGTATTTGTGAATAAGTTTAAGATAAACCTGTTTAAGATACTAATCTTTTACCCAACATCGTTTGCAACTTTGAAAATTCTTCCAGTGCATCCACATAGTCTATAAATAAAAGTATTCACAACGCTCAGTGAGTATGTATACTTAGATTTAAGTTCTGTTAAACATGTTTTTTTTAGTTTTGATAAAGTTAATCCTTTTTTCTGTCTTATTGCTCTTAAATCAGATAAATTCTTGCTGAGTCGTTCAACAATTGCATAACCTTTAAAGATGGTGTCATCTTTTACAAGGGCTGTTGCATGGATTATATATGTAAGGTCTCTTGCTTCTGATGAAGGTATCACGGCAATCGCTTCGTACGATCGTGAAGACTGGTCGGGCCTTCATATATCTCCATTCACTTGACCGTCAACGCCGGTGTTATTTTTCCCCGTCATAACTTAGTTTGTAATTGTTTGTTTGGCCATTATCATCCTTATTCAACATTTGAATCATTCTCTTAAGAATTCCTGGATCTATATCTTTAAAGCTTTACCTTCCAAATATTTCCTAACCGGAACTACAAAGTTTATAGAAGATTCCGAAGGTTTCAAGCAACCTTGTTGACCCTGATTTTTCAACCCAAACATGAATCGTAAAAATCGTCCATTAAAATAATTTCAAAATAGAAGTGAAGGCAATGATCAGGAATCGATACAATTAACCCACAGCTCCTATCAGAGACACCAAAGGGAAAGAAACGCAAACATGAAACAATATACCTTATTGGAACCACCATTAGCGGAAAGCCAAAAGGACAGATACTTTCCCCACAAGCCTACCCACCAAAAACTGTTTAGGTCGGGTCCATCGGAGTCTATCTGCTAGTTTTCTTTTGCTCCAGCATTTCTTTCAGTGGTTTCTTGCTGTCGAGTCCTCACCTTTTTCTATCTTTGTGCTTCTTTGCTTTTTGTGTTCTCGGAGATGTTGCACTGATGAGTTAGGAGGTCTTCATGCGAACTGAACAAATTATTTGTCTAAATCGCGACGGAAGTAAGGGCGAGGGTTGAGGCGGCGTAAAATCGATTTAAGCCCCCACCCCAACAAGTGGAATTCATTTCACTTACCGTGTCAAGTCGGTACTTATGAGCGGTCGTTTTTGTTAGTGGTTTGTGTCGCTTATATTATTTTGTGTTGGATAGCCAATTGGCCATTTTATGGGAAAGTAACTGTCCTTTTGGCTTTCCGGTATTGATTTTTCCATTAAAGTCTGTTGTTTCATGTTTGTGTTTCTTTCCCTTTGGTGTCTCTGATGGGAGCTGTTGGTTAATTGTATCGATTCCTGATCATTGCCTCCACTTCTACATTCTTCCCTTTCGCTCCTTTTCGGTCGTTTTCTTTAATTAAGTCACTCTAAAAAAAGAAACATTGGCGGTATTCGACTGGTAGGTTTCGTGAAATTTCCGTGAAATTCCACGTAGGAGTGTGGTTCCTAGTTGTAATAGCTGGTCACATTGTCCAATCAAATATTTTATTTGCGTATAGCTCATAAGCGACCGTGGTGCACGAAAGGTTCGACTTTTCCTTCGAATAGAATCGTGCTCCACGATCGCTTACGTATTTGAAAAATAACTCATATTTGATTGGACCATGTGATCGGCTATTACAAGATAACACCGCACTCCTGCGTGGAATTTCACGAAAATTTCACGAAAATTCCCAGTCGAATATGGCCAATGAGACAATAAGAAAATTGATAATTAAAGGTAATCTTATAAGTTTGTTATATTTTTCTTTGGACAAATGATGACACTAAACAAATTCAAATATTTTCAGGACAAAAAGAAGTACTTTAACCTGTAAATTTGCAAGAAATTAAGAAATATTATCATTTTTCCCGGCCTTTTTTCTCTCTTTTATTCTCCTACTACTGCTACTCGCTCACAACTGAGCATTATGAGCAGGATTTCCAGCAGGATTTCCTGGGTGGTAACCAGTACTTTTTTTCCTTTTTTTTAAGCAATGTGGATGAAATGCCTTGCTCATGGGCACAACACTTTGGTCAGCGTGAGGCTCGAACCCGCAACCTCTCGATCACAAATCCGATGCGCTACCACTGCACCAAAGCGTTCCAAAAGCCTTGGCTTTTATATACTCACTTCCTCCTTTTTTCGCGGACCTTAAATATCTCGCGAATTTTCGAACGCCACGCCCCCTAGCGTTTGTTTACGTTGGCTAGCTTTCGAGGGAAACGTCAAACTCGATCTCTGTCAGAAAATCAGGCGACATGTCCAGAATACTGGTGAGTAAAATTTTATTTTATATGAAAAACATGGAAAATTTGCGTTCTGTATTATATCCGGTGCCCCCTCCTTCTAAAATTCAGCCCCGGATCTCTTATTTTCAACTTGGTCATATATTTGACGCGGGAATTTGGTCGTCTGAGTTTGACATTTGTCACGCGCACAGCGAAAGTCACGTTATTGCCAAATATGGAAGTGAGCTGTCACGTGATAAAACATGAAGTATAATGCAGTTCAAGTCAGTAGAAAAACCAATATATTGAAACCGTTATAAAATCAAAATACATTTCAGACTATTTTGGCTCAAGTTATTAAATTTCATTTTCAATTGTTAACTTAAAGATATTTTAATGTCTATTTCATTAATTTATTTATATGTTTACCTGTTATTTTGAAACAATTAGCAAAAACATTTGCCAGTATGCTGTACAAGGTTTTCGCTGATTTTATTAACTAAAACATAAACCAATTGCAGGCTATGGTGTAGATCATGCGTCTTAATAAGGTCACTCATTTCTTCCAGGATGTACCCGTTAAAAAAGGCTCCTCCAGTATGACAGGGCAAACCTATCAAGGGCATTTGAAGCTACCAAGAATGGTATGTCTGTGTGCAGGGCTGCTAAACTCTATAACGTTCCAGAATCAACTCTGAGGAACCGCACTAGGGGCAATATTACAGTTGATGCAAAAAATGGTACTGGGACACTACTGGCAACAGAAGAGGAAGACGAGTTGGTAGATCATTTAAAGTTCATGGCAGATATAGGCTACGGCTACAATAAATCTAGCATACAGTATATGGCAAGAGATTATGCGATGTCATTCGGAAAGAGGGTACCAGCTTCAGACTCACTAAGTAACTGCTGGTTTTATGGCTTTATGGGACGTTGGCCTACATTGAAAGGTGTTTTTCAGTCTTTCGCCAGAAACTGACTGCTGCCCTTCTTGATTCAGCGGAGAGGTGCGAATGACCATAGAAAGGATCCATAAAGACCTCTGTTTAATTCAGAACAGTCGGCATTTATTATTGCTCCATAAATCTCATGATTTTTTATGTACGCTATTTGTTAATGTGTCCTGCAGGAATTGATAGACAGTGAAGGCTCTGATCAGACTTCTCTCTAGGGAACAGACTGATCTGGGCCTACATTGCCTATATAGGCTAAAATTGGGAACTTGTGATAGTACTGACACGACAGAAAGCATGTACCCATGGAATTGCAAACAGTGAATATCCTGATCAGACTGCTGTCTGTCAACCATATTTGTATCAGTACGTTGTAAATTGCAGAAGAGCAAACATTGAAGATTCTGACCGGACTGTTCTTTAAGAAGCAGACTGATCTCGGTCTACACTGTCTACACGACCATGTCTGTACTGAAAATCACAGAAAACCTGTTGTGTCAGATGACATATCATATTTAAAAACAAAATACGCCGGTATTGCGCCTTACTATCAATATATATGCAATCACAGCTTATCATGTAAGCTCTTTACCACACCACAACCTCTCTGTTACACTGCACGGTGTAATAGGCAGTGTGGCAGAGAGGTGAACACACTCTGTAAAAACTTCCAAAGTTTATTGTCATGCATGAACGTGTTGTTTTTTGACATATCGTTGTACCATTCAATTCATGTTTTATCTTTGTGCTCTTATTATTCAAGTTTACCTACTGTCAGGCTGGTTTGATACAGTTCTGGGGTGGACTTTTGGGACACAAACCTGGCTGAAGCTGTACAATAATGGGTATATCTTTAGATCAGTGGAGGGTCTCAATTGGTCTGTTTCATCACTCTCTCATTAGTGGCAAGCAAGTGTTTTTAATCAAGATTACAACAGAGTACTTATCAAAACTTCTTGGGATACTACATAAGCTTTTCTCCTCCATTTGCCTCCGCTTGAGCTCTCTCTTAGTACTGAATGTTTGTAATTTCTACAGTCTGATTATTATGATACTATTATTACTTCAAGCTGGTGATGTAGAAAGCAATCCTGGTCCTGGAAATACTTTTGATTTTTCAATATTACACTTAAACACAAGAAGCATAAGAAATAAAACAGATTATATATCAGACACTTTCTTAGATTATAGCATTTTATGTTTTACTGAGACCCACCTAGATGTTAATGTTTCTACAGATATGCTTTTTCTTTCAAATTCTTACAGTCTACCATACAGAAAAGATAGAACCAATCATGGTGGCGGTGTATTGGCTTATATAAATACAAGTTTATTGCACTTCAGACGACCAGATCTTGAATTTTTTTGCGATTAGTCGATTTGGATAGAGATAAAGGTAAAGAATGAACCTTTTCTCATAGGATTGTTTTATAGCCCATCTACTGCTGATGCTCAATTTTTTATAGCTTTAATTTGAATATAGAAAGGGCACTTGAATATTCAAAAAATCTAATAATTGTTGGAGATCTTAACGAAGACCTGCTTAATCCAAATTTTCACAATCTAAAAGATGTATTATTAATTAACTCAATGCATAATGTAATTACAGAACCCACTCGCCAGCAAGCAATTTTAGACCCAATTATAATTCCGGACGACTTGCCGTTTTTGGATTCTTGGGTCTTAGACGTCCCATACACTATCAGCGATCATAAAGCAACATATATTTCAATACCCTTTCAGTACGACACAGAGGGTGCTTTCAGTAAATCAGTTTTCTTATATAAAAAGCCAATATTCCATTGTTAAAACGAAAGGTATCTAACCACGATTGGGATTGCTTGAGGGAGGGAACTTTGGATGAAGCCTGTTCGAAAATTCAATACTACTCTTGTTGATTTTGTTAATACTTGTATTCCAGCTAAACATGTACTAATCAGACCTGATGATAAACCATGGTATGACTCTGAAATAAGAAGAGTGTCAAGAAAAAGGGATAGACTAAAACGTAAATATAACCAATCAGGCAATCAAAATATCTTGGCAAAGTACAGGTCGCTCCGCAATAAAGTCAACAATCTAAAGCGTCATGCAAAAGAACGGTTCTATAACAATTTGGAAGTGTCTATATCGGATTTTCATTCAAATGATAAAAAAACAGTTTTGGAAAGTTGTCCGCCATTTTGTTAAAGGTAACTCTAGCTCTGCTTCAATTCCACCGTTAAACTCTTTCCCGGTTACTGGCCAGAATGACTTTTGTTTTTTCTTCTGAAGAAAAAGCCGATCTGTTAAACAAATATTTCACCTCTATTTCTACTATAAACGATGAAAATGCTGCTTTACCTGCTTTGGAATATAAGTGTCAGAATAGAATATCTAGTATTTCTTGCACCTCTCAAAAAGTCTCATCACTTATTGAACTATTGAACCCAAACAAGGCATCAGAACCTGATGGAATTAGTAATAAAATGCTCATAGCGGTGAGCAGTACCTTTGAGTACTCTTTTCAATAGATCCTTTAGAGAAGGTAAATTTCCAGATATTTATAAACACTCTAACGTTATACCGTTACCCAAAAAGGGAGACAGCTCTGATCCTTCTAGCTTTCGCCCTGTTTCACTCTTAAGTAATGTTGGAAAACTTCAAGAAAGAATTACTTTTAAAAACATTTATAATTTTTTGCATGAAAATGACATACTATACAAGTACCAATCTGGGTTTTTTACTTAATCATTCTACAACTTTTCAGCTTATAGATATATACCAACATATTTGCCAAACCTTTGACAATAGCCGATATCCATGCATGGTTTTCCTAGATGTATCTAAAGCTTTTGATAGAGTGTGGCATAAGGGACTGAAGCAAGTAGGCATAGAAGGAGATTTACTAGACTGGGTTAGTGATTATTTGGATAATAGAAAATAAAAGGTTATAATCAGGGATTGTTCATCAAGCTTAAGAGGTATAAATGCTGGAGTTCCGCAGGGTTCAGTTTTGGGCCCACTACTCTGTTTGATTTATGTGAATGATATTGCTAATTCCCTGTTGAGTCTAACACGGCTATTTGCGGATGACAGTACATTGTTTTATTCTGCCTCTTCTATTAATGATATAGAAGGTATTATTAATCATGATTTACGGGTTTTAGCAAGTTGGGCAGCACAATGGTTAATCAATTTTAACCCTTCCAATACGGAAGCAATTCTCTTTACCTTAAGATTTCCCGAAGCTTTACCTGATATTGTCTTTAATGGTACTCCCATAAAATTTGTAAAAAAAATCACAAACACTTAGGTCTAACCCTTAATTACAATGGACAATGGCATAGTCATATTGGAAACATTATAAAAAGTGCCTCTAAAGTGTTAGGTATCATGAGGAAACTCAAATTTACTTTCAGTCGCATTGCACTGAATCAGATATACTTATCATACCTACTGCCTATTATTGAGTACTCATGTGTTGTATGGGATGGTTGTACCGCCCAAGATATTAATTCCTTACAAATACTACAGAACGAGGCAGCACGTACTGTCACTGGTTTAACCCGATCTGTTTCGTTTGAAAATCTTTATAGGGAATGTGGTTGGACGACACTAGCTGAGAGACGTAGAAATCAAAAACCCATTTTTATGTACAAATCTGTAAATAGGTTAGTCCCTTCATACATATCAGACATTATTCCTCTGCCAGTTAGAGAAATTAACCCTTATGCACTTAGAAACCAAAATGATATAACTGTGCCTTTCTGTAGGACCGAGATCTCACGCAAATCATGTGTCCTATCATCTATAACAGCTTGGAATTCTCTCAATATTGACCTACGCAACTCACCATCTCTTGCAAGTTTTAATACAATTTGAAGAAACAACATAATACTCCTAAAGTTCCAAGTTATTTCAGAGACTGTAGTCGATATCTTTCAGTTTTACATGCTAGACTAAGGAACAACTGCAGCAACCTGTCTTTTGATCTGTTTAGAAACCATTTATCTCCTAATCCTACATGTAGTTGCTCCGAAGATATCGAGGATGCTGAACACTACTTGCTAAAGTGTACAAATTATACTAATGAAAGAGTCACACTGTTTCGATCGACCAGACAATTTCATCCAATGAACATTCATACCCTTCTTTTGGGAAACGAAAATCTATCAACAGATGAAAATAACATCATTTTTAAAGCTGTGCAAGCATTCATCAAGAATACGCGAAGATTTACTAATTAGTGAACTAGTCGCTATTGAGTCACAACCAGCCAGACAGCATTTATTTTACTCAATCTTTTTTTTTCTTATAGTAATTTACATTATTTCATCACATTCTCTCATCTACTCATTACTTATTAGTTGATTTTTGAAAAAAATATTCAAATACTACATATTTGCCATTACTGCATGTCTATTGCTGTAAGTATCTTTAGGGGGAGGGCGTAACTAATGTTGTGAGAACTTGTGGCCCAACTCCATTGCTTAACATGTTGCAATAAAATATGTTTATACAAAAAAAAATATTGAAAGGTGTTAAGCCTAAAAAATAGCTATTGCCAGGGCTAAGTCGGCATCACGGGAAGTTCTGAGTAAATACTACAGAGAGCTTGGCATAATCCTTTCCACTAATAATCTTAAAGACAAACCTGCAAGGATCTATAATATTGACGAAACAGGCATTTCAACTGAACACACTCCTCCCAAAATAGTATGTGATAAAGACACGAATCCTCAAGCTGTAGCATCCCCAAGATGATCGACAATCACGGTTATTGCAGCAAGAAATGCTCTTGGGAACACCATTCCACCATATTATGTATTCCCCGGAGCCAGATGGAATGATTCTCTTCTGTTGGGGGCGGTCGATCCCGGGCTTCTCCAGACTTTCGGATGAGTCTTTAAACCGAGGTCCCGTCTCCGTATGACCTTAGCTGTTGGTGGGACGTAAAACTTAAACTCACTCACTCTGTTGGGGGCGAGAACCGGATCAGCAGGTGAAATGTCAAAGAGCAGTTTGTCGTCGTCTGTGGTATTTCAAAACTATCTGACCAAGCATTTTGCTAAGTATGCCAATATTGCATATGGATCAAATGCTGAACCAACATTAGTATTATATGATGGGCATCGGTCTCATATATCTTTAACACTTACAGACTGGGCTAAGACAAACAATGCAATCCTCTTTGTACTGCCGCCTCACACAAGTCATCTGAAACAACCTTTGGACGTCGGTGTATTTGGGCTTTTTAAGGCAATGTACAATAAAGAATGCCAGATGTACATGAAAAACAACCCGGGGTTTACCATTACCAAATATCAAGTTGCTGAGCTTACTTCCAGGCCATACATTAAGTCTTTAAAGTAGAAGTAAAACAAAGATCAGTAATCGATATAATTGACTTACTCCACCCATCAAAGACATCAAAGGGAAAGAAACACAAACATGAAGCGACCAGACCATAATGGAAACCTAAACAAAGGAAGGCCATAAGGACAGTTACTTCCCCACAAAATGGCCATATGGCCATCCAAAATTAAAAGACACAAGTGATACACACAGTAAGTAACAAACAACAACATAAATAAATCGCAACAGAAGAACCGCCTTGGAACGGTCAGTGGAAAGATTTCCACTGGGGCGGGGGGGGGGGGGGGGGCTTAACTCCGGAAAATCTGACTTCTGCCTTCCGCAAAACTGGAATTTATCCCTTTGATAGTACGGTATTATCAGAATCGCAGGTAGCTCCAGTTGTTATCTATCCGAGTCAACCAAATGAACGGCCTGATGGTGAATCAAATGAGACATCACCTCAAGAGGAAAACCTAATAATCCAAGAACAGCAAGAACTAGATCAGTCAACTTGTGATCAAGAAACACCACAAACCACTTCCACACTTGACCCAAAGGAGTCTTTCTTCCAACAGAGAACTATCACTTGTGCTGTCATGAACAGAACTAAGCGAAAATTTGTACCACCTTTCATTACTGGCAACCTCCTGAAAAAGTCTGTTATGGACATATTACATGAACAAGCAATTAAAAAGCAGTCATTGTCAATTATGCCATGTAACCCGTAACTGGAGAAAGATCTAAAGAATAAACAGCTATTGCCCAAGAATCATCTACGTGTAAGACCAAAAAATCCAACACATCTAATAGTAAAGCTGTTGTTAGGGATGAGCCATTGCCAAGTACTTCTGGCCTAAGCAAGGCAGGAGGTCCCATAGACTTGATCTCAAATGAGGACGTGTCCACATGCAGCAGTGATTACAGTAGTGACACAGAGGAATATAAGTGTTGTGTATGTCATGCATTCCAGCCAGAGGAAGTAAGGAAGTGCCAGTCAGTTATCTTTGTGAAATTGGCTAAATGTGACTATTGTAATCACTGGACTCACTTGCAGTTCTGCTCAGATGTCAGGGTCATCAGAAGGGGTAGTGAATTCCCTTGTCCTCACTGCCCCTCTCCAACTCAGTAGAATTTTATCAATGAAATTTAACTGTAAATATGTTAGTTGGTGTTTGAAGTTAGTTTCAATATGTTTCCTGGCGTTAAAACTGCTGTATGAATCATAGTTCAGCTGCAAAATATGAGTGTTCAAAACTGCTGCATTGGTCTTACACCGGGAGTGCACTATATGGTTGCAATTTTAATTTAGGTGAACTTTTTCTTTCTTTCTCCCGATACTGTTTTCGGTCAATTCTGACCATGATAACAGGTTTGGGGTGTGGCACAAAAAGTTTTCAATCCCCACCCCCAAAAAAGAGCTTTGTGACACAGCCACCAGCAGATTAAAACTTTTTACAAGAAGTCATCAGGGGAAGGAATCCATACCTATCCCCTGCCCAACCCTAGGATTTTATATTTTGGCCTTAAACCCATCAACTGTCTCAGAGGAGACAGCTTCGATTGTTAGGCCATTCCAAGTTGCAATTGTCCTGGGAAAAAAAGAACTCTTAAAACCATCCGTGTAAGCATAAGGACGGTGATATTGAAAGGGATGGGACCTGGTTCTCTTACATCCTCCTGCGGCTTAAGATAGGTACCTACTCTTATCTATAATGGCTAAGTTATTGTGGATTTTATAGAATAGAGTCAGAGAAGCCTGCTCACGCCTTTCCTGCAGAGTCGGCCACTGGAGTTCTTCAAGCATCTCTCCAACGTGACTTTGGTTGCGCCAGCGTCTGCAGGTCCAACGAGCAGCAGTCCTCTGAACTTTTTTCTATTCTACCAGTCTCCTTTTGATGATAGGGTATCCAAACTGGTGCTGCATATTCAAGCTTGGGGCGGACTAAAGTTTTGTATGCAGCATCCTTGGTTTCCCTCGGTGCGAAAGCCAAATTTCTACGAAGGAAACCGAGTGTCTTAGTAGCCTTACTAGTTATCTCATTAATGTGTTGACCCCACTCGAGGTCATCAGTGATTTGTTTCGTGGAATCATTCTTCGATGTAGGCGGATTGGGTGCAGCATGGGTGTTGTGCGGCGGACTGCATGCGTGGTGGTTGGCCCGGTCGCGGTTGGCGGCTTTGCTTCCCTCTTTGGTTGCGCGCCGGTGGGTCGGGCCTCGGGTTCTGTGGCGGCTCCGGCGTGGGCGCTTGTTGAGAATTGAAGAAATCTGGTTCGGGGTAGTGTTGGTTGGTGCCTGGTGTTCTGTCTCTGGTCGGGCCCGTCGGGGTCTGGCTGTTGGTTTTCTTTTGCTCCAGCGTTTCAGTGGTTTCTTGCTGTCGAGTCCTCACCGTTGTCTCGCCTCTGTGGTTCTTTGTTTTTTTTTTTTGTGTTCGCGGGGGTGTTGCGCTGGTGGGTTGGGGGGCCTTCGTGCGGGCTGGGCAGGTTGCTTGTCTAGATCGCGGCGGAGGTGGGGGCGAGGATTGTGGCCGCGTGGGGTCGATTTGGGCCCCCCGGTGGAGGTCTTTCCACTGGCCATTCCGGGGCGGTTCTTCTGTGGCGCTTGTTTGTGTTGTTGTTTGTTGCTTGCTGCGTGTGTCGCTTGTGTCTTTTTTTGTTTTGGATGGCCGTGTGGCCGTTTTGTGGGAGGGTGGCTGTCCTTGTGGCCTTCCTTTGTTTGGGTTTCCGTTGTGGTCTGGTCGCTTGGTGTTTTTGTTTCTTTCCCTTTGGTGTCTTTGGTGGGTGGGGTAAGTTAATTGTATCAATTCCTGATCTTTGTTTTACTTCTACTTTCCTAAGTATTTAGCAGAAGAAACGTTCTCTGAAACCTGGTTATGTAATTATAACCATGAACAATCTGTTTATGGGGAGGGTGCCTTGTCACTCTCATTGAGTGACATTTGGCCACATTAAATTTCATGAGTCATGCATCTTCCCAGGCAGCCAAATTTTCCAAGTCATTCTGAAGTATCTGTAGGTCATCAGACCCTCTTATATTTCTGTACAGTACACAGTCATCAGCGAAAAGGCGGATTGTAGAGTTGATGTTGTCTGACAGGTCGTTAATAAAAGTCAAAAACAATATCGGTCCCAGCACGGAACCTAGTGGGACACCAGGCAGCACCGGGGCAGGGTCAGAGCAAACACCGTCAAGTACGACTTTTTGTGTTCGTCCAGATAGCCAAGCAGAGATCCACCGGAGATTATCATTTCGGATAACATAGTACTCCAGTTTATACAGAAGTCTTCTGTGGGGGGATTTTATCGAAAGCCTTTGCGAAGTCCATAATAATTAGGTCTGTTTGTTTGTGACCCCTATTATGGGCCCCGTCCAGGTTTTGGTTTGGTTTAAACGTATTTATTAGTTTAAGCAATACATGACAAGACAAATAATGATGTTTACAATATGTTAAAGGATTTGAACGGAAGCTAAATGTAGCTTATGAAGTTCATCTCCTGATAAATGAAAATGAGAGCGTTTGTACATATGTTGGCGGGTTCACTTGAATACAGTTATACGTAGATGACTATACATAGTTGTACTAACCAAGGCAATGGATGAATGAAGAAAATATCAAACAAAACAGAGAAAAAAGAACAAACAAGCATGATGTAATGAGAAGATGATGAGACAGATACAGCATATGAAAATGAAGATAGGCAAAGATGGTTATCTGAAGCGATTATTCAACCACCGACCCTTGCTGCATTCATGTGCAGATTGGCGGGGAGAATGCTTCCTTAAATCATATTAAAGTGTCTTTATGTTAAAACCTTTTGTTGGCTTCTATAAATGCCAATACGTGACGGAAAATTTGTTCGTTATCTTCAAAACATCTCGATGCATCACCATATAAGAGTATTTTGAGATTGATGTTGGGTAAAAATGATAGGTCTCGGAGTAGTTGGTTGCGCTGGTTTGGTAATTAGCACATCGAAAGAAAAAATGGTAAGCGTTTTCAACGAGCCCTCAAGTACAAGATGGTGAGTCAGTCATGTTTTTTGAAAAAAGGTCACTTTTTAAAATACTACAATTGGTTCTCAAGCGAGCATGCATGACTTGCCATTTTCTCTTACCACGGTAATAAAATTTTGGTATTTCGACCCTGCTTCCAGTAAGGGCTGTTTTAAAAGACGCCAGTGAAGTAGTTTCTTTAGCCTGATTCGGTAAGTTTTCCTGTAGGTCATGGATGAACTGGACAAGCTGGGTCTCACATGACATACCGCTTCTAAATCCATGTTGGGACTCAACAAGGATATTGTGCTCTGTAAGATGTTGCATGATTTTTCTCACGATGATGTGCTCCAGAGACTTACAGCAAATACAAGTCAGTGATACTGGCCTATAATTGGCAGGGTCATACTTTTCCCCTTTCTTGTAAATGGGTGCCACATTGGCTTGAAGCCAATCATCTGGGACCCTACCCTGGGCCAGGGACTGGTTGAAGATGCAGGCACAGTAGGGCATCAGAGTGGCCAGCGAAGGTAGATTTAAAAACAAAATTCTCGTGCGTCGATTCGATGGGACTACTTCCGATTTTGATGCTCCCATTCGACTAACTATTTTGGCATCAAAATACGTGATTGTCGTTTATTTATTATCTTTGACAAAGATAAAAGCGATATATATAAATATTGCTGTATTCAATATAATGACTAAAACCTGAATTAGCATTTTTGTGTGGGCAGACCAAGGGTTTGAAAATGGCGAATTTTCAACCATGTCGGTACCATCGGGAAAAGCAAAAATAGACTATTATAATATTCCTCGCGATAATGCTCACCTATATCATCAATTCCGGCATACATTAATCTGATTACCTTGAAATTTGTGCTAAAATCGGCGAGGGAGCATTTTTTGTGCCATTTTTTTCTACCCACTTCCGGTCAAAACGTGTGTACAAAAGCATTTTTTCTCTCCAAAATGGCAGGTTTGGCTAAAAGTTTTAAGTGAAACTCACAGAATTCCCCTGTATTCGATAACAACGAATGAAAAGCGACTGAAATGAAAGTTTTGTGGTACCATACTCATCTTCTTCACTGAACAATCCACCTTTCAACCACGTTTGTTTATATTTTACATCAACAATATATGTCAATACACTGAATGTACAGTATATTTACACCAGCATGACACAGCTGTGTAGACAGTTTGGTGTGACGAAATCATATTAAATTACGTCATATTTAATGACGTCAGTAAATCTCATCGATTAAATCAAAGTCCGCATACTACTGATTTATTTTTAACTGACAGATTGGTCTCTCTCTCTCTCTCTCTCTCTCTCTCTCTCTCTCTCTCTCTCTCTCTCGTCATTTCTTTCGGTTCATGGTGCATTCCTTATGCGTATCTGTAAACTTTCATTTTGATCTCTCTCTCTCTCTCTCTCTCTCTCTCTCTCTCTCTCTCTCTCTAAGCATGCGAGACAAAAATGACTTGATAAGATATCGAAACGCGCATGCGTAATCTTCGTAAACCCAAGCAGAATTGGCTCTCAGTTGAACAAGGATTTTCTAAATGTAACACGCTCGCGACAACTCCCACTCAGTCCTTAAGACGGACTGATATGTCCTTGACAAATGTGCGAAAAATAATCTTAATCTGGAGGGGAGCATTTTTTGTGCCATTTTTTCCCAACATGTGTATCAAAGTACTTGGACGTCAATAAATTGAGGGGCCGTTGTTTCGCGGCGTCTGCTAAGTCGGTTTAAGCCTTCACACTCTTTATCCAATCCTATAGACCTCAGAAAAGATTATTCTCATTAACTGTCCTTCATTTTTCTCCAATCTACATCTCGTAACAAAATGTAATGGCCTATAAATTACCGGAAGTTCTTGTGATTTTCTTCCTTATATTTTTTGACAAAATATAGTCCCAACCGGCGGAAGCAGATTGCGAATAGAATCATAGCAACGACCTTAGATGCCGCCCTACTGGCAAGGACTGGAGCAGTTTCTGCGCTGCATTCTTTTAACACGTGTGCGCTGAGGTCATCAGGACCTGAGGATTTGTGGGGGTTAAGACGGTCTAGTTTTTTTACCCCATTTGGGTCAATGAATAGATCATCTATGTCTGGATAGGTACTTGGTCCGTTTGATGGAGGGGCACCTACTTGTTCCCGGGTGTACACAGACTCAAACTGTCTGTTGAGTATATCAGCTTATCTTTGGCTCCAGTTTTCAGGATACCATTTTCTGTTAAACAAGCTACACCCGTGGAATCCTTCTTTCATAAAGGACCAAAATTTTAGAGTCGATCGTTTTGGTTAGAGTCTCCCTTTGGTGTCTTTTATGGGTGGAGTAAGTTAATTGTATCAATTCCTGATCTTTGTTTTACTTCTACTTTCTATAACAGTATCTGTATCCAGGGGATTGAAGATATTAAAGACATAACTCCAATATGCATCTCTTATTTCCTTTTGAACAAAGGCTCTGAAACTCCTGTAGCGACTCTTAAGGGCATCATTATCTGCCCTGTGGGCCTTATGATAAAGTTTTTTCCCTTTTCCTAATTAATGCCCTAATGTGGGCATCTATCCATGGGTATCCAAGTTTAAATTTCGTCATCTTAGACGGGATAAACTTGTTTACAGCACTGAGTAAGACCGTCTTAAATTCAATCCACATCTCATTAACATCAACGTGAGCAAAGTCCTGTGACATAAAACGGTCTGCAAACGCAAGCATGTGGTCTTTTAGACCCTGCATATCAGCCCTGAAGGACCCTTTAAGCTTTAATGTCATAATCTACCAGCTCTATATCATGGTCTGCTCGACCAATAGGTGGCATTCCCTTAACTCTTGTAACTGGGGTCGGATTGTTAGTAAGAAGGATATCTAGGGTCCGTTCTTGTCTTGTAGGGATATCGACAACCTGGGAAAGGCAGTGCTCCTGAACAATGTCAATCAAATGGGTCTGTATCTGTCTTTTGGGAATGCCCAAAGGTACATATAGCTTATTCCAATCAATGTCCCCACAATTGAAGTCACCTCCAAGGCGGACATGGGCATTTTTGCAAGACATGATTCGTTTCAGAGAACTATTTAGTTGATCCAAGTAATCCGGATCAGTAATATCTGGAGGTCGGTAGAAGGAGCCCAGGTACAAAGTTTTACAGCCCATAATTTGAAGTTTGACCCAAACAAGTTCACATTCAGTCTCAAATTCTGTCACCTCAGTACAAATCAAATCCCTCTTGAAACATACAAATACGCCCCCATGGGCATCTCCAACCCGGTCTTTCCTAATGGCATCATATTCATCAGGAAAATTTTCTGAGTTGGCTATGTCCGGAGACAACCAGGATTCACAGCCCAAGATAATGTCCGGTTTCGCTGTATCAACAATTGTCTGAAGTTCAGGTTTCTTATTCTTGATCGATTGACAATTCATAATCAGGATCCGAAGTGGGTGATTGAAAACCGACTTTTTGCCTGTTTTAGCTCTTTGATGCTGCACTCCAACAGGAGAAGAATGAGCGGTTGGTGTGCCTAAGTCAGTTGGGATTGGACTGTCAGGGATTGACAGGGAGTCAAAACGATTGCTCGACTCAATCAGGCCCAATGTATCAAACAAAGAAGTTGAGTAGTTTGGCATGCCAAAGTTCAGGCATTCCCATGCCAAACTTCTATCCAGAGGCTGATTATAAATAGAATACATCCTGGAATCCATTCCCTGACAGTCAATGTGGTACCATTTGTTACTTGAATCACAGACTATAGCCCGATCATCCCGTCCAACAGCAACCTCGCAAACGCCACAAGGGAAATGTGAGGAAGAAAGGCATGTAGGACCGGGATGGAGTTCTGTGTCCCAAGAATTACTGATAATAATAAAGAAGATGTACAGATATGTCAGTCTCTGGGAGGTCTTTTGAAAGTCCTTAAATTTCTTCATATTATTTAACAAACATGTCCCCATCAAATGTGGCAGACCTTCATCTATCTGCAAATCACAGTAAGACTTACCACAGTAGCCCAATTTCACTGGAAACAAGTGAAAACCGCCGAGGTAAGAGTCCGTCTCTTCAAAACCGACGCGAATCTTCGCGATAACATAGGAACCTCATTCTGAATCGACCTTGACATGGAATGACTGCCGATGAACGAGTTTCAAAATAAATAGAAATAACAAGCGAAATTGGACTGTGTTGAAATATATATGGATGAATGCTTAAAAGATTAATAGGATAAATATGCTGGGAAGTTCTATTATTTAATTATTTATTTAAAGCAAAGCGTTAAGTCCGCGATAAGATAGGATCCTCGATTTCGGAAAAACGGTTATTTCAAGAAAGTTAAACAATATAGAGAGATACCTTTGTGTATCTATCTATCTATCTATCTATCTATCTTCTTATACTGAGTCGGTCATATCTGGCCATTACCTCAGTTATCAAATATGTTATTTAAATAATTTGATACCCAACTGACTATAATATATATCTTCATTGTGACAAGAGACAACATATAAAATCTTTTGATCGGCATTTTTGGCTCGGCGGCTCGGCCCGGACCTGCGCGGCCTTGGCTTTCATACCCGACCGCCAAATTGGTTCGGTAACTCGTAGTACCTTACTCTCGTGCATTCGGTTCATTTGCTCATTAGCATTCGGTTCCTTTTGTATCTTATTTACTTCCTGCACAGGAAAAACAACTTTTTTTTCAGCATATGATTAGGAAATAATGGCTAGTTCTATTTCAACAGATATTGTGACACTGGTGACAACAGATTTTGAAGAATGGCAAGAGAAGAACACCTCTGATATAATAGTTTTGGTGGAGGTAGTGTCATTTACTGAACGAATATGATTTAATTGGCTGAAATAGATGCTGACAACCTGTGGATGGGTGGTGCAACTTTCAATTTGCCAGGTTTCCAGATATGGGTATTTGGGGAAACCGAAAATGATCTTTTACCAGAAGCAACGAAAACAAATTTCCGTTATCGTAAAACAAATTATATCACTCAGTTTACCGTGTATTTTTTTTAATTTACGTTTTTTTCTTTCTTCCTGTTTTGCCTACCCCATGGTATCCTGGTTGTTTTTCCCATGGGTCGATTCGCTCTGATTTAGGGATGAGTCGATTCGCCCTTATGCAGTAGTCATTTGTAACCACTACCCCCCCCCCCCCCCCCCCCACCTGCAGGGCTAATGTGCGGGGTAGTTACTCTCTGTGTTCCCCCGCAGTGCCCGGTTAATGCGGGGGTTTTGATATTATGCAAATATACCCCCAGTGGAATGAACTATTATAAACAGCGGGGCTGTGACCTTCTGGAGGTCCCCTGCAGTGCAGGGCTTCTAGCGGGGCTGTGAAAACTGAAAAGTCATTGTCCCCGCTATCCCCGAAGGTGGGGGGCAGTGGTTACAAATGACTGGTGCATTATGAGGTGAGTCATTTCTCCCCAATTATATTTTTGCAAGGGGACAAACGAAATGCGATGGATGGGTTAACAGACGGAGTGGTGCATGGGTATTTGGTAGACAGACGGACGGACAAACATGAGTATACGAACAGACGGGACATATAGATAGATAGGTAGAAAACCGGATGAATGGAATGGTGCTTGAATAGATGGACGAACGGACTGGTGAATGTACGGACGGACAGGATGGAAATAAATAAATCACCATATTAACAAGTCTAGCAACGAAGACCCCCTAAACGTTATTTTACAGCGAAAATAGTGTTTCCCCCAGCTCCTAAAACGGGCATGGTGCTGATCAGGAAAAAGGGCACTTCCAGTGTGCAGAATTGTGTGAAAAAGGCACTTTAAATACAAACAGCCATGTTAGAAAGGGCACATTCACATGCAGCACCTTGCTAAAAGGGCACATCTCTCAACTTGAAATAAAAAGAACCTTCTTTTACCCTTTGTCTACAATGCTAAATTATACTGCCAATTTAGTGTTTCCCCTAGCCCTTTTTAGCATGGCGCAGCGCCATGCCCCTTTTCTCTAGCGCCATGCCTTTATTTCAAGCGCCATGCCCTTTTTTCAGATAGAGTAAATGTTGCCCTACATTTTGGTACAAAAATCACTGAAATTGACCAAAAAATAACAAAGTTGTACCTGTTTGAATAAGGACTATTTTAGACACTTTTTAGTAATAACTTTTTGGTTGACTGCTAATCCCCTTGTTTGTTGTACTGAATTAACTCACTTTTAGGAGTCATAACTGTGTTTTGATAACAAGTGTGAGTGACACCAATTAAACAATTGAAGTGTGAAAGTGTGCCTGACCAGAATCATCTCAGTGTTTGTTGTATTAGAGAATGGAAGCTGTGGCCCAAACATGTACCAAATTGATCAGTGATTAGTTTGTATCAGTGATCAGCTTGATTACAAAACTTAAACTTCTTGGCACCAGTGGTGAATGTGACATATCTCTACAGTTAAAACTGCATAAAAGACAAAGGCTAAGCATGGTGTGAGTAGGATCATTTTATTTCAAGTTGAGAGATGTGCCCTTTTAGCAAGATTGTGCATGTGAGTCAGTGAGTGTGCCCTTTTTACATTGATGTGCATATTTAAAGTGCCCTTTTTACATATTTTTGCACGTTGAAAGTGCCCTTTTTCCTGACCAGCACCATGCCTTTTTTGGGAGCTGGGGGAAACACTAAAATTTTTTATGCTAATTGAAGAGACATGTCACATTAACCATTGGTGACAAGAAGTTGAATTTTTGCAAGCAAGCTTGGAACATGTTTGGGCAACAGCTCTGATTCTCTAACACACACAAAAACTGACATGGCACTGGTCAGGCGCACTTTCACACTTCAGTTGTTTAATTGGTGTCACTCACACTTGTTATCAAAACACAGTTATGACTTCTTACAGTCACATAATTAAGAACAATAAACAGGGGGATAAGCAGTCAACCATAAATTGTCAAATAGGCAACAATTTGATGCTAAAGTCCTTTTTAAACAGGCATAACTTTGTTATCTTTTGGTCAATTTCAGTAATGTTTGTACAAAAATGTAGGGCAACAATTACTCTATCTGAAAAAGGTATGGCACTAGAGAAAAGGGGCATGGTGCTGCGCCATGCTAAATAGGGCAAGGGGAAACACTAGGAAAGTGGGGTTTCATATCCGAATTACTCATCTAAAAAAATTGTCATTTTCACAGCCATAAAATCATAGGCATGTAAACGTAATGTGGGCTGGCATCTCTTTCTCAAACTGTTTTTGCCCCCGCCCACTGAGGCTTGGAGATATAGATTTGGCTGCTACATGTAGATGCTTCCATGCAGAGCTGAAACTGACTGCACTTGGGTACTGGTAAACCACATAGAAGGCCTTAGCCTACCTAGGCAAAGTGCTGCATGTCAGAGCATCCAGTACATATCGACCAATAATTGGTTTCAGTGGACGGCAGGGCTTGAAATGTCATCTGGGCAGGCTTAGATCCTCTAAGCGGTTTACCAGTACTCGTGTGCAGTCGGTTTCAGCTCTGGGTGGAAGCATCATGCAGCCCATCTATTTCTTCAAGTCCCGATTAGCGGGGGCCAAACAAATCGGAAGCAACGTCTACAAATTGACCTAATTAGTGTTGATGGGAACATTAAACTCAAACAAAATTCTCAAACATTTGGTAGCTCAGTTGCTCAAACTTAATGTAGAAGTCATCAGTAGGTTGTCCAGTGGCACCAAACTAGGATATTTCAATTTAAAGCTCATTAGCAATAAATACTGAATAAACAGGCCAGAGCACACCGACTTCCAATATCCCCCTCGACTCCTTTATAAACCAAAACATACCTTAAATCAATCCATAGGGCCTAAATAAAACTATGGGCGAAAAGTCCCACTAAATTGGGGTGAAATGACCCGCAGGCAAAACGACTCATGGGCGAAACTTCCCGTGACCATGACCACCCCACAAGGGGACACAGACCGTATACATTTTATTCACTCAAGATTGTTAGACGTGCACAGGATTAAGTGATATGTAAAATACATGTATGCCCCTGTTTGGAAGAATATCATGAAAGAATAACGATTCTATTGACATTATGTTCAATTTTCATAGATACAGTTACTCTGAAACACTACAAAAACACCCCAAACCAGCCAGCAGTAAATGTTTAATGTTCATATTAAAATGCTAAAATAGCATCACTGATATTTTATTATGAACATGTATGTGATCATTTGTGATGTTGGGATTTTTGTCTTTTCATAACTGCTGGGTATGCCAAAAATACTGTTGCGTTTGCTCTTGAGAATAACTTCATTGGAGCGGTTCTCATTACAAAAACACACACCTATAGACACATCCAAGCACTACATCATCACCCAGTCCTACTATTTGCCGGGAATCGCTGGTGGTTGACAAAAAACTTTTTTCGCCATTTATCTCCATTGTACACAATTTTATTTTCTGTAAGCGTGTCTTTTTTTCACTTAAACGATGATCTTGACCTTTAAACAAGTTAAATAGACATATCTAAGCTTGAAATTAATGATTTCTAGAAAAATGGGGGCTGTTTTATGATATTTACTTGTCATATTTACGGAGGTAACCAGGTGGGATGGTCTGAGTTATGTTTTAATAAGATTTGCATATGACTAATGATCCAAAGCAGAAAATGTGTGAATTAGTACTAGAATATATTTAAGAACCCATTTATAGTGTAATTCGATAGGTTTTCAGTGACAAACAAGTGAAATAACACAGAACAGAACCCCTATTTGCATTGTGTTTATATGGAGCCAAACGCTTTTCGCCAACCTCGGAGAATGTAATCCATTTCAGATTTCAAAAGGAAGTAATTCGTGCATGTGCAATGAAATGTAAACAAAGTAGAAGTGAAGGCAATGATCAGGAATGGATACAATTAACCCACAGCTCCCATCAGAGACACCAAAGAGAAAGAAACACAAACATGAAACAACAGACCCTAATGGAAACATCAATAGCAGAAAGCCAACCGCCAGTTACTTTCCCACAAAATGGCAAATAGGCTATCCAAAATAAAATTATATAAGCGTCATAAACACCCAAAGACAAACCATAACAAAAATAAACCGCGACAGAAGAACCACATTGGAACAGTCAGCAGAAATGAATTCCACTGAGTCACATGTCAAAACATTGGATTCATCTGTACAATTGCATTGTAAACTTGACCGCCGAAAAAAAAAAAACAATTTATGGTGAAAGGTTGTGATATATTCCTTATTTCTGCTCAGAATATAGATTGTGTGTACTTGTTAGAACCACCTCGTTGAAGCAGTTCTAATGATTACCCACAATCTATATTTTAGAGCAGAAATAAGAAAAATAAGGTTTACCGCAGAGTAATTGATAAGGGTCGTATTGTCGTAAATATGACTCTAAAATCGAGCAAATACGCCTAGAAATGAAGAAAAAGTCGTACCAAATATGACCATCAAATTGGCGATACGCCAAGGTTGTTCCATTGCAGTCGTATCGGCAATGGGAAAAAAACGTGACTCATGACAAAAAGCAATACAAATCGCGGTAATTTTTGCCGCAACATAGTCTTCAACAAAAACTGTTCCAATCTTCAAGAACGATTCGAAATTCATCCATTCATGAATGATGGCATTTGTTTTAATTACGCTGAAACACTTCCGCCTTACCTTTTGACGATCATATATTGAATACCGATCCGCCTATATTTAATCAGCCTCAAGTTATGACAACTATCAACATGATTAGGAAACCGATTGTTGATGCGTGATTACATAACGGTATTTTTATCTAAGGGAAAGCCGCCCGCATTATTAACTTTATTAACAACGCCTGAAGCATGAACAGTAACTTTATGACAAGCGTGCATAAAAATATGATCCTGAATATTTTTAGGCAACCACATTGACTTCTACGGAGTGTCATCTTCGAGAAAAAAAAATGGGTTCGACAGATCTACAGATTCAAATTGTCATGTAGTTAGGAATTAAATATCAAAACAGACGCGCAGACGATAAAAAGTTTAAGACCATTTTTTCTGTTTGTGGAGAACCTGACAAAGTTTCTCCGGAAAAACGCAAGAAAAAAATCAAATGCATGAGAAATTTCTGGTGGCTATTTCTCCCAAGTCGCAGAAATTCACGTTGAAATGGATTACTCTGTATTTTGTGGAAAAACAAAACTGAAGCAACAACAACTGGGCTAGGAAAGTAATTATTAATGTAACAGCGAATATATATCCGACCAGGCAGCGCTAGCTCTTTCTGCTTAGGGTCCGCAGGCCGCAGTTGCAAGAAAATTTGCATCCATGAATCATTTTTTTCGCGTCCTTTGGCCATTGGCGAAAACTCTTAACCGGAGGCTTAAAAACCTTGTTTATTGCCGTTTTCCGACACGTGTATATCGGCGCCTTTGATTATTGCATAATGGTGGTTGTTTACTTCTAACTCCACTTCTATTTTTCATACTTTTATCATCCCGACATATTTTTTTCTCGCAACATTGTTGTCAATGCACGTCTGAGATAGAACCACCGCTGCACAGACTGATCTCTTTGTCCGCCGTGTTCCGTATACATTTGACCAAAATTATATTTATTGAGTCACAATGGCAGGATTAACCTGTAATACTTGGGTACTCATATATCTAATTGTGATATTGAATCACAGGTGGTCAGCATGCAGTGCATGCTTATTTACCGCTATCTATCAAGTAGACGATTAAATTAACACACGGCATCTTTGAACATGAAGCAGAATAACTGGCAGCGCATCATAAAAGAACGCAAACACAGCAACCGGGACAGACTGATTAGCTGTCACAGATGCGCTTGCTGATCTGAGTCTCCACTGGTCGCACATTTTATTTTATTTTTGATGAGCGTTGAATTTCTCGCCTTTTACCAATCGCATGCAGTTGCTACAATTAATGGAGATTTCCCGCCGTTGAACGCGTAGCACATAAGGCTGCTGCAGACACAAAACATGGGTTTGAAAACGTTTTGATGACAATATGATCTCTGTGACGGCTGAAGACTCCGACCAGCCTGCACAGTCTGATCAAACCGAGCCTTCAATGGCGTCTGTGAAATTCCAAAAACACATGCGAAGACTACGACCACATTGGCTGGATTTACATTCTTTATAAGAAAAAGTAATTTTTCATTTTGCTGTCCGCCAGCTTATTAACATGAAAATGTATATCGGTATGTTACGATGATAGAATATGTGTTTAATGGCCTTTACATATGGCCATTGCCACGTCTGACATTAATATAAGTGCACTTAGCAGCCATCCTGTGATGGCAGATGAAGATACGACCCTAGTTTTGAATTTAGGAGTACCGATCCTCTCAAAGAATCACAGGATACGCCTATAGTCTTTGGTTGAAGGAGTAACAGTACTCCTTGGGCAAAAGCTTATCAATAACACTGTTTACCCCTGTAACTGTTTTACTATATAAAAGTGGAGTTCAAGGGCATGTTTTCGTGACGAAAACTGCAAAAACAATTTTTAGTCAGTAGAATATTGTGAATTAGACATTAAAAGTCTTACAAGCTTTCACCCAGTCATGTTAGCCAAATATCCAGCTGGCACCATGCAGGGGCATAACAGCAAACAATTTCCCATGCGTCTTGTTGTGGCATTACGCAAACACGCCTATACAAATACATTGTCACCTTAATCGCCGAAAAAATGAAAATTTTACAGATGAAACATTGTGATACTTTTCTGATTTCTGCTCAGAATGTAGATTGTTGGTACTCGTAAGAACCGCCTCATCGAGGCGGTTCGAAGGAGTACCCACAATCTATATTTTGGAGCAGAAATAAGAGAAATAAGGTATATCCCTGTAAACCCCAGTTTTATTATATAAAAGTGGGGTTCAAAGGGGTCAAAATTATATAGACATGTTTTCATGATGTGTGGCATGGTCTTGTTGCCATAAAATGTACTTCACAATGAACTTGTAAAACCTTTTATGGCCACCATTGACCAGCCTTTCTTTTTCCTCCTTTGGCAGGGACAGTGTTCATTCTGGAATTTTTATGACTGTGACCTTAGGGTCCCTGTCACATAGAAAACAATAAACATGGAGGTTCCATGAAAACCAGGTTTTCCAACAGTTGCATGAAACCAGGAAAACATAACAAGTGCAGAGTTGTCATTCTTGCATGCGACACTCGGTACTGACCTGTTCTATAATCTTACCAAGTATCATTAAAATGTTTCAAGCGGTTGCAGGGAAATGAAATGTTGAAAATACAGATCAGGGGAGATAATTTGAAAATGAAGACAACCAGAGTTGTCATTCTTGCATGTGACAATCCGCAATGACCTGTTCTGTACTCCAACAAAGTATAACTGAAATGTTTCTAATGGTTGCCGAGTTATGCTCCAGAAACAAAAATAAAGTAAAAATATGGGTCTGGGGAGATAATTAAAAAACAAAGACAAGCAGAGTTGTCATTTTTGCAAGCGACACTCAGTTGTCAGCACTGTCCATTTTTATAATCCTACCAATTATCATTAGAATATTTCAAATGGTTGCGGAGTTCTGTTCTGGATAAAAGAAACATTCAAAAATATAGATAAGGGGAGATAATTTGAAAATTAAGACAAGCAGAGTTGCGATTTTTGCACACAATACTCCGCATCGGCCTGTTCTGTAATCCTACCAAGTATTAGTGAAATATTTCTAACAGTTGTGGAGTTATGCTCCGGAAACGAAAATAAAGTTAAAATGTTGATATAGGGAGACAATTCAAAAACAAAGACAAACAGTTGTCATTCTTGCACATGGTCTTCTACACTGACCTCCTATAATCCTACCAAGTATTATTTAAATATTTTAATATGGCCCGTGTTTTTCTGCCATAGTCCATTTTTAACCAGGTTTTCCAAAGGAACATTTCGTTTCTGGAGCATAACTCCGCAACTGTATTCACCTTATTTGCATTATCTGCTGGTTCCTAGTCTGAGGGCATAAAAAACACAGCTCGCTGTGACAAATGATTTTTCATGTGAGCCACTTCATCAAACAGTATGAATGACACCTTTGGGGTTCTTTTCAGGTTTCCCAGTGTTATTTACGTTGGTGGGGGTAGGACTAGAGGCTGTTTCAGAGGTTTTTACATGAATGTCATGTATTAAACTTGCTCAAATAGACAGCTCTGATTATTGTTCACCTGAGTCGGCCTTTTGCACTTTTTAGCTCGCCTGTACGAAGTACATGGAGAGCTATTGTCGTCACCTCGGTTGGTCTGCGCGTTTGCGTTCCCGTCACACTGCGTTAAAGTTTTTCAAATGCTTATATCTCAACAGTCACTAATCATATTTGGAACTTAAGTACCTTGGAGGATCCTCTGATATTCAAAGAGAACAGACCCCTGGGTTCATGCCCCGGGTTGGGGCTAGGGGTCAAAATCTACAACACCTTTGTAATTCTGTGTTAAAGTTTTTGAAATGCTAATATCTCAACAGTCACTCATCACGTAGCATTCATATTTACAACTTGGATACCTGGGAGTGTCTTCTGAGATTCTAAGACAACACACCCCTGGGTTCATGCCTGGGAGTGGGGCTAGGGGTCAAAATCCAGGACACCTTTGTAATTTGTTGTATACCTTTCCATTATACTAACAAGTTATAGACACAATTGGTTATACATCAGCCAATCAAGTGACATTGGTTCAAGTGTAAAAGGGTGAAGGTCATGGTGGTCTACATTTCACGGTCCAGTGATTTTGCCTTATATCTTGAAGTCTATTTGTTGGAGAAATGTCATACCTGGGATATTAGTTCCATGTGACTCCACGATTGACCTTAAAATATATTTAGGTCAATTTGACCTTTGTTTCATGGTTCAGCGATTTTGCCTATTATCTCGAATACTATTTGATATAGAAATGTCATACCTGGATTATTAGTTCCATGTGATCCGATAATTGACCGCAAAATATATCTAGGTCATGCTGACCTACATGTCACGGTCCAGTGATTTTGTCGATTATCTTGAATACCGTAAAAATTCGGCTATAAGACGAGGATTTTTCCCTCCAAAATGAGCCCGAAAAATTGACCCCGTCTTATATCCGAGGTCATGGACTGCATGCTTTTTTCCGGCAGTGTCCGGCGAAGACCAGACATACGGAAAATGCCGATCGATGATTTTTGAATTGATATAAATCGCCACCCACAAACCGACGCTACCATTTTTATGCACGCGATCGGTAAATGACGTCATCCGCCGCCAGCACCCCAACACGTGTTTAATGTCATTGTGTGTATCACGTTCATAAAAAAAAAACGTTAGGAACCGGTAAAAAATATTTTCTCGATAGCTAAACGGTTGTGAATAGAGGTGGATAGAAAACCAGCGCTTTGCACAGCTCCCGAATTATCCCCAGAAGCTCCGTGTCAATAACCAACAACAGAGTTCGACTTTTCTCGCCCAGCGTCTGCTATTTGGCGCCAAAACATAACCATTCATGAGATCGTAGAATAGTCCATTTTTTGTAATGCAAACTTCTACCGTTAGATGTAGCTAATTGTCTGAGGAGCGATTAAATAATTTTCACATTGATTGTGGATTAAATTTTATGATTGGAGGATAAACGCAAATACGAGACATAACTTGACCATATTTTCACACCTTATCGACACGCACCGCAGGGTGGCAATTATATGACAGGGATTAACAATAGTGTCATACTTGAACCGTAATAAATACACAGATGGTTTGTCTGCATTAATTATTGCGATTTACATACTGGTCTAGTTTTACCGGATTTAAGGACTCAGAAAGACGATTTTTTTTTGCACTTGCCTGGCGCGATTTCGGTCTTGTCTCGGGCAGCCGGGAAATGGATTTGGCAGCCCTGTCGTCTATTAAATATAAGTTTTAGCCAGCAAAGCATGTACCGGGCCAACTTCGGGCCGACAGCGATACGACCTATCGGCCCGACGTTTCTCCCTTTTCCAGACGCTTAATAGACCTACCGATTCAGATTCAGTAAGAGTTGTCTCTCTTTGTAACTCTCACAAACGAAGACATTATGTCAACAGACATAAACAAAGCCATGTGAGGGGTAAGTAGAGGGGTTTTCTGACGAAAAAAGGCCGATTTCTCACATCTAAACGGCATCTAGCGGTAGCAGATAGGCCCCGACAGATATGGCAAAAATTTGACCCGTCTTATAAAAGAGTATAAGCAAAATCCCACATTAGAAGAACTGAAAAGGGGGTCCCGTCTTATAGCCGAATCGCCTTATAGCCGAATTTTTACGGTACTATTTGATGGAGAAATGTTATACCTGGGTGATTAATTGCATGTGACCCCATTATTGACCTCAAAATATATCTAGGTCAGTATGACCTATATTTCATGTTTCAGTGATTTTGCCTATTATCTTGAATACTATTTGATAGAGAAATGTCATACCTGGATTATTAGTGACCTGATAATTGACTGCAAAATATATCCAGGTCAGTGTGACCTATATTTCATGGTTCAGTGATTTTGCCTATTATCTTGAACACTATTTGATGGAGAAATGGAATACCTGGATTATTTATTCCATGTGACCCCATGATTGAGCTTGAATTATATCTAGGTCAGTGTGACCTATTTTTCATGGTTCAGTGATTTTGCCTATTATCTTGAATACTATTTGATGGAGAAATGTCTCACCTGGATCATTGGTTCCATCATCCATGTGACCCGATCATTGACATAGAAATATATCTACAAATGTAGGTCCTTGTGACCTACGTGTATTTTCATGGTTCAAGGATTTTGCCTTATAATTCAGACACAATTTGATTCTGAAATGTAATATCTGGAAAATATGTTCCATGTGACCTGATTATTGATCTCAAATATACCTAGGTGAGTGTGACCTATATTTCATGGCCCATAAATTTTACCTTATATCTTGAAGTCACGAAACAGGTTAGCTATGCTGTCATGCGACAGCTCTTGTTGAAAATAACCAAACATCATTTGTGTTTTTCTTCATTTCCCAAAATTATTATTCCCCCACAAATGAAATTTGGGGGTATATAGGAGTGAGCTTGTCTGTCGGTCGGTCGGTCTGTTGACTTGGTTTCCAGACGATAACTCAAAAAGCGCTTCACCGATTTTTATAATTTTTGGTACACTGATGTAACATCATAAAATACAGGTCAAGTTCGATTTCCACTACAATTCGTCAATTTTCGACATAGTTATGGCCCCTTTCAAGTGAAAAAATTGCAAAATGCCGCTGTTGTACTATCAAGGCAGTTTTTGTGGGGGTATTCATCACCTTTAGTGATAGCTCTAGTTTGCTTCGGAACGTAGACACTGTTAGGTACGAGAATCTGATTGGTCACATTGGACCTAGAAGAAAAGCAGCACTCAAAAAGAGGCAACGAAAAACTTATCCTGTTGCACTTGTTCAAACTGATAAGTGTAAGCATATGAGTAAGCCAAATTAGAGGGCGGCCTGTACCGGTACCTTGATTGAGATCATTTTTGCGCCGACAACACCCATATGTTTAGCGATTTCTTTGCGCTGGAAATGAAAATATTGTGTCATACATGTAGGTGCAATACGTGGTCTAGAATGAATGCTGCAGGGATTGTTTCACTACAAGTTTTAGATACAAAACCTGTACGACAATCGTTTTCATTATTCTGCCCTTTATCTTTCTTGTATGCTGTATGAGAGGTCAGCAAAGTTTTGAATGAGAGGTCAGCAAAGTCTCTGTGTCTTCGTGGGTCACACAGGTCTTCTTGTATGTTAAGCCTCAGCCAAATGCCAGTTCAAAAATGTAGTGTCTCCCTCTTTTGTGCAGAAAATACACAGGCTGGTCTGAGTCTTCGATCCTGAGTTGTGCAGGTTTTATTGTATGTTTAGTTATGTGCTGGCCCAAAAAATTCCTCACTTTTGTGCAGGGTTCATAAGATCAGTGAAGACTCAGATCAGTCTGTGAGGAGTCACAGGCTGATCTGAGTCTTCAAGTGTCTCAAAGGTTTTATTATCCCTCTTTGGATGATGGTTTGGGAGATATTATTAATTTCCAGGCTTTCGAATGAGTCTTTAAACCGAGGTCCCGTCTCTGTATGACCTTAGATGTTGGTAAGACGGAAAACTTAAACACTCACTCACAAATTGCAAAATGATGGATGTGGTCGGGTATAAGCAGCAAACTACATGTATTAGTAATTTTAGTATCGAATTAAAAATTAAATGTTCAATGTTACAGCAATGTTATATCGTTACATATAAGGAAAAAATTTATATAAGGAAATGGAACAATTGCACTCAAAAGGGTTGAATTGTTTTGAATATAATCATATGCATCTGAGATTCTATTTCATATATACAGTCGAACTTCAATGGCTCGAACACCTTTGGGACCTCGAAAAAATCTGTTCGAGATAGGGTTAGTTCGAGCCACTGAGGTGACTGCCAGGAGGCATAACGAGATACTTTTAGACATCTTTTCGGTGTTCTATAATGAATATGTATGTTGTGTGTACTCATTAGAATCGCCTCATCGAGGCGATTCTATGAGTACACACAGCATACGTTTGCAAGATAAAAGACGAAAATCTTCTTAATCATCCCACACTATATCTTTTGTCGAGGATTTCCCTAGGGGCTCAAGAATGTGTTCGACTCAGCCATGGTAAACGAGCCATCAGTGTTCGAGCCATCGAAGTTCTTCTGTATAAGGAAAAAAATTATATTAGGAAATGGAACAATTGCACTCAAAAGGGTTGAATTGTTTTAAACATAATCATATGCAGGTGAGATTCTATTTCATATATATTAACCCGGTTGGTACCACAAACCCCAAAACGGGAAAACAATTGACAAACAGTGCCGGCCCAGATCAGATGCTGCAGAGCGCAGCATCTGATCAGGGCCTGCACTGTTTGCAAAATTTCAGCCAATTTCCAAATAGTTTTTGAAGAATGCACAACCTGACACCCCTAAATAAATGGAAACCTGCTATATATAAGGTGGAAGATTCCATTAAATACTAAGAGGGTTAGGATGCAGGACTTATAGAAAGGAAGTAGCCCAGAAATGAATTTGTAATGTTTTTGAAAATATGGTTTGAGTTTGGTTGATAATGAGAATATGTACAATGTAAGTTCACTCTAAAATCTTAAAAAAATGTATGTTGCATGTACAGTCGGACTTCGATGGCTCGAACACCTTTGGGACCACGAAATTCAGGAGGCGTAAAGGGGATAGTTTGGGGCTTCTTTTCGGTTTTCTATAACATACATGTATGCTGCGTGTACTCATTAGAATCGCCTCGTAGAGGCGAATCTAATGAGTACACACAGCATACATTTGCAAGATAAGGAAAGAAAATAGCCCAAAATATTCCCCTTACTATTTCTTATGTACTGAAATTCCCTAGGGACTCAAGAAAGGGTTCGACTCAGCCATGGTAAACGAGACAGCGGTGTTCGAGCCATCGAAGTTCTACTGTACTTATAAATTAGAATCACCTCATTAAGGCGACACAAATGAGTAGCATAACATGTTTTTTATGCCCCCGCATCGTATGATGCCGGGGGCATATAGTTTTTTCGGTTTTCCGTACGTGCGTCCGTGGGTACGTGCGTACGTGCGTACGGTTTCCGAATGTACGAAAGTGTGTACGTACGTACGTAATCCTGTTAGACTCAGGTTAAGGTTTTTGTACAAGGTAGAACTTGAGCTCATATTTTCCAAACCATACAATAGATTTGGTTTATATTTAGTATGATGATAGATATAGGTCCAAAGTTTTATTCAGCAATACCCCCACCCATACCCTAGACCTCAAGGTTAAGGTCGTGGACTTTGAAATTTTTAACGTTTAAGACCCAGGTTAAGGTATTTGTACCAGGTAGAACTTGAGCTCATATTTTCCAAACTGTGTAATGAATTTGGTTCATATTCGGTATGATGATAGATATAGGACTGAAGTTTTATTCAGCAATACCCCCACCCATACCCATGACCTCAAGGTCAAGGTCATGAACTTGAAATTTTTAATGTTTAAAACCCAGGTTAAGGTATTTGTACCAGGTAGAACTTGAGCTCATATTTTCATAACCATACATTGGATTTGGTTTATATTTACTATGATGATACATATAGGTCCAATGGTTTATTAAGCAATACCCCCACCCATACCCATGACCTCAAGGTCAAGGTCATAGAATAAGAAAATTTTTAATGTTTAAGACTTTGGTTAAGGTATTTGTACCACCAATTTCAATAAACTTCACACAAATGTTCCTTATAAAAATATCTCGCGCAGGTTTGACTTTTAAGGTCATGGCCTCAAGGTCAAGGTCACAGAGGTTATTTTTAGAAAAACTTTGTCATTGCTCTAGCGCCTACATTTCTTCACTGATTTCAATATAAGTTCACACAAATGTTCCTTATGACAATATCTTGAGCGAGTTCGACTTTCAAGGTCATCACCTCAAGGTCAAGGTCACAGTGGCTATTTTTAGAAAAACTTTGTCATTGCTCTAGCGCCTACATTTCTTCACCAATTTCAATATAACTTCATACAAATGTTCCTTATGACAATATCTCAAGCTATTTTGACTTTCAAGTTCAAGGTCACTGTGGCTATTTTTAGAAAAACTTTGTCTTCGCTCTAGCGCTTACATTTCTTGACTAATTTCAATATAACTTCACACAAATGTTCCTTATGACAATATCTCTAGCGAGTTCCACTTTCAAGGTCAAGGTCACTGTGGCTATTTTTAGAAAACTTTGTCACCCCTCTAGCGCTTACATTTCTTCACCGATTTCAAAATAACTTCACACAAATGTTCCTTATGACAATATCTCGAGCGATTTCGACTTTTAACGTCAAGGTCACTATTGGTGGAACGCCGAAACTCGCACAGATTGGTATTTGCACCACTTAAAGATTAATGTGCTAAGCGGGGGCATCTGTGTACTTTGGACACATTTCTAGTTTCCTATATGCTTTTCAATGAAATACATGTACAGAGATTTCTCAGTGAAATGGATACAATGAAGATTATGATTATGAAATCTCACTGGGTTTTTTATGCACAATGTATCAACAAAAACTAACGCATTTACCGGTACTGTGTTTATTCAATGTCAGTTATCTTAATGTAAAAAGTGTGTCAGAAATTATATCATGCACATTCGCAAGTCATTAATATGTTGATGAGGTCACTTTTAGTGCCTTCATAACATAATTACTGCAACTGATGCTCAAGAACTGTGAAAATAATTTGAATGCAAATTACAAGTGAACCAAGCCCCTGCCCATAGGGGCTGGAAGAAATATATGGGCTGCATGATGCTTCCACGCAGAGCTGAATCCGGCCGGCACACTAGTACTGGTAAACCGCTTAGAGGATCTAAGCCTGTCCAGGAACCGCGGTGGGAGGTGGACTGTCCTTGCTTATAAACCCTATTGGTTTCATTGGGCGGCAAGGCTTGAGATGTCATTTCATCTCAGTGTTGGTTAAAAGTCCCACAAAGTTGGAAGCAACATCTCCAAAATGACCTTTACAGTGTTGACGGGGATGTTAAACCTAATATCAAACAAAAACAAACAAGTGAACAATTTGATAAAGTAACATTCCAAGCCATTTTCCATGTGCAAGCTTTCATTTTCCACCCAATATTATACCCTGTAAACCGGCTGAACAGAAGCCATCTGATCTGGATCTTCACTGTTTGCAAAGGCAGGGAGTGTCATGTTCAGCAGGATAAGGGTTAACCCTTGTCCTGCTGAATATTTTAATATGCCACACCCAGTACCAATTATCAACCAATCAGATTACTCGATGCAAATATTCGCAACAAATTCACAATGTGAATGACAAACAATGTAGATCCTGATCAGATGGCTTCTTCAGAAGCCATCTGATCTGGATCTACATTGTTTGAAAAATAAGGCATATCCAGGCTCAGCAAGGCAAGGGTTAAGATGTGTATTTTTTCTGTTCAAGGTGTCACAAGGGAGCAATGGATGTTTCATGAACCTATTACTGGGCTGTGAATATGAAGTCAAATTACACATACCAGAAGGTGAGTGGCATAAGTTTTGTTTTAACCTATTGTACATGTATGCTAGTGGACTCTTCTATTTATATGTTGGACAAGTTCATTTCTCATATAAGGGGTGTCAGGCCTTTTTAGCTCGTCTGTTTTTTGAAAAAAAACTTTCGAGCTATTGTCATCACTCCGGCGTCTGCGTAGTCGTCCTGCGTCGTCCTGCGTCGTTCCAAAAAAACTTAACCTTGGCTATAACTTAAAAAGTATTAGACCGAGCCTCATGAAACTTCATACACACACTCATCATCACAAGAGCTACATTTTGACCAAGGACCATAACAACATTGTTGATTTTGGCTGAATTATCTCCCCTTTTCCAATTTTTTTCTGAAACACATTTTTTGCTCTCATTTTAATACTATTCACAACAGAGCCTTCAAACTTCACATGAATGTTCCTTGGGACAAGACCTTTTCAGTGATACCACACTTTTTGATCTGTGACCTTGACCTTTGAACTTTGACCTATTTTTCGAAAATTTAACCGAAAACCTTAACCTTGACCATATTTCCAAAAGTATTTGGCCTACCTTCATGAAACTTCATACACATACTCACCATCACAAGAGCTACATTCCCTACAAGTTTTATAACTCCATCTTGCAATTTGATTGAATTATCTCCCCTTTTCTCTCCGTTTTTTTTTAAATTGTTTTTGTCTCTTATTAGCTCACCTGTCACGTAGTGACGAGGTGAGCTTTTGTGATCACTTTTTGTCCGTCGTCCGTCGTGCGTGTGTGCGTGCGTGTGTGCGTGCGTAAACTTTTTCTTCAAACAACATCTCCTCCTAAACCACTGATCGGATTTTGACCAAACTTCACAGGAATGATCCTTAGGTGGTCCCCTTTCAAAGTTGTTCAAATGGTTCCGGTCTGTTGCACATCTAGGTCACAGGAGCTAAAAATAGATTTTTTAAATGAAAACTTTAAAAATCTTCTTCTCTGAAACCGCAAGGCCCAGGTCTTCGATATTTGGTAGGAAGCTTCATCTAGTGGACCTCTACCAAGATTGTTCAAATTATAGTCCTGGGTCGAAAATCGTCCCCGCCCCGGGGTCCTTTGGTTTTACATAGGCTTATATAGGGAAAATCTTTAAAAATCTTCTTCTCTGAAACCGCAAGGCCCAGGTCTTTGATATTTGGTGTGAAGCTTCACCTAGTGGACCTCTACCAAGATTGTTCAAATTATAGCCCTGGGGCTAGAAATGCCCCCGTCCCGGGGGCCTTTGGTTTTACATATGCTTATATAGGGAAAATCTTTAAAAATCTTCTTCTCTGGAACCGCATGACCCAGATCTTGGATATTTGGTGTGAAGCTTCATCTAGTGGACCCCTTTCAAGATTGTTCAAATTATAGCCCTGGGGCCAAAAACACCTCTGCCCCGGGGGCCTTTGGTTTTACATAGGCTTATATAGGGAAAATCTTTAAAAATCTTCTTCTCTGGAACTGCAAGGCCCAGATCTTGGATATTTGGTATGAAGCTTCATCTAATGGACTTCTTTCAAGATTGTTCAAATTATAGCCCTGGCACCAAACGGCCCCCGCCCCGGGGGCCTATGGTTTTACATAGGCTTATATAGGGAAAATCTTTAAAAATCTTCTTCCCTGAAACCGCAAGGCCCAGGTCTTTGATATTTTGTGTGAAGCTTCACCTAGTGGATCTTTACCAAGATTGTTCAAATTATAGCCCTGGGGCCAAAAATGCCACTGCCCCGGGGCCCTTTGGTTTTACTTGGGCTTATATAGGGAAAATCTGTAAAAATCTCCTTCTCTGAAACCGCAAGGCGCAGGTCTTTGATATTTGATATGAAGCTTCATCTAGTGGACCCCTACCAAGATTGTTCAAATTATTTTGCTTGGGCCAAAAATGCCCCCGCCCCGGGGCCCTTTGGTTTTACATGGGCTTATATAGGGTAAGTCTTTAAAAATCTTCTTCTCTGAAACTGCAAGGCCCAGGTCTTTGCTATTTGGTATGAAGCTTCATCTAGTGGACCCCTACCAAGATTGTTCAAATTATAGTGCTGGGGCCAAAAATGCCCCCGCCCCGGGGCCCTTTGGTTTTACATAGGCTTATGTAGGGAAAATCTTTAAACATCTTTTTCTCTTAAACTGCAAGGCCAAGGTCTTTAATATTTGGTATGAAGCTTCATCTGGTGGACCTCTACCAAGATTGTTCAAATTATAGCCCTGGGACCAAAATGCCCCCCCCCCCCCCCCCCCCCCTCCAGGGCCCTTTGGTATTACATAGACTTATAAAGGGAAAATCTTGAAAAATCTTCTTCTCTGAAACCACAAGGCCTAGGTCTTTGATATTTGGTATGGAGCTTCAGCTAGTGGGCCTTTACCAAAATTGTTCAAATTATAGCCCTGAGGCCAAAATGCCCCCGCCTCGGGGCCCTTTGGTTTAACATAGACTTATATAGGGAAAATCTTTAAAAATTTTCTTCTGTGAAACCACAAGGCCTAGGTCTTCAATATTTGGTGTGAAATTTCATCTAGTGGACCTCTATCAAGATTGTTCAAATTATAGCCCTTGGGCCCAAAATGCCCCCGCCCCAAGACCCTTTGGTTTTACATAGACTTATATAGGAAAATCTTTAAAAATCTTCTTCTCTGAAACTGCAAGACCCATGTCTTTGATATTTGGTATGGAGCTTCATCTAGTGGACAATCAAGCCTTTACTGATATTTGGTATGAAGCTTCACCTTTTTAGACCTCCCTCAACATTATACACATTATATCCTTGGGGTCAATAATGGCCCTCCCCAGGGCCCACTTGTTACTCTATGGATCAGGTGAGCGATCCAGGGCCATCATGGCCCTCTTGTGTTTTATATTAGGATCACTTTTTGTCTGTCATCCATGCGTAAACAATTTCTTCAAACGACATCTCCTCCTAAACCACTGATCGGATTTTGACCAAACTTCACAGGAATGATCCTTAGGTTGTCCCCTTTCAAAGTTGTTCAAATGGTTCCGGTCTATTGCACATAAAGGTCACAGGAGCAAAAAAATAGATTTTTTTCACCGAAATCTTAAAAAATCTTCTTCTCTGAAACCACAAGGCCCAGGTCTTTGATATTTGGTATGAAGCTTCATCCAGTGAACCCCTACCAAGATTGTTCAAATTATAGTTTTGGGACCAAAAATGCCAGCGCCCTGGGGCCCCTTTGGTTTTACATGGGCTTATATAGGAAAATCTTAAATAAATCTTCTTCTCTGAAACCACAAGGCCCAGGTCTTTGATATTTGGTATGAAGCTTCATCTAGTGGACCCCTACCAAGGTTGTTAAAATTATAGTGCTGGGGCCAAAAATGCCCCTGCCCTGGGGGCCCTTTGGTTTTACATGGGCTTATATAGGGAAAATCTGTAAAAATCTTCTCTGAAACCGTAAGGCCCAGGTCTTTGATATTTGGTATGAAGCTTCATCTAGTGGACCCCTACCAAGATTGTTCAAATTATAGTGCTGGGGCCAAAAATGCCCCCGCCCTGGGGCCCTTTGGTTTTACATGGGCTTATATAGGAAAATCTTTAAAAATCTTCTTCTCTGAAACTACAAGGCCCAGGTCTTTGCTATTTGGTATGAAGCTTCATCTAGTGGACCCCTACGAAGATTGTTCAAGTTATAGTGTTAGGGCCAAAAATGCCCCCGCCCCGGGGCCCTTTGGTTTTACATGGGCTTATGTAGGGAAAATCTTTAAAAATCTTCATCTTTGAAACTGCAAGGCCCAGGTCTTTGATATTTGGTATGAAGCTTCATCTTGTGGACCTCTACCAAGATTGTTCAAATTATGGCCTTGGGACCAAAAATGCCCCCGCCCAGAGGCCCTTTCGTTTTACGTAGACTTAAATAGGGAAAATTTTGAAAAATTTTCTTCTCTGAAACCACAAGGCCTAGGTCTTTGATATTTGGAATGAAGCTTCAGCTAGTAGACCTCTACCAAGATTGTTCAAATTATAGCCCTTAGGCGAAAAATGCCCCCGCCTCGGGGCCCTTTGGTTTTACATAGACTTATGTAGGGAAAATCTTTAAAAATCTTCTTCTGTGAAACCACAAGGCCTAGGACTTTGATATTTGGTGTGAAATTTCATCTAGTGGACCTCTATCAAGATTGTTCAAATTACAGCCCTAGGGCCAAAGATTGTTCAAATTACAGCCCTGGGGCCAAAAATGCCCCCGCCGGGAGACCCTTTGGTTTTACATAGACTTATAGGGAAATCTTTTAAAATCTTCTTCTCTGAAACTGCAAGGTCCATGTCTTTGATATTTGGTATGGAGCTTCATCTAGTGGACCTCTACCAAGATTTAAATTATAGCCCTCGGGCCACAAATGCCCCCGCCCCGGGGCCCTTTGGTTTTACATAGACTTATATAGAGATAATCTTTGAAAATCTTCTCTGAATCAGCAAGGCCCAGGTCTTTGATATTTTGTGTGAAGCTTCATCTAGTGGACCTCTATCAAGATTGTTTAAATTATAGCCCTGAGGCCAAAAATGCCTCCGTCAACCATGGCCATTTGATTTTACATAGGCTTATGTAGGGAATATCTTTAAAAAAATCTGTTTCTCTGAAACCGCAAGGCCCAGGTCTTTGATATTTGGTGTGTAGCTTCCATCTGGTGGACCTTTGCCAAGATTGTTCAATTTATAGCCTTTGTTGATATTTGGTATGAAGCTTCACCTTTTTAGACCTCCCTCAACATTATGCACATTATAACCCTGGGGTCAATAATGGCCCTCCCCGGGGCCCACTTGTTACTCTATGGATCAGGTGAGCGATCCAGGGCCATCATGGCCCTCTTGTGTTTTATATTAGGATCACTTTTTGTCTGTCATCTGTGCGTAAACAATTTCTTCAAACGACATCTCCTCCTAAACCACTGATCGGATTTTAACCAAACTTCACAGGAATGATCCTTAGGTGGTCTCCTTTCAAAGTTGTTAAAATGGTTCCGGTCCGTTGCATATATAGGTCACAGGACACAAAAATAGATTTTTTTCACCGAAAACTTAAAAAATCTTCTTCTCTGAAACTGCAAGGCCCAGGTCTTTGATATTTGGTATGAAGCTTCATCTAGTGGACCCCTACCAAGATTGTTCAAATTAAAGTGCTGGGGCCAAAAATGCCCCGCCCCGGGGCCCTTTGGTTTTACATGGGCTTATATAGGGAAAATCTTCAAAAATCTTCTTCTCTGAAACCACAAAGCCCAGGTCTTTGATTTTTGGTATGAAGCTTCATCTAGTGGACCCCTACCAAGATTGTTCAAATTATAGTGCTGGGGCCAAAAATGCCCCCACCCCGGGGACCTTGGGTTTCACATGTGCTTATATAGTGAAAATCTGTAAAAATCTTCTTCTCTGAAACCGCAAGGCCCAGGTCTTTGATATTTGATATGAAGCTTCATCTAGTGGACCCCTACCAAGATTGTTCAAATTATAGTGCTGGGGCCAAAAATGCCCCCGCCCCGGTTCCCTTTGGTTTAACAGGGGCTTATATAGGCAAAATCTTTAAAAATCTTTTTCTCTGAAACTGCAAGGCCCAGGTCTTTGCTATTTGGTGTGAAGCTTCATCTAGTGGACCCCTACCAAGATTGTTCAAATTATAATGCTGGGGCCAATAATGCCCCCACCCCGGGGGCCCTTTGGTTTTACATAGACTTATGTTGGGAAAATCTTTAAAAATCTTCTTCTCTGAAACTGCAAGGCCCAGGTCTTTGATATTTGATATGAAGCTTCATCTTGTGGACCTCTACCAAGATTGTTCAAATTATAGCCCTGAGGCCAAAAATGCACCCCCCCCCCCCTTCCGTGGCCCTTTGGTTGTACTTAGACTTATATAAGGAAAATCTTGAAAAATCTTCTCTGAAACCACAAGGCCTAGGTCTTTGATATTTGGTATGAAGCTTCAGCTAGTTGACCTCTACCAAGATTGTTCAAATTATAGCCCTGAGGCCAAAAATGCCCCCGCCTCGGAGCCCTTTGGTTTTACATAGACTTATATAGGGAAAATGTTTAAAAATTTTCTTCTGTGAAACCACGAGGCCTAGGTCTTTGATATTTGGTGTGACATTTCATCCAGTTGACCTCTTTCAAGATTGTTCAAATTATAGCCCTGGGGCCAAAAATGCCCCCTGCCCCGAGACCCTTTGGTTTTACAAAGACTTTTATAGGGAAATCTTTAAAAATCTTCTTCTCTGAAACTGCAAGGCCCATGTCTTTGATGTTTAGTATGGAGCTTCATCTAGTGGACAGTTATAGCCTTTGTTGATATTTGATATGAAGCTTCACCTTTTTAGACCTCCCTCAACATTATGCACATTATAACCTTGGGGTCAATAATGGCCCTCCCTGGGGTCCACTTGTTCCTCTATGGATCAGGTGAGCGATCCAGGGCCATCATGGCCCTCTTGTTTCAATACTATTCACAACAGAGCCTTCCAACTTCACATGAATGTTCCTTGGGACAAGACCTTTTCAGTCATACCACGCTTTTTGACCTGTGACCTTGACCTTTGAACTTTGACCTATTTTTCGAAAATTTAACCGAAAACCTTAACCTTGACCATATTTCCAAAAGTATTTGGCCTACCTTTATGAAACTTCATACACATACTCACCATCACAAGAGCTACATTCTCTACAAGTTTTATAACTCCATCTTGCAATTTGATTGAATTATCTCCCCTTTTCTCTCCATTTTTTTTAAATTGTTTTTGTCTCTTATTTCAATACTATTCACAACAGAGCCTTCCAACTTCACATGAATGTTCCTTGGGACAAGACCTTTTCAGTCATACCACGCTTTTTGACCTGTGACCTTGACCTTTGAACTTTGACCTATTTTTCGAAAAATTAACCAAAAAACTTAACCTTGACCATATTTCCAAAAGTATTTGACCTATCTTCATGAAACTTCATACACATACTCATCATCACAAGAGCTACAATCCATACAAGTTTTATTACTCCATCTTGCAATTTGATTTGACTTAGAACTTTTGTTTTCTAAAAGAAACTGCAGACGAGCGTTGGCAACCGCTTGCGGTGCTCTTGTTTATTATTATTATATTTTTGATGGAAAATCATGTTAGCAAATAGTGCAGGTCCTGATCAGACGTCTTATCTGGGCCTGCACTGTTTGCGAAGGTACCCCTTTATGAATTTCTCACATACAATAGATTAAGTGCCAAACAACTGAAAAAATTAGTGAAAGCTGTACACCACAACCACAGTTCGTTTGTTTGATTTGAGGTTTAATGTCCCCGTCAACACTGTAAAGGTCATTTTGGAGACGTTGCTTCCAATTTTGTAGGACTTTTACCCGACATTGAGATGAAATGACATATCAAGCCCTGTCGCCCAATAAAACCAATAGGATTTATTAGCACGAAAAGATTCCGCCTCGCACCGCGGTTCCTGGACAGGCTTAGACCCTCTAAGCGGTTTACCAGTACTAGTGTGCAAGCCGGAATCAGCTCTGCGTGGAAGCATCATGCAGCCCATATATTTCTTCAAGCCCCTATGGGCGGGGGCCGCCACAACCACAGTATAACACAGTTTAACCCATTGTATGCAGGAAATCCCAAAAAGGGGTACCTTGGCAAAGAGTGCAGGCCCAGACCAGACGCCCCAGAATGCAACATCTGACCCGGGCCTGCACTATTTGCTAACACAATTTTCCATCAAAAATAAAATATACATAAAAAAGTAGGCCTGACACCCCTTATATGAGAAATGGACTTGTCCAGCATATAGCAATAGAAGAGTCGCACCGCACTATTTGCTAAAAATTTTCCATCAAAAATAGAATAAAAATGAAAAAGTAGGCCTGACACCCTTTATTTGAGAAATGGACTTGTCCAACATATAGCAATAGAAGAGTCGCAGAAAGCGGTGTCTGATCAGGGCCTGCACTGTATGCTAACAGAATTTTCCATCAAAAATAGAATAAAAATGAAAAAAAAACAGGCCTGACACCCCTTATTTGAGAAATGGACTTGTCCAACATTTAGCAATGGAAGAGTAGCAGAAAGTGGTATCTGATCAGGGCCTGCACTATTTGCTAACAGAATTTCCCATCAAAAATAGAATAGAAATGAAAAAATACAATGAAGGCCTGACACCCCTTTTATGAGAAATGGACTTGTCCAGCATATAGCAATGGAAGAGTCTACTAATATACAATGGGTAAAAGATGGATCTTCCCACCCCCCCACCCACCCAGTATCAGCAGCGGGGCTTTTTGAAATAGATTGGGCTGCATAGTGCTTCCACACAGAACTGAAACTGGCCAAACTTGAGTACTGGTAAACCACTGAGACAGTATAAAGCCTGGCCATGAAAAGAAGTGCAAGCTGGACCAGTCTTTAAACCCTGGCTGTTTCTTTGGGTTGTAGGGCTTGAGATGTCATTACATCCAATATCAGTTAAAGTGCCACAAAATCAGAAGCAGTGTTTCCAAAATGACCAACACAGTGTTTGCACGAACTCTGTAAAATAAAATACCCATGTGCTGTGATGGCGTCTTTCATACATGAAACTATATGTAACTATAGTGCTATGAAAATGTTCAATAGTTGTCTTATTTCTGGTCGAAATATGGATTGTTGGTGCTCAATGAGGCGCTTCTAAGGACCTACAATCTGTGTTTTTGAGGGAAAATAAGCAAAGTACATGAATTGAATGCCCCCCCTGAACCCCGCTTTTCTTTATGTAAAGGGGGGGGGGGGTTTAGAGGGGTGTTCATTGCACGGACTTGTCAATTATTATTATTATTATTATCATGGGGCCCAAAGAAGAAATGGCTTTAGTTAAACAACAATATTATATCTAAACAAAAATGTGTAGATTGTATAGAAAAATGACCTTTTATGGTCATTTTTATAGAAAAATGACCATTTATGGTCATTTTCTATAGAATCTATACATTTTTGGGATCCAACTTGAAACCGTGTTATATCCAAAACCTTGTTATGATGAACCATGCTATAACAAGGTTGCGGTGTACTTGATACATGTATATGTATTCAGTCAATTCACAAGCTACATGACTAGCAGTGTAGTTCCTGATCAGATTGGTTCTTCATAAACCATCTGATTTGGAGCTAGTGCTACATGTATACTACTTACAAAAGTAGGGGTCATGTTCAGCAGGGTAAGAGTTAAGGTCACTGTTTAACCCTTTGTATACTAGTGGACTCTTCCATTGCTATACAGTACGGCTCAGGTATTTGAACCGTTTTTCTTTTTCATTCCGCGGACAACTTTTTTGTTATTCCGACGAATGGTTTGAAGTAAACCCCTCCGAGTGAAAATATTTTACTCCAAGTTATGCGCTCGATATTTCGAGGAAATTCTGCGGACCTCAGAGCTTACCTGTGATATTCGGAGTGTTTGCAAGTATTTGTGAGTGGTGATTAATTTAATTAAACTGTACAGGTAAGTTTTAAAACGGGACAGTCATTTTTTTCTCTCTCAATTACCTAATTAACATTTCTAAGGTAATAACATCAAATTTAACCATAATTTTATAATGTTCAACATGCTTTCAATTACGGACTTGAAAGAGTTGTATGTACTCGTCATGCCCAACTGATTCCCTTGTTTGAAATCACTGTACAGCTTCACACCCTGGGTAATTAGTGATTACCTCTTTGTTGACTTTTGACATTGTCTACATTATAATAACTATCAGTGATATATATTATCTTATAATTATATATAAATATATGTGATGGTAAAAGAACATTAAATAAACCAAAAAAAATGCCCAGGTATTTAGTCAAATTCCTCCGAGTATTTCCGCATAACATTGCGAGAAAATATTGCCTCCAGGTACGATATTACGACTCGGAATAATTTCGCGAAACTTTGCGTACAGCATACTTAGCCCGGACGTTGGGAGTGTTTTCGAGGAGTGTCCGCCGAATATATACATCTACTCGGAACAATTCTGAGTGTTTTGGAAAGTGCTTGAAATGCCAAGATTCGGAATAAAGAGTTTTTTGGTTCTTATATCTGAGTCGTACTGTATGTTGGACAAGTCCATTTGTCATATAAGGGGTGGTAGGCCTTTTTTAATCATTTAAGGGGAATGGATACACCTTCAGGGGAGGAAACTCCTTCAAAAGTATTTTTGTCTCCCATGTCAACAGGGATGAACTCTTAAAGGAAGGATTTGCTCCTGGAAGCAAATTCTTTCCTTTAAGAATAACCCTTATCCTGCTGAATACAACAGACCCTATCTTTGCATACAGTATAGCAGGGTTCGACATTATCCCAAGACTGATGGACATTGTCTCGTGGAAACCTGGTCATGTCTAGTAAGGCCAGTGGCTGGCTGGTCCGAATGGTCCAGTTAAAAATCTGCCACCAAAGTTATTAAAATCCCTGTTTTAAACATTTATCATAAAATTAGTTTGTGTTTTCAGTTTATTGCAGAAAATTTACCATCTGTATATATCTGATTACTGCAGAACTAATGTACATTTATCACTTCAGTATGATTTTCATCATTTCTTCAGTCCAGCTGAACTTAGAGATCAGGTCCAGTGTATCCCAAGAGTTACAGGACTACCTTGTCCACTTATTAAAAGTTTATGTTGAACCCTGTAAAGATCCAGATCTGAAGAAGCCATCTGATCAAGAAATACACTGTTTGTCATTAAGTTTGCAAATTTGTATAAACAAATTGCATCAAGTCAGTTGATTGGTTGAAAGTCAGAAATGGGTAGGGCTAAATTGATTTATTCAACGGGATAAGGGTTAAAGGTTGAGTTCTTATTTTCCAGGTTATCCAGACTACAGTGGTATTTTCTTTGTGGAGTCAGATTCTGTTGTCAGTAGCTGGGCTAGCTCACTAAATATGGTAAGATTTACATTACTGCATTATGATGACACCTCCATGTGACATAGTGCATCTTAAAAACAGTTATTTTTCTGATGAAAATTTTGTAATAGTTTCTTATTTATACTCTGAGCATAGTTTTTTTGGATCTAATTTCAGTACAAGTGCTACAAGTCTTGTTTTTCCTTCTGTATACAGACCACCCACTCCAATAAGAATGGGTCAGTGAAATGCAGTCTTACCTATAGGTGTAACTGGAATTCATATGCCTAAGAAGAAAAATGATTTATGTACATGTAGTTATGTACTCTTGTCATTTTTGTCGCTCCTGCTTTAATCATAATGCGATGTAGGAGTCTGGTTTTCCATCAGTTTCTTGGTTCGTCATGCTGTCAACATTTGTGATGGCCCTGACTTTCATTTTAATGTTAGAGTCCATTTCTCAAGAACTTGAAGAGCTTCATTACTGATCTTGACCTATATACCAAGGTTCACTGACTTTCTGATCTATTACGACAACTCTAGCTTTCACCCTATTGTTTAAGTCCATTTCTCAAGAACTATAAGAGCTTTATGAATGCCAGTCGGTACAAACTTCCATCTGGGGATGGCAACTTTAAAGCAAACATCCATATTGATCTTGACCTACATTTCATGTTTCACTGATTTTTTTAACCCTAGCCTTCACACTAATTTCAAGTCCATTCTCAAGAACTATTAGAGCTTCATAAATGATACTTGATACAAACTTTCATCTTGGGATGTCAACTTAAATTCAAGCATCTGTTCGAGGGTAGGCTGAAAAATTCTGAGCCTGACAAAGAAGCAGGCACCGAAGAGCCATGAAATTTTGTATTTATTAAATGCAAACCTTTATTACTTGATTTGACTCAAATGAGTTCAAGTTTACCTGCTGTAACGTAGAAATTCTAGACTTTCAAAATTGATACTAGCACGTTTTTGAGAAAATGGACAAAATCTGGCATTGTGGTGTCATCAAGAACCTCCATAAAAAGGGGGTTAGCTCCTAAGGACATTCATGCCAATATGGTTGCTACATTAGGGGATGATGCTCCTTAGTATGCAACCGTGAAAAGGTGGGCAGCAAATTTTAAGATGGGCAAGGACAGCCTTGAAGATGATGACCGGTGTGGACGACCCACAACGGCAACAACTGAGGAAACCATCAGCCAAGTGCACAGGGCCATGATGGATGAAAGATGTTTAACTGTGAATCAGTTAGCTAACACTGTTGGCATCTCCCGTGATTGAGTAGAGAACATTCTACACAGTAAATTAGGAAAGTTGAAGGTTTCCGCCAGATGGGTGCCACAGCTTTTGACGCCTGACCAAAAGTTGACCAGACTGAACCTGTCACAAGCCAACTTGGCTATTTTTTAAGCAGACCAAGATGGTTTTCTTGACCGTTTTGTCACTCAGGATGAGTGTTGGGTTCATCACTTTGAGCCAGAGACCAAAAGACAATCCATGCAATGGAAGCACCCTGGCTCACCCCTCCAAAGAAGGCAAAGGTCGTCTCCTGTGCAGGGAAGGTGATGGCATCAGTGTTCTGGGATGCCAAGGGCATAATATTCGTAGATTACCTTCAAAAGGGCAGAACAATTAATGGGGAGTATTATGCAGATCTGCTAAAATAATTGCGAAAAGCAATTAAGGTTAAACGACCTGGAAAATTGACAAAAGGGGTCTTGTTCCATCAGGACAATGCGCCTGCTCATAAATCGGTTGTCGCAATGGCTGCTGTGCATGACTGTGGCTTCACACTTGTCGATCACCCTCTGTATTCACCTGATCTAGCTCCATCAGATTATCTCCCATTTCCAAACATGAAAAAGCACTTGGCTGGGCAGCATTATCGGTCAGACAAGGAGGTGATAGCTGCTGTGGAGGAGTTTTTCAGGGACCAAGATGAGACCTTCTATACCACTGGGATCCAAGGACTCCAGCATCGCTGGAGAAAGTGTGTGGACAGGAAGGGAGACTATGTTGAAAAATAAGGCACTTTCATCATGGACAAACCATTGGATCTTGGGCAGGCTCAGAACTTTTCAGCCTACCCTTGTATTTGACCTCGGCCTACATTACTACTTTGTTAACTCTTATCCTGCTGTTCACGACAACCCCTATCCTTACAAACAGTGTAGATCCAGATCAGATGCCATCTGATCAGGATCTACACTGTTTGACCTTCAGTTTATGAATTTGTAGGAATAAATTACATCAAGTAATCTGATTGGTTCAAAGTCAGAGATGGGTGTGGCTAAAATGAATATTCAGCAAGAGAAGAGTTAACTATTACATCAACACTAGCTTTCACACTAATGTTCAACTACATTGCTCAAGAACCATAAGAGCTCTATTAACCCTTTTTGTACCAAATGAAATCTTCCTCCTTATATATAGCAGAAGTCCAGGTCAAAATTTAGGGGTGACAGGTTGTGTTTTCATCAAAATTTATTTGGAAAATGGCTGAATGTTTAGCAAACAGTGGAGGCCCTGATCAGACGCCGCGTTCTGCGGCGTCTGATCTGGGCCTGCACTGTTTGCCTGGGTACCCGTTTTGGGGTTTCTGGTACAATATGGCTTATTGATACTTGATACAAACTTGCATCAGGGGATGAAAAATTGAATTCAAGCAAATGTACTTGACCTTGACCTGTATTAAATGGATCACTGACCTTGTGAACTAAATTGCATCAACACTATCTATCACTCTAATGTTGAAATCCACTTCTCAAGAACTATAAGGGCTTCATAACTACATTTGGTACACACTTGCATAGTGACCTTGACCTACATTTCATGATTCAAAGACTTTTGCAGATGCAAAAGCTACTCACATTTTTTCATGAAAAATAACAGAATATTCACTATTTTACTTGCTAGAACAATTTGACCACTTATGAGCTGGTTAAGCTTATGATGCTTTGAACAACTGGGTCAAGATTCTTGTTCTTAAGTTTTTGCCAACTTGTGATTTAAAGTCTGTTCACCCTACTCACAGAGATTTGCACACCCACCCATAGGCACTTGGAGAAATAGATTGGGCTGCATGGTGCTTCCACGCAGAGCTGAAACTGTCCTTTGGGATCATTGATTGCATTTTGGAACTTTGGAAATATTTCAGGGTCACTGATGAGGCCTAATTGTGGTGTATTCCTTGCTTCCAAAGTATTGTTTGATTTTAGGTTTAACGTCCCCGTCAACACTGTAAAGGTCATTTTGGAGACGTTGCTTCCAATTTTGTGGGACTTTTACCCGACACTGAGATGAAATGACATCTCAAGCCCTGTCGCCCAATGAAACCAATAGGGTTTATTAGCATGGACGGTCCGCCTCGCACCGGGGTTCCTGGACAGGCTTAGATCCTCTAAGCGGTTTACCAGTACTAGTGTGCGGGCCGGATTCAGCTCTGCGTGGAAGCATCATGCAGCCCATATATTTCTTCAAGCCCCTATGGGCGGGGGCCATGCTTCCAAAGTATAACCCTTTTATAGAACATAACTCAACCTGATACCCTGTAACCCTTAAGTCACGGAGAAAAACTACATCTGAAAATGTTGTCTGCTTATGCCATCTGCTGATCATTTTGCGAACTTTTAAAAAAACAAATTTGCATACAGGCAAATAGTGTGGACCCTGATCAGACTGCTCCTAGAGGAGCAGTCTGATCTGGTCCACACTGTTTGCAAAAATGACTTTTAAATTAACCGGCAGACGATAAAGCAGACGACAGTTGTCGTGATTGACATTTTATGAGTTAATTTCAAAATGGGCTGCTGCTGTACACAGTGGGAAGGTGATAAATTTTCTGTTGTTTTTTTTCTTTCAGTTTTTGTCAGACTGTGAGAGGAAAATGAGCTTATCAGATGTTCTAAACAAGTAAGTACCAGTGTCTGTTACCGTCAGTTGTCATTTGAGCAGGGACAGAGTGAGTGAGTGAGTGAGTGTTTGAGTTTTATTTCCCACCAACAGCTGAGGTCATACGTAGACGGGACCTCAGTTTAAAGACTCATCCGAAAGTCTGGAGAAGCCCGGGATCGATCCTGCGATCCCTGGTTTACAAGGTGAGTAGGGTAACCACTACACCAAGGAGGCTTCTAAAGCAGGGACAGAAGATGGCCTGTTCAACCTTTTACCTTGCACATAATGTCATTGAAAAGTGGAACCAAAATCATGGTACAAATTGAAATGTTATGCTATGAGTGAGTGAGTTTTAGTTTTACATCCCACCAACAGCTAAGGTCATACAGAGATGGGACCTCGGTTTAAAGACTCATCCGAAAGCCTGGAGAAGCCCAGGATCCATCCTGCGATCCGGGTTTACAAGGCGAGTAGCATAACCACTGCGCCACAGGGGCTTCTGTTATGCCATGAATACTTCAGTGAAACTTTGATGTCCGAAAACCAATGGTTCGTTTATCACGGCTGTTTATGCCCCCAACTTTAAAAAAGTTGGGGGGCATATTGCTTCTGGCTTGTCCGTCCGTTCGTCCGTTCGTACGTCACGCTTTCTTGTGCATAGCATATCTTTAGAACCGTGTATGCTAGTGTTTTGAAATTTCATATATGGGTTCCTCATGAAAAAATAGTTGACCCGTATTTTTTTTCTTGTCCAAATTATCTCCCCTTCTTGAATTATTTCCCCTTTAATTAAATAACATAGAATTCTCGTTAGCAAGATATCTCAAAAAGTATTTGAGCTACAGCCTTGATATTTGGTATAGTGATTGGGACTAAGGAGGAGATTACCTGATTAAATTTTCAACCAATTCTATAAAATTTTGTTAGAGTTATGGCCCTTTGTAATTTTTTGCCACTCAATTGTGTTGCTTTCTGGTGCATAGCATATCTTTAGAACCGTGTATGCTAGTGTTTTGAAATTTCATATATGGGTTCCTCATGAAAAAATAGTTGACCCGTATTTTTTTTCTTGTCCAAATTATCTCCCCTTCTTGAATTATTTCCCCTTTAATTAAATAACATAGAATTCTCGTTAGCAAGATATCTCAAAAAGTATTTGAGCTACAGCCTTGATATTTGGTATAGTGATTGGGACTAAGGAGGAGACTACCTGATTAAATTTTCAACCAATTCGATAAAATTTTGTTAGAGTTATGGCCCTTTGTAATTTTTTGCTACTCAATTGTGTTGCTTTCTGGTGCATAGCATATCTTCAGAACCGTGTATGCTAGTGTTTTGAAATTTCATATATGAGTTCCTCATGAAAAAATAGTTGACCCGTATTTTTTTTCTTGTCCAAATTATCTCCCCTTCTTGAATTATTTCCCCTTTAATTAAAAAACATAGAATTCTCGTTAGCAAGATATCTCAAAAAGTATTTAAGCTACAGCCCTGATACATGGTATAGTGATTGGGACTAAGGAGGAGACTACCTGATTAAATTTTCAACCAATTCTATAAAATTTTGTAAAAGTTATGGCCCTTTATAATTTTTTGCCTCTCAATTGTGTTTCTTTCTGGTGCATAGCATATCTTTAGAACCGTGTATGCTAGTGTTTTGAAATTTCATATATGGGTTCCTCATGAAAAAATAGTTGACCAGTATTTTTTTTCTTGTCCAAATTATCTCCCCTTCTTGAATTATTTCCCCTTTAATTAAATAACATAGAATTCTCGTTTAGGAGTTTCATTGATGATACTTGGTACATGCTTGCAACTAGGAGTGAAATTTTTATGCAGGCATCCATGTTTGACCTTGACCTAGATTTCATGGTTTGGTGACAGGCGCAACATAGCCTTCTGGGGAATTCTTGTTGTATGTTTTTGAGTCTTTAACAATATTTGTTGAATATTTTGCCATCTAGGGACAAGCAAAGGTTGGGGGCATTGTGTTTTACAAACACCATTTCTAGTTTGAACATGTTCTTGAGTCCATAAGAAACATTTTTTTTTTTCAGACAAAGCTGCAGATTTTAATGTGTTATTTATTGGGGACAATTTTGTAAAGTTAACTTGACAGTGCATGCTGTGTGTACTCATTAGAACTTGATAAGGTGATTGTAATCAGTACACACAACATACCTATATTTCAATCCTTGTCCTGCTGAGCCCGGATATGCCTTATCTTTCAAACAATGTAGATCCAGATCAGATGGCAGCCATCTGATCAGGATCTTCATTGCTGGTCATTCATTTCATGAATTTGTTGCAATAATTTGCATCAAGAAATCTGATTGGTTGATAATCAGTAGTGGGTGTGGCATATTTAAATATTCAGCAGGACAAGGGTTAAAGAAGATTGAAACATACCTTTATTTTAAGGCACTTCTGACAAATGTCCACAAATTTGTTTCTTGGAGTGCTACAATATTCTTGAATATCTCCATACATCCTTCTTATCTTGAGCCCAGGACTCAGTCCATTGAAATAGTTGTTGTAATGAGTTTTGTCATCATATAGATTGTTGGTATAAAGACAGTTGATAGTCCTGTCACCCTGACATTCTCTGCTAATCATTAGAAAAACATGTCCTTGAGAACTAATGACGTCCAACTTGGTGTCTTTGTTTGTTTGATTTGAGGTTTAACATCCCCCTCAACACTGTAAAGGTCATTTTGGAGACATTGTTTCCAATTTTGTGGGACTTTTACCCGACATTGAGATGAAATGACTTCTCAAGCCCTGTCGCCCAATGAAACCAATAGGGTTTATAAGCATGGACGGTCCGCCTCGCACCGCGGTTCCTGGACAGGCTTAGATCCTCTAAACGGTTTACCAGTACTAGTGTGTGGGCCAGAATCAGCTCTGCGTGGAAGCATCATGCAGCCCATATATTTCTTCAAGCCCCTATGGGCGGGGGCCCTCCAACTTCGTGTCAGAAATGACAAATATTGGGTAAAAAATGATATCATCTTTAATATTTCTGCTTCAACAAAGATTGTGGGTACTCATTAGAACCACCTTATTGAGGCTGGTCTAGCAAGTACCCACAATCTATGTTTTTCTACAAGAAAAAGCGGGTATATTGTTTCATGTCAGTGTCGAGTGTCTGTCAGTGTGTGTATGTGTACATGTGTGTGTGTGTGTACATGTGTGCGTGCATGTGTCAGACTTGTCTACCCTTACAATTTGGTTGTAAGATTATTATTTTTATGTCTAAATTATGACCTTACAATCGCGGATGAATTCCGTACGATTTTCGGTGTTTTAAAAAAAATCGGCAATTTGGCATGTTTTTTGCAGTTCGGTTCAGTAAAGCAGGCTCTTATACCCGAACAAGATAAGTGTTACTGAGTACCGTACTTGGCTTACTCCCGTGACAAAAAGAAAAGTTAAATTTCATTGGCTAACAATATGAAGGGCATTCAATCATGGCTCATTTAACAAATAATTTTTGGTATCAGCAGCAAGATGGATGCCTCTGCGAAGGAAAATCCATGGGAAAAAGAAAAGCTGCATCGGTTTGAAGTTTCTTTGGAATGGATCTCCCCTGAAACCTGTACACTTTTCATACTTTGCTTGTGGATAGTACATGGGATGTAGATGGCACTTGGCTACTTTTGATGTGACCTTGACCTCAGAATGACCCCAAGGTCAAAGGTCAAAAAGTATAACTTTGTCATATCTTTAGATTTAGCGGGTATTTGCGATGGTATACATATACCATTGACTGCGCAATCTAGTTTGTTTTTATTTTGCTTGTTTCTGTGTTAATATTACAATGGCTTATATTTTCTTGAACATTACAGAGCAGTGACACTGTATTCCAGTACAGATAAACCAGCCACAAAAATGGATACAAGTTCTGAGGTAGGTGCATGCTTTTTTCTGCTGTTCTGCTTTATATTTTTTAGGTAAAGGTAAATTGTGCACTATACTGGCAGAACCTGTAGAAAGGTGCATTATGTGAACATTTCCAGTTACATACATCACAATATACCTGTGGACACAAAACTGTAGAAACTTTGATTTAAAAACTAATATATCCTATCATCCTGTCAGTCAATTGATAGTCAGGTAAAAAAGCAAAATACAGTCCAACCTGTGTTAAGCAAGCACCTCAGGGATGATCAAAACGTGCTTGCTTAAGACAGGTGCTTGCTTAATACAGGTTAATTTTAATGCATTTGCCTTTTTGGGGAACTAAATGCATGCTTGCTTAAGACAGGTTGCTTGCTTAATAGAGTGGCCACTATGACAGGTTTGACTGTAAAAGGTGTTGTTCATTTCACTGCAGACCCATGCATCAGGCAATCAAAGCATATCTCAATTGTCAAAAACTTTTTTTTTTTTTTTTGGTTTTGGTTTTATGGCCCTTTCAAGATTATTTCACTCATATCGAGCCGATCGTTAATCAGAGGTGGGCGAAAACCGGAGTACCCGGAGAAAAAACCACCTGACCTTCCGTTGCAGAACTTGGCGTCTCACACGTGGCCCGAGCGAGGCTCGAACCTACGGCGGTAAGAGACCTAATGACTAAGAGTCAGCGCTCTTATCCACTAGGCCACGGAGGCCCGTCTGTCAAAAACATACATAGGACCTAAAAATGGAAAAAGAGCTTGCCAAAACGATCAATCAATGTATATTGCTTGATCCATGTTGATTGACATTTGATTGTCAAACTAATTTGATACAAAGAAACTCATTGAAAGGTTCTTCATCAGAGTTTGAACAGTTTTGTGTTCACATCACTAATAAGGCTGGCACGATTAATCGGATAATCGATTATTCAATCGATATTTTCCACAAAAATGATTATGATTACTGATTTCCTTGCAATGGATTATATGATAAGTTCAATTTAATACCCAAAGTTGTGCCTAAAATAGCTGGATCAGTGGCAAACAGTGCAGACCCTGATGAGACGCCGCATTTTGCGGCGTCTCATCTGGGTCTACACTGTTTGCTCAGGCCTGTCTGTTCAAATATTCTTATGGTAAAGTACAACATATGCTGAGAGTCAGGCTCAGACAAAGCCAGACAGGTAATATTATGATCAAATCTTCAGTGATTACTAATCTATTATCAGGACTGATGGTCGATTATCTTTTCACCTCGGATTAGCCAGCCCTAATCACTAATGTAGAGCATGCCTTAGCTTGCATCTGATGACATCAGAGTTGAAATTTACTTCTGTTAATATCTGCTTCCAAAATAGGCCCCAACCCATCGCAGCTTGAAAAAATAGATGGGCTGCATGATGCTTCCATGCAGAGTTGAAAGCAACTGCGCAGGACGACTGGTAAACAGCTGGGAGGATCTAAGCCTGCCCAGGCAAAGCGATGCGAGTCGGACCGTCCATGCTTATAAACCCTATTGATTTCATTGGAGGACAGGGCTTGAGATGTCATTTCATCTCTATGTCAGGTAAAAGTCCCACAAAATTGGAAGCAATGTCTCCAAAATGACCTATACAGTGTTGACGGGGAAGTTAAACCTCAAATCAATCAATCAATCTGCTTCCAAAGCATCCTTCTGAAAAAGTAACTACAGTATAGCTCCAATATATCACGTTCCGATATTTCGCGATGTCCAATCTATCGCGGTTGCGCCGTGGACCTGTTTTTTTTCCCTTAAAAATTCATAGTTAAAAAAAAATAGAGTTTTAAGTTGTTAAAATTTATTTAAAACCACGTTTAACCAGGCCCCAACAGCGTTTGACTTTTCCCGGCCAGCGTCTGCTATTTGGCGCCAAAACATAACCATTCACGAGATCGCAGAAAAGTCCATTTTTATGATGCAAACATCTACCGTTAGATGTAGCTAATTGTCTGAGGAGGGATTAAATCATTTTCACATTGATTGTGGATTAAATTTTATGATTGGAAGATAAACGCCAATTAGAGACATAACTTGACCATATTTTCACACCTTATCGACACGCACCACAGGGTGGCAATTATATGACAGGGATTAACAATAGTGTCATACCTGAACCGTAATAAATACACAGATGGTTTGTCTCTCAATTGACACACCGGCCCCAATACCTCAGTTGGTAGAGTGTCCCCTCCGGGGAACGGGAGGTCTCGGGTTCGATCCCGGGCTGCGACATACCAAAGTCGTTAAAAATGGTACTAGCTGCTCCTCGCTTGGCACTCAGATTTACGGGGTAGAGCTAGGACTGGTCGATCCAGTGTCAGGATAATGTGACTGGGTGTGGTATCATGTAATGTGTCTGGGACATGATACTTCAGTGAGGCAGCACTATAAACGTGAGCATTGAGCTCCCTGTCGCAACCAGACACCGTCGTGATATGACTGAAAAATTGTTGAAAGCGACGTTAAACCCGAATTCACACACACACACACACTCTCAATTGACAGTGCAGAAATTATTGCGATTTACTTACTGGTCTAGTTTTACCTTATTTAAGGACTCAAAAAGACTGACAGTTGTAGATGATTTTTTTTACACTTGCCCGCAATCAAAACACAATAAAATGATAGTTTTGTTGTTGTATAGTTTTTCGGCCCGTGGTAGATGTTAAATAATTTTTTTCCAACCGCTACTTGATCTGGCAAGCCAAGGGAGACAACTAGAATTGCTTTAGTGCTTAGCGCTTATGGTAGTTGCGCCCCTTGGCCGTCACCCCTTAAAGACAACCAGGGGAACCCACAAATAAAAAATGGCGTCCTGTTTTGACATTTTAGCAATCACATGTTTTCAGACGCAGATTTTCAGCTGTTCTCGAATGTAAGTTAATTGGTAGACACAGTCCCCTTTGTTTGTTCTGTCACTGAGTAATTCTGAACCTACTTTAATGGTGAAATACGGCCGATAGCATTACTGACAGCCATTAGTGTGGATTGATAAACGGTTCTCACCAAACTATCACCGCGGCTTGTAGTGGCATCTCGGCAAACTACCGTGACTTATATTGCGCTCCGACCACATCACGGTTTTCGGGCTATGGCTTCCGACTACCGCAATATATTGGAGCTATACTGTATAGTGATACATTGGTTTTCTGTATCGTGTGAAAATTGCAATAATTATTTCCTTACATTGTTAGATCTTGATTAACCCATATATGACAATGGAATCTTCCACCTTTTAAATTTGGGAAAGTCCATTTCCAATAATAGGAGTGTCAGTTTTGTTTTGTTTGCAGTAAGTTTTACAAAAATGTATGTTGTTAAAGCAAACAGTGTAGATCCGGATCAGATGCCACATTCTGTGGCATCTGATCTGGATCTACACTGTTTGCCAATGACCCATAAAGGGGATGCTAGGCATGTATGGGTTAACACTGTTGGTATTGGACAGTTGCCAATATCAGCCATTTAACATGTCCATGTAATGAACACCAGTTTGTAAATGTGGGATTTACAGGGATATACATTTTTACCATGCCCTGCCTCATTGAGGCATTCCTAATGAGCTCTGACAGTCTATATTCAGACTAGAACTAAGAAAAGTATCAAACAGTTTCATCCGAAAAATTCTAGATCTAGAGATGAGAAAGATACCATTTTAGGACACGAGTGTGTTATTGTAATGATTAACCCTTTTTGTACCAAATGGAATCTTCCTTCTTATATAACAGCAGGAGTCCATTTCAAAATTTGGGGGTGTCAGGTTGTGTTTTCTTCAAAATCTATTTGGAAACTGGCGGAATGTTTTGCAAACAGTGTAGGCCCTGATCAGACGCCGCATTCTGCGGCGTCTGATCTGGGCCTGCACTGTTTGACAAGGTATCTGTTTTGGGGTTTCTGGTACAAAAGGGTTAATTCACTGCTGCTTTGCTGTAGTGAATTTAATATTTCACAGTTTGCCTTCTAAAAATATACACTACAGTCAAGGTTGGCAAAATGCCAGCAAATATGAGTAGTTTTCATGCCGTTGGCATTTACCAGTAAACTAAAATACTGACATTTTGCTGGAAAATGCCGGCAAATACTGGAAATTTCAATTTACCACCCTGGAATGAAAGCAAAACCCTACACTTAACAGTTATATCTAGGTAATTTCAATAAATAGAAGTTAGATGACTTAACCCATAAAATGCCAATCATAACTATTGTCGTCTGCTTTGCCGTCTGCCGGTTATTTTAAAAGTATTTTTGTCGCACCTGCTTGTAGCAGGGTGCGACATAGGCGTCAACTTTTCCGTCCGTTCGTTCGTCCGTCCGTCCGTTCGTCCTTGCGTCCGTCCGTCACATTTATGTCGAAGTTCGACATTTATGTCAAAGTTTTTATTAAAGTCAACTACAAACCTAATCTACCATCAAACCTTATATGAAACATCTCTCAGACCTGATGACTTTGTAGGCACATTGACCTAGTGACTTTGACCTATATTTTTCGCTCCAGTGACTTTGATCTTTATGTCGAAGTTCGACATAACTTCGACATTTATGTCGAAGTTTTTATTTAAGTCAACTACAAACCTCATCTACCATCAAACCTTACATGAAACATCTCCTTGACCTAGTGACTTTGACCTATATTTTGTGCTCCAGTGACTTCGACCATTACGTCAAAGTTGGACATTTATGTCGAAGTTCGACATTTATGTCGAAGTTTGTTATATACTCAACTACAAGACTAAATAACCATCATACCTTACATGAAACATCTTCGTAAGCTCCTAACCAAGCAGGGGCTTTCATCTCGTGGCGTTGACCTATATTTTACGCTCCAGTGACCATGACAAATATTATATTATTTAGTGGAACCGTTTGAGATAGAGCCTTTATATTTGGCATGTGGGTTCCTTGTGACATTGCCTTCCCACTCGTACAAAAAAAAAATGACCTGTGACCTTGACCCCTGACCTTTTGACCTACTTACCTTAACTTTTTAACCATTTGAGATAGAGCCTTTATATTTGGCATGTAGGTTCCTTGTGACATTCCCATACCACTCATACAAACAATTTTGACCTGTGACCTTGACCTGTGACCTTTGACCTACTTTATCATAACTTTCCAACCGTTTGAGATAGAGCCTTCATATTTGGCATGTGGGTTCCTTGTTCTTTTTTGGAGCCGCATTTCACCCTTTGACAACATTTATTTTCATGGAAAAACTATTTCACAAATAATGTATACCTCTGTTATCCTAAATACCTAGATACTACATGACCAGCTAGTACTCTCAGGACGTCACAGGTTTTGTTCCCACATTTGGCAAAATCATTTTGTGGAGTCTGTGAAATCATTTCTGTGATTATGCTCCCCTTCTTCTGTTTCAAGAAGGGTAGTTGTCAGTAACTGGTATATACTATACTTGTACATCAGCAGTTATCAGTTATATGTATTGAGAGAGGACTACCTAATGTTGATATAACTTGTGTCTCATCCCTTTGTAGGATTGTAGGAAATGATACAATAAAATATGTTTAATCTAAATCTACTACAGGAGGTTTAAGGAATTCCGTTTATGACGTCATTCTTGCGCATGCATAAAGTACTGGCCGTCAACTGGAACGGCCATCGCTATTCAAATGTATTGGCGGAACTTAAAATGCTAACAATATTCCGACATTTTGAGAGAAAATATACCCGTTTTCATTGAAATAATGCCTCGAGAAGGAAAGAATGATATTTTACTTTCATTACCGAAATTCATTTATCCTAAATCCGTTTTTAATTGATGAATATCTTTGCAAGAATGACCCATGACATGCCTCATCGAGGCGGTTCTAACGAGTAAGCACAATCTATATTTTAGAGCAGAAATACGAAAAATAAGGTATAACCCGGAAACCCCAGTTTTTGTCGCACCTGCTTGTAGCAGGGTGCGACATAGGCGTCCAATTTTGCGTCCGTTCGTCCGTCCGTATGTTCATCCGTCCGTCTGTTAACATTTACATTGAAGTTCGACATTTTCGTCAAAGTTTTTATTTTAAAAACCTCAGCTACCATCAAACCTAACATGAAACATCTCATAGACCTTCTCACTTTGTAAGCACCTTGACCTGGTGATTTTGACCTATTTTTTGCGCTCCATTGACTTTGACCATTACGTAGAAGTTTGACATTTACGTCGAAGTTCGACATTTACATCAAAGTTTTTATTTACAGACCTCAGCTACCATCAAACCTTACATGAAACATCTCATAGACCTTCTCACTTTGTAAGCACCTTGACCTGGTGACTTTGACCTATATTTTGCGCTCCAGTGACTTTGACCATTACGTCGAAGTTCGACGTTTTCGTCAAAGTTCGACATTTACGTCAAAGTTTTTATTTTACAAACCTCAGCTACCTTCAAACCTTACATGAAACATCTCATAGACCTTCTCACTTTGTAAGCATCTTGACCTGGTGATTTTGACCTATATTTTGCGCTCCAGTGATTTTTACCATTACGTCGAAGTTCAACATTTACGTCGAAGTTTGTATTGTAATCAACTGTAAGACTAAACAACCATCAAACCTTTCATGAAATATCACCCTGAGCTCCTGACTTGGCAAGCACCTTGACCCGGTGACCTTGACCTATATTTTACGCTTCAGTGAGTTTGACACAAATTACGTCAATGTCCCAGATCTTCTCAAATAAAAGGCCTACACCAATAAAATCTTGAATAGTGTTTCTCCTAAATGTATTGACTCTGCAGGTACCTTGACATGGTGACCTTGACCTGTATTTTATGCTCCACTGACTTTGACACATTTTACATCGAAGTTCCAGATCTCCTCAAATAAAAGGCCCACATCTATCTAATCTTGCATAGTGCTTCTCCTAGATGTACTGACTCTGCAGGTACCTTGACCCGGTGACTTTGACCTATATTTTACGCTCCAGTGACTGTGACAAATTTTTATGTCGAAGTTCCAGATCTCTGCAAATAAAAGGTCTACAACCATCAAAGCTTGCATAATGCTGCTACTGGATGTACTGATTCTGCAGGTACCTTGACTTGGTGACCTTGACCTATATTTTACGCTCCATTGACTTTGACACAATTTGCGTCAATGTTCCAGATCTTCTCAAATAAAAGGCCTGCAACCACCAAATCTTGCATAGTGGTTCTCCTAGATGTACTGACTATGCAGGTACCTTGACTTGGTGACCTTGACCTATTTTTTGCACTCCATTGACTTTAACACATTTTAGGTCGACATTCCATATCTTCTTAACTATAAGGCCTACAACCACCAAACCTTGCATAGTGCTTCTCCTACATTTACTCACTCTGTGGGTACCTTGACCTGGTGACCTTAACCTATATTATGCACTCCAGCGACTTTTACATCAATGTTCAATATATCCTAAAATAAATGGCCTACAGCCACCAAACTTTGCATAGTACTTCTCCTCATTGTACTGATTTGGAACGTACCTTGACCTGGTGAGCATGGCCTATATTTTTGGTCCAGTGACTTTGACACATTTGACATCAACTATCAACTGCTATGAAATTTACTTAATTAATAACAACATTCTGATTGTGGCTTCCATGACTTTTGCCCCCAGCAGGTGCGACGCCGCCTTCTGCGGAATTCTTGTTTGCAAACAGTGTGGTCTCAGATCAGACTGCTCCTGCAGGAGCAGTCTGATCTGGGCCCACACTGTTTGCCTGTATGCAAAAATATTTTTTAAAAGTTTGCAAAAAAATTCAGCAGACGACATAAGCAGATGACATTTTCAGATGTAGTTTTTCTCGTCGTCTTGAGGTTTAATACATGTATTACATTTATTTGTTACTATCAAATTTCATAAAATGTTCGATAAAAAGGCCTGTTCACTAAGTCTACAGTAAAACATGGTGCAGAATATTTTATATGACATAATTTTTACAGGAAGAAGAAATGGATGATGAAAGCAGTGAGAGCGTTGCTGATGATGATGAGGTAGGTTTTGTTTGTATTGTGGTTTTACGACCCAGTCAACACGATTTAGGTCATTTTTGAGTCTGTCAATTTACTTATCCACACTTTTCCTGGGCAAGCTTTTAAGCAGTTAACCAGTATAGTGCACATTCTTTCGCCAGAAACTGACAACTGCCCTTCTTGAATCAGCGGAAGGGAGAGAATGACCGTAGAAAAAGAGTGTTTGAGTTTTACATCTCACCAACAGCTAAGGTCATACAGAGATGGGACGTCGGTTTAACCCATTGTATACTAGTGGACTCTTCCATTGCTATCTGTTGCACAAATCCATTTGTCATATAAGGGGTGTCAGGTCTATTTTTTTCATTTTTATGCTATGTTTTAGGGAAAATTCTGTTAGCAAACAGTGCAGGCCCTGATCAGATGACGCATGGGTTAATGAAGATATTCCAGAATATTGAAAAAGCAAATGTTATGGATATTCATTAGAATCACCTCAGCAAGGCGATTCTAACAAATGTTCAAGCCATTTGTTTCTTGGAGTAATCAATATTACCTATTATACTACTCCGTATGATGAAGATTCTGTAAAGTGGCAAATTCTTAATAAAGGTAAAGTTTTCAGGAACAAATACTGTCGTTATAACGCGGGTCCTCTGTATTTGATACTCCAAGAAAGAAAGAAAGAAACAATGTTGATATTTGTTAGAATGGCCTCAGCAAAGTGATTCTAACATATGTCCACAAGATTTGTTCCTTGGAGTAAAAACTCATAATTTCCTTGTTGAGATTCTTTATAGCAGCAAATAGTTTATTACGTCAAAACGTTTGGGAAGAAACACTGTTGTTATAATGATGGTCCCCTGTTCTATCTTACCTTTCAGGAGGTGTTGGTAGGAGAAGACGAAGCCTTCACAACAGAATGGGACCTTGTTGTAGCTAGAAAAAAGGTATGGTATAAAATGGCATGGATAAACCTGCCAGGTTTTCTGTAATTTCTAGCTCCCATTTACAAAAGTACAGGGATTTATTGTCGTCATCTTAAAGTTCGTGTAGTGCTGGCGTTCCTTTGGGCTAAAAGTTTAATGAGGGTAAACAAGAATATTGTTTATTTCTGCATAAAAAACCTGTTTTACCATAATGATCCCAAGTATTGAAACAGGCCTTAATAAAACAGTTCAGACACAGATCAGACTGCTCTGATTAGGGTCTACACTGGTGCCATTTCATTTTTTTGGACTCTTTGCTGGATTGTGAAACAAATTTGTTAAGAACTTAGGAGAATTACAGCAGGTCCTTAACCCTTTTTGTACCAAATGGAATCTTCCACCTTATATATAGCAAGAGTCCATTTCAAAACTTAGGGTTGTCAGGTTGTGTTTTCTTCAAAATCTATTGGGAAAATGGCAGAACCTTTTTGCAAACAGTGTAGGCCCTGATCAGACGCCGCGTTGTGTGGCGGCTGATCTGGGCCTGCAATGTTTGCCAACTACCCGTTTTGGGTTTCCGGTACAAAATGGGTTAAGGTGTCCAAATATCTAGGATATTTGCGGTATTGGTTCTTGCTAGCATCGCCTTGATATGGCAACCACAACATAGATTTATGAAGAGGATTATGGAAAATCATCCTTTAACCCATTTAGTACCAGAAACCCCAGAATGGCTACCCTGGCAAACACAGCAGGCCCAGATCAGACGCCACAGAACGCGGCGTCTGATCAGGGCCTGCACTGTTTGCTTAAAGTTCAGTCATTTTCCAAATCAATTATGAAGAAAACACAGCCTGACACCCCTATATTTTGAAATGGATTCCTGCTATATATAAGGAGGAAGATTCCATTTGGTACAAAAAGGGTTAATTATCCTCATAAATCCGCCTTATCTGGAGCCAGTGTGTCCAGGCTATACAAATAATGATATGGGGCTCCTGCCCATTGCGGCTTGGAGAAATAGATTGGGCTGCATGGTGTTTGCCGGTAGAGCTGAAACAAACCACACACAAGTACTGGTAAACTGCTTAGAGGCTCTGAGCCTGCCCAGGCTAAGTGGTGCAAATCTGATCACCCATGCCTATAAATCCCATTGGATTCATTGTAGGGTGGGGGGTGCTTGAGTTATCATTTCATCTCAATGTCTTGTAAAAGTCACACAAAATTGAAAGCAATGTCTCCAAAATGACATATTAAGTGTCAAGGGGAATGTTTATCCTCAAATAGCGACATACCAAAGTCGTTGACAATGGTACTAGCTGCTCCTCGCTTGGCACTCAGATTTACGGGGTAGAGCTAGGACTGGTCGACCCAGTGTCAGGATAATGTGACTGGGTGTGGTATCATGTAATGTGTCTGAGTGAGTGTTTAGAGTTTTACGTCCCACCAACAGCTATGGTCATACGGAGACGGGACCTCGGTTTAAAGACTCATCCGAAAGTCTGGAGAAGCCCGGGATCGATCCTGCGATCCCTGGTTTGCAAGGCGAGTAGCGTAACCACTACACCACGGAGGCTTCTGTGTAATGTGTCTGGGACATGATACTTCAGTGAGGCAGCACTATAAAAGTGAGCATTGAGCTCCCTGTCGCAACAAGACACCATCGTGATATGACTGAAAAATTGTCGAAAGCAACGTTAAACCCGAATTCACACACACATTTATCCTCAAATCAAACAAACAAAAACAGTAAGCTGTGCGAAGGTGCTGTGTAGCTTTCAATGCTGTAGTATTCTACTGCCTTGGCTTCAGTAGGGCAAGGACCTTTTGTGCTTGTTGCAGGTGTGAGATGGGAAGGGGATTTTATTCAGTTTTTCTCTTGGGAGATGGCTTGAGCTGGACGGTTGCTTGAAGACTCTGCCTTTGATCCATTGGCTGTTGTCAGTTACTGTCGAGGGGCGTGGGCAAGAGGGGTGGGGGTGGGATCTCACTAAGTATTGATAAACTACTCAGAGGGTATAAGCCTGTCCAGGAACAGGGAATGTAACTGACCGGCTGGCCTCACATGACCTTGTTGATTGGGCTGTTAACCCATAAAATGCCAATCACGACAATTGTCGTCTGCTTTGTCCTCTGCTTGTTACTTTAAAAGTCGTTTTTGCAAACAGTGTCGACCCAAATCAGACTGCTCCTCTAGGAGCAGTCTGATTTGGGTCCACACAGTTTGCCTGTAAGCAAAAAACATTTTTTAAAACATTTGAAAAATTCTGCAGACGACATAAGCAGATGGCATTTTCAGATGTAGTTTTTCTCAGCATCTGAAGGGTTAAACCAGAACACAATATAGACATTGTAAAATATTTAACCTATTTAGTACCAGAAACCCCAAAACGGGTACCCCGGCAAACAGTGCAGGCCCAGATCAGACGCCGCAGAATGCGGCGTCTGATCAGGGCCTCCACTGTTTGCTAAAAGTTCAGTCATTTTCCAAATAAATTTTGATGAAAACACAACCTGACACCCCAAAATTTTGAAATGAACTCCTGCTATATATAAGGAGGAAGATTCCATTTGGTACAAAAAGGGTTAAGTTAGCCCTAATGACTGTTTCAGATGAGATGGTCAAAGAAGGAGCCCTTAGTCAGAGAGATGATGATGGAGAAAAAGAAGCAGGAACAAGGTAACCTTTTGAATTTTTTGGTCCAGTGGCTGAATGGAATGAACTGAAATAATCCTAAGTATTGGGGGCAGATAGGCCTAGGAAAACAGTGCAGACCCATATCAGCCAGCCTTGGTAGCTCAGTTGGATGTGGGCTGTCAACATTCTTTCATGGAGATTGATCATGAAATCTTTTCTATGGTCATTCTCTCCCTTCCGCTGATTCAAGAAGGGCAGTTGAAAGTTTCTGGCAAAAGAATGTGCACTGTACTGGATAACCACTTACGTATAAGCCTGCCCAGGAAAAGTGTGGATAGGTAAACTGTACAGCTCAAAAATGACCTAAAATAGTGTTGACTGGGCCATTAAACTCCAATACAAACAAAGCAGACCCATATCAGGGTCTGCACTGTTTGCCATTCGGTCTGTACCTGTTGGACTCCTTGCTGGATCGTGAAACAAATTCAGTGAAATTTTAGAATTACAGCAAGTCCTCAAGGTGTCCGAATTTTTAGGATTTTTATGGTAGTCAAGTGGCTGAATGGCATGTAATAAAAAAGTTCTACTTATACATGTATCAGTAGACATGCCTGCTCATTTTCTTAAATTATCACTACCGTAAAAATCTTAAAAATTTGGACACCCTGAAGACTCCTAAAATTTTAACAAATTTGTTTCCACTCAAACAAAAAGTTTGACCTGTGACCTTCACCCTGACCTACTTTAAAAAAGAAAATTATCATTAATCATAACTTTTGAACCATTTGAGATAGAGCCTTCCTATTTAGCATGTAGGTTCCTTGTGACAAGGGCTTCCCACTCAAACAAAAAACCTTGACCTGTGACCTTGACCCATAACCTACTTTGAAGAAAAAATTGTCCTTGCCTGGGGACATGTTCGTATTTCACAAAGACATCTTGTTTTCTACTGTCATTCTCCCCATGAGGGCAGTTGTCAGTTTTCGACAAAAGAATGTGCACTTTACTGGTTAACCGCTTTAATGTGTAAGTGCGCCTAGAAGAAGTGTTGTTAGTCAAACTGACTGGCTCAGTATGACCTAAAATAGTTTTGGTTTAACCATTGAAATTAAATGAAAATAAAATTTGTTAGAATACAATGAAACGCTGAGGTCAGGATAGACAAGACCGGCCTGGATAGCTCAGTTGGTAGAGTGTCCGCTCCAGGGAACGGGAGGTCACGGGTTCGATCCCGGATCACGACATACCAAAGTTGTTAAGAATGGTACTAGCTGCTCCTCGCTTGGCACTCAGATTTACGGGGTAGAGCTAGGACTGGTCGACCCAGTGTCAGGATAATGTGACTGGGTTTGGGTATCATGTAATGTGTCTGGGACATGATACTTCAGTGAGGCAGCACTATAAAAGTGAGCATTGAGATCCCTGTAACCAGACACCGTCATGATATGACTGAAAAATTGTTGAAAGTGACGTTAAACCCCAATTCACGCACACAGGATAGATAACTCTTGTAATGTAGGTTATTTTTGTTTCTTTCCTCAGGTGCTGTAGGAGAAAGCAAGTCCACAGAACAGATATTCAGTAGTAATGCTGCCTTTGGTATTCTCACGAACGATCTTGTGACCATCATGGAGAATGAGGAGGTAAGGATAGGAGATTTTATTATGATGTCACTTCCTTATACATGTACTTAACCCTTATCCTGCTCTTCACGACAAACCCTATCTTTGCAAACAGCATAGATCCAGATCAGATGGCTTCTGAAGAAGTCTTTTCCTGCTGTTCACGACAAACCCTATCTTTGCAAACAGTGTAGATTCAGATCAGATGGCTATCAGATGGCTTCTGAAGAAGTCTTATCCTGCTTTTCACGACAAACCCTATCTTTGCAAACAGTGTAGATCCAGATCAGATGGCTTCTGAAGAAGCCATCTGATCAGGATCTACACTGTTTGACATTCAGATTATGAATTTCTAGGGATAAATTACATCAAGTAATCTGACTGGTTCAGAGTCAGGAATGGGTGTGGCTAAATTGAATATTCAGCGGGCTAAGGGTTAAATGGCATCTTTCATACTCAAGAAGTAGTTTTTATGCCCCCGCATCGGCATGATGCCAGGGACATATAGTTTTTCGGTTTTCCGTACATCAGTACGTCCGTCTGTACATGTGTGTGTACGTACATACGTGATCCTGTAACCTCAGGTTAAGGTTTTGTAACAGGTAGAGCCTAAACTTTTAGAACTCATATTTTCCTAACCATTTGATGGAACTGGTTCATCTATGGTATGATGATAGATATAGGTCCAAAGTTTTATTAAGCAATACCCCCACCCATGCCTGTGACCTCAAGGTCAAGGTCACAGACTTAGAAATTTTCAATATTAAAGACTCAGGTTAAGGTTTTTGTAACAGGTAGACCTGAACATTTTAGAACTCATATTTTCCAAACCATTTGATGGAATTGGTTCATATTTGGTATGATTATAGATATGGGTCCAAAGTTTTATTCAACGATACCCCCACCCATGCCCATGACCTCAAGGTCAAGGTCATGGACTTAGAAATTTTCCATGTTAAAGACTCCAGTTAAGGTATTTGTACCTGGTAGAACCTGAACTTTTATGATGGCTTTGGTTCATATGATGATAGATATAGGTACAATGTTTTATTCAGCAATACCCCACCCATGCCTATGACCTCAAGGTCAAGGTCACAGACTTAGACAATTTTAATGTTAAAGATTTTAAAGAGTTCAAATTTTCCAAACCATATTAGGGCTATTCCAGTATAATCTATTAGGGTGGGGCGGACGGCAACTTTTTTATTTAGTGGCCGTAGGCTATGGTTTTAGAAAAACAAAATAGGCCGCAGGCTGTACAACAGAATTTTTAAAATTTACAGTAGGTTGTACTACCGATTTTTTAAAAAATCCCGTAGGCTATGTTGAAAGAAAATAAATAATTGTTGTAGGTTGTCAAATAACAACAGGGCCCAGACATCTGAATCGTTCAGTTTGAAGTTCCGCAGAGATTTTAAACAAAAAGCAACGCTGAAATTGTGAAATAAAGAAAGGCTCGGCAATTTTACTGCTGTTTACAGGTCAAAGGTCGTTTGAGTAGGACACAAATCAATATCCGGTAACGGGACGCTTCGCCCCCGGTCGATGACCTTGCCTGACATAAAGGAAAATTACGGGGCTTAGTTACTGAATGACGCAATAATCCCTGTTCCAAAAAAAAAAAATACTTGTGTTGGTAGCGCATGATTTGCATGATTTATGTAAACACAATATTAGCACGCTGTTTAATCAGTAAGCTTCAAGGGATTTATGGCCCGAGATAATTAGTTAATTGGGGATTATGATACCCAAGGAATGTTTATACAGCGGATGCCACCCAGAGCGTGCCGAGCTTTGAGCTGTAATAAATTACGTAACAGTACCCAAAAGTGTACCCAGGTGGTCATCGGACGGGCAATAAAACCCACAGATGGGTAGACAGCCTTTCATTGGTCAATTGTTTCAGTCCCTTTAATAAATATTAATTTCTTAAAAAAAATATGCAACGTATGATCAGGGCCTCAACGCTGACACTTGAACAGACAGACAGACGCAATTATTTAGCGGCACCTTATCAGGGTCTACAGGTTTTAGGACCTTATAATGCTACGACACCCGGATCAGACACTCCACAATCACTGTGCGACGTCTGATCCAGCTCCAACCGCCGACGGTTCATTTTATTTTATTTTCCGCGACCGAATAGGTTTGAAGGATATAGCGATGAGTCTTGCGCCCGTCCAAATGTCCGTCCGTCCGTAGACACAACAGACAGATGCAAACAATGCGGATCCAGACCAGACGCCATACTATTATTAAACGGCTTCTGTTGAGGGTCTGCAGGTTTGCAGATGGCATCTGAGATGGCAGAGACCCGGACAAGACGCTGCGCAAGGATAATGCGGCGTCTGATCAGGGTCTTATAGCCCACGGTGGTGTTTTTTATCCCTAGTCTGAACAGGTTCGGAGCCTGGCGTCCGTACATCCGCCCATCCGTAGACACAATATTATGAGTGGCGTCCGTTCAAATATCCGTCCGTAGACGCAACAGACAGATGCAAACAATGCAGATCCGGATCAGACGTCGTACAATTATTAAACGGCGTCTGATGAGGGTCTACAGGTTTGAAACGACATCTGAGATGGCGCAGACCCAGACAAGACGCTGCGCAACGACAATGCGGCGTCTGATCAGGGTCTTATCGCCGACGGTGGTGTTTTTTATCCCTAGTCTGAACAGGCTCGGAAGATATAGCGATCAGCGTGGCGTCATCCACCCGTCCGTCTGTATGACAATAGACAGAACACAAAGGTGCAAACAGTGAATCAGACGTCATACAATTATTATACGGCGTCTGAATAGGGTCTACAGGTTTGTAGACGGCATATGCGACGGCACGGACCCAGACCAGATGCTGTACAATGATCATGTGACGTCTGATTAGGGTCTGACCGCTGACGGTGCGTTTTATTTTTTATCCCCCTAACCAAATAGGTTTGGGGTTATAGCGATCAGCCTGACGTCCATCCGTCCGTCCGCAGACACCAAATTGTGATAGCCAAAACTACAATACCCTATGAGATAGATTGTCGGTACTTGTTACAATAGAACATGAGGTTCAAAAAGCATGCCGTGAGCAAGAACCAAAACTCTGAGTGTCCTGGTATTTTAGTTATTTCCCCTGACAATATAAACTTGTGATCACAATATCTCCTATATATTTGAAGATATATTGATTGACTTGATGCCGTTGTACATAAGGTCAAGAAGGGTTGTCATGAGCAATAACCATAACTCTGGATGTCATGGTATTATAGTTATCTCCCCTTACAAAATAACATTGCGATCAATAACTCCTATTCCCTTTGACATATTTTGATGGTAGTTGGTACAAGTGTACTTGGGGTCAAGAAAGAGTGTCGTGAGCAAGAAACAAAACGCTGGGTGCCATGGTATTTTAGCTATCTCCCCTGGCAATGTGTTATCTACCCTGACAATGTAACCTTGTGGTTGCCATAACTCCATTACCCTTTGAGATATATTGATGGGACTTGGTACAGAAATACAAGAGGTTAAGACGATGTGTCTTGGACAAGAACCACAACTCTGGGTGCCAAGATATTTTAGATATCTCCCCTGACAAAGTAACCTTGCGATCGCAAGAACTCAAACACATTTTGAGTATCAACCACCCCATAGCCAGCTCTTTGGGGTGAGCTGGCTATGGGGTGGTTGATACACGGATTTGAAAAAAAAGTAAAGTTGGGGAAGGGGGTGCAAAAATGATAGATAGACGATAAAAGTTATTTTATTTTATTATATTATTTTATAAAAAAAATCACACCCGTGTGTCATAGTGCATTCTTTGATTTCTCCAAAATGGCTACTTTTCCATTGAAAACTTTGATATTTGTCTTATTTATACTCGGAACATAGGTTGTGGGTATAGATTGAGGCAGTTCTAACGAGTACCCACAACTTAAGTCAGTTAACCTGGAATACCGTCGGAAGGTAAGATATTTTTTTTGGCTTTTCCTGAAATTTATCCAATGGGGAGGATAAGAAAACAATATATTTAATGGAAAAGTCCAAAAGAATCATCGTCAACCATTTAAAATAGGATTGAGGGCAAAAAATTAGGAATAGTCAGGTTACCTGAAACACATTTTTTTAGCCTTGTCTGAATTTTTAATCCCCCGCCGCAAAGCGGAGCAGAGCTGGGATTATAGGAATGGCCTTCGTCTGTCCGTCAGTCCGTCTGTCTGTCCGTAACACTTTCTTGTCCGCTCCATATCTCCTGAACCCTTTGATAGATTTTCATTAAACTTTGGTCAATTATTCGTCTCAATTAACTGGTGTGCAGAACCCATAAATGAACCATGCCCAGTCAAGGTCATGGTTGAAGGTCACGAGTTTGAAACTTGGAATTTTTTGTCCGTTCCATATCTCCTTTACCCTTGGAAGGATTTTCATTAAACTTTGGTCAAATATTCTTCACAGTGAGCTGATGTGCAGAACCCATGTCCGTTTGTCCGTCTGTCAGTTTGTCTGTCCCTCCGTCTGTCCGTAACTTTTTCTTGTCCGCTCAGTATCCCTGAACCCTTTAATAGATTTTCATTAAACTTTGGGAAATTATACCTCTCAGTGAGCTGGTGTGCAGAACCTATAAATGAAGCATGCCAACTCAAGGTCAAGGGTCATGGTTGAAGGTCACAAGTTTGAAACTTGGAATTTTTTGTCTCTTCCATGTCTCCTTTACCCTTGGAAGGATTTGGTCAAATAGTCTTCACAGTGAGCTGATGTGCAGAACCCATGTCCTTCCATCCATCTGTCTGTCAGTCTGTCCGTCTGTCCGTAACTTTTTCTTGTCCGTTCCATATCTCCTGAATCCTTTAATAGATTTTCATTAAACTTTGGTCAATTATCCCCCTCAGTGAGCTGATATGCAGAACCTATAAATGAACCATGCCGACTCTAGGTCAAGGTCACATTTGAAGGTCACGAGTTTAAAACTTTGAATTTTTTGTCCCTTCCATATCTCCTTTACCCCTAAAAGGATTTTCATTAAACTTTGGGTCAATTATCCCCCTCAGTGAGCTAACCATGCCAACTCAAGGTCAAGGTCACAGGCGAAGGTCACAAGGTTGAGCCTTGATACTAAATGCGGCGGGGGATTTGGCTGTCCTCCAGACTGCTTTCTTGTCTTTTCTCTTTTTTTTAAGTAAACAAAAAACAACTTTCATGATAAAATTTATTCATTTTTGGGGCATTCAATAATCAATATAAAGACACCAACTGTGACAATGGTTTTTACACATGATCCAGGATTTCAGTTTATAAAGAGGGAAAGATTTTTAGTCGCAGGATCTTTTCTGATGAATATATCTAAATATATATTTGATTACCTGTGGGTTGTCTCTACCTGAAATAGTTTTACCCCGTTGGTTATATCTAGAAAAAAAATACAAATGTCCGTTGGTTATATCTAGAAAAAAATACAAATATCCGTAGGCTGTATTGAAAAAAAATTGTTTTAAAGCGTAGGCTATGTGAAAATCTAAGTGCCTTCCTCCCCCACCATATAGATTTTACTGGAACAGCCCTTATGGATTTGGCTTATATGCTATGATGATAGATACAGGTCCAAATGTTTATTTGACTTAGAAATTTTTAATTAGATATTTTAAGAGTTAATATTTTCCAAATTGTGCGATGGATTGAGTTTATATTTGGTATGATGTTAGATACCTGTCCATTTTATTCAGTGATAACCCCACCCATGCCCAAGAGCTCAAGGTCAAGGTCACAGACTTAGAAATTTTTAATTAGATATTTTAAGAGTTTATATTTTACAAATCAAATGATGAATTAAGTGCATATTTGGTATGATGATTGATACTGGTCCAATACCCCCACCCATGCATGTGCCCTAAAGGTCAAGGTCACAGACAAAGAAATTTTTTATTTAAAGTTTATTAAGAGCTCATACTCACCAAACCATATAGATTTGCTTCATATTTGGTATGATGATAGTTACAGGTCCAAAGTTGTATATACCCCCACCCCTGACCTCAAGGTCAAGCTCACAGACTTAGTCTTATTATGCTTTTAAAGTTTTAGGGCTCATATTTATAGATTGGCTTCATATTTGGAATGATGATAGATACAGGTCCCAAGTCTCATTCACCCATTCCAATGACCCTGCCCATGACCTCAAGGTCAAGGTCACACACATAGAAAATTTTGTTGCAACATGGATTTTCGGGGTGAGGCCGGGCCCTTTGCGGAGGCATCTGTGTCATCTGGACACATTTCTAGTTTTCTTTTGAAAGTTTTTGATATTTTCCTTTTTTCTAGTCCAAACATAGATTGTGTGTGCTTGAGTATCCACAATCTATAATTTTGAGCAAAAATAAAGAAAATAATGATATTCCTACAACCCATTGCATGCAGGAAACCCTTAAAGGGTTACCTTGGCAAACAGAGCAGGCCCAGAGTAGATGCCGCAGAACATGGCGTCTGATCAGGGCCTACACTATTTGCTAACGAAATTTATCCTCAAAAACAAAGCAAAAATGAAAAAAATAGGCCTGACACCCCTTTTATGATGAACAGACTTGTCCAACAAATAGCAATTGAAGAGTCCACTAGCACTCCACCAAAGTGGGATTTCCAGGGGTATTCATTACACAGACTTTTTAACCAGTTTTTCAAAGCCTTGTTAGCTTAAGCTCATTAGTGGCCATATTATTGACTCTTCCAGCAAATACAATATCTAAAATTTTGGTATTTTTGCTGAAATATTAGCAATTTTGTCATATTTATGTCTCCCCCGAAAAAAAATTTTTCGGAGAGACATATTGTTTTTCCGTCTGTCCGTCTGTCACACTTTCGTGTCCGCTCTGTAACTTGAAAACCGTTAGAGCTATCGTCACGAAACTTCGTATAAATATTAATCAGCGCAAGAACCATAACTCTCGCATTTATACTTTTTGAATTATCTCCCTTGGAAGTTTGTTGGTATGTATATATGTATGGGCAAATCGTGTCCGGTCAATAACTTTCTTATTTTTTGATGGATTTTAAAATTATTCGGCAGAAATATTAACAACCATAAGATGATGTGTGGTGCGCATGAGGCAGGTCGGTACCTCAAAGGTCAAGGTCATACTTAGAGGTCAAAGGTCAAAAAAGGGGCCTTTTTTCGTATTTGGTCAATAACTTCCTTATTTTGAGATGGATTTTAAAATTACTTGGCATAATTATTTGCAACCATAAGAGGATGTGTGGTACGCATGAGGCAGGTCGGTTCCTTAAAGGTCAAGGTCAAACTTAGAGGTCAAAGGTAAAAAAAGGGGCCTTTTTTTCGTATTTGGTCAATAACTTTCTAATTTTGAGATGGATTTTAAAATTACTTGGCAAAATTATTAACAATCATGAGACGATGTGTGGTGCACATGAGGCAGGTCGGTACCTCAAAGGTCAAGGTCATACTTATGGGTCAAAGGTCAAAAAGTGGGCCTTTTTTTCGTATTTGGTCAATAACTTTCTTATTTTGAGATGGATTTTGAAATCACATGGCAGAAATGTGAACCAATATAAGGCGATGTGTTGCGCGCATGAACAAGGTTGGTACCTCAAAGGTCAAGGTCATACTTAGAGGTCAAAGGTAAAAAAGGGGCCTTTTTTCGGGTTTTGTCAATAACTTGCCTATTTTTAAATAGAATTTGAAGTTACTTGGCAAACATGTTAACTATCATGGGACGATGTGTTGCATGCATGATTCAGTTTGGTACCTAAAATTTCAAGGTCATACATAGAGGTCAAAGGTAAAAAAGGGGCCTTTTTTCGTGTTTGGTCAATAACTTTCTTATTTTTAGATGGATTTTGAAATTGCTAGGCAGAAATGTTAACCACCATGAGATTATGTGTTGCACGCATGGCCCAGTTTAATACCTGAAAGGTCAAGGTCATACATAGAGGTTAAAGGTAAAAAAGGGCCTTTTTTGTGTTCTGTCAATAACTTTCTTATTATGCCCCCAACTTTGAAAAAGTTTGAGGGGCATATTGGTTCTGGTTCGTTCGTCCGTCCATTACGCTTTTGATGCATAGCATAACTAAAGAACCGTGTATGCTATGGTTTTGAAATTTCATATATGGATTCCTTATGGAAAATTAGCTGACGCGTATTTTTTTTCTCGTCCGGATTATGCCCCCTTCAAGAGTTATTGCCCTTTGAATTTTTTTTTTTTTTTAATAAAATCTTGTCAGCAAATTATCTCAAAAATTATTGGAGCTAGAGCCTTGAAAGTTGGTGATTATATTGATGGTGATGAGTAGATGAACTGATTAACTTTTGACAAAATTCCAAAAAATACTTTGTGAGTTATGGCCCTTTGTCATTTTGGTAATTTGTGCCCATTGTAATGTATGCTAAAAGTGATGCATAGCATAACTTTAGAACCATGTATGCTAGGGTTTTGAAATTTCATATATGGATTCCTCATGGAAAATTAGCTGACGCGTACTTTTTTTCTCGTTCGGAATATGCTCCGTTCAAGAGTTATTGCCCTTTGAAATTTTTTTAATAAAATCTTGTTAGCAAGATATCTCAAAAACTATTGGAGCTAGAGCCTTGAAAGTTGGTGAATAGCTTGTTGGTGATGAGTAAATGAACTGATTAACTTATGACAAAATTCCAAAAAATACTTTGTGAGTTATGGCCCTTTGTCATTTTGGTAATTTGTGCCCATTGTAATGTATGCTAAAAGTGATGCATAGCATAACTTTAGAACGGTGTATGCTATAATTTTGAAATTTCATATATGCATTGCTGATGGAAAATAAGCTGACGCATATTTTTTTTCTCGTAAGGATAATGCCCCTTTCAAGAGTTATTGCCCTTTGAATTTTTTTTAATAAAATCTTGTCAGCAAGATATCTCAAAAACTATTGGAGCTAGAGGCTTGAAAGTTGGTGAATATATTGGTGATGATGAGTAGATGAACTGATTAACTTTTGACAAAATTCCAAAAAATACTTTGTGAGTTATGGCCCTTTGTCATTTTGGTAATTTGTGCCCATTGTAATGTATGCTAAAAGTGATGCATAGCATAACTTTAGAACTGTGTATGCTAGGGTTTTGAAATTTCATATATGGGTTCCTCATGAAAAATTAGCTGACGCGTATTTTTTTTACTCGTCCGGATTATGCCCCTTTCAAGAGTTATTGCCCTTTGAAATTTTTTAAGAAAATCTTGTCAGCAAAATATCTCAAACACTATTGGAGCTAGAGCCTTGAAAGTTGTTGAGTATATTGGTGGTGATGAGTATATGAACTGATTAACTTTTGACAAAATTCCGAAAAATGCGAGTTATGGCCCTTTGTCATTTTGGTAATTTGTGCCCATTGTAATGAATCCTAAAAGTGATGCATAGCATAACTTTAGAACTGTGTATGCTATGGTTTTGAAATTTCATATATGCATTCCTAATGGAAAATAACGGACACGTATTTTTTTCTCATCCGGATTATGCCCCTTTCAAGAGTTATTGCCCTTTGAATTTTTTTTAATAAAATCTTGTCAGCAAGATATCTCAAAAACTGTTGGAGCTAGAGGCTTGAAAGATGGACCATGAGTCATGTGCAAGACCAAGGTCCATACCTCCAATGTCAAGGTCATATCTAGAGGTCAAAGGTAAAAAAAAAAGGACAGTCAATAACTTCCTTATTCTTTGATGGATTATGAAATTACTTGGCAGAAATGTTAACCATCATGAGACGATGTGTTGTACCGCAAAGGTCAAGGCCATACTTAGAGGTCAAAGGTAAAAAAGTGCTTTTTTTGTTTACGGCCAATAACTTATTTATTTTTCTATGAACATTTTTAAAGTTACTATGAAGAAATGTTCATCTTCATTAGATGATGTGTTGCACACAAGACCCAGCTCAATACCTCCAATGTCAAGGTTATACTTAGCAGTCAAAACGGGGGAGACATCTGTGTTTTTGTAGAAAAACAAATTCTAGTTAGTGATAGTTTTAACAATTTGTTTACTAATGTTATCGTTAGTTTTGAACAGCTGGCCCCTGATGCATTCAAATTTGTTCTCCGTTTTTGTTTAGAAGTTACTTTCAGACATATCAATTTAGAATCTAGGGAAAAAAGTCCATTTTTAGCTCGGCTGTACTATAGTACTGAAGAGCTATAAAAGTGACACTAGCGTAGGCGTTGGCATGGGCGTATGCATATCCATGCACCTCACTCAGAGTTAAAGTTTATGATTAAAGTTTTCTATTGCTCTATAGATCTAAAACTACTTGATGGATTCAGTTACTTCTTGGACTGATGTTACATATTGGTCTAAAGATTCCCACAGTACCAGCCCCATCCCCTCAGTGACCTTGAGGTCAAGGTCACAGACTTAGAAATTTTATATTGAAGTTTTTTGTTAAAGTTTTCTGATGCTCTATACAGTAGAACTTCGCTGGCTCAAACACCGATGGCTCGTTTACCATGGCTGAGTCGAACCCGTTCTTGAGCCCCTAGGGAAGTCCTCTACATAAGAATTGGTGCGAGATATTTTAGATTTTCGGCTTTTATCTTGCAAATGTATGATGTGTGTACTCATTAGAATCGCCTCGATGAGGCGATTCTAATGAGTACACACAGCATACATTTTCATTACAGAACACTGAAAATATGTCCAAAAGTACCCCGTAATGCCTCCTGGCAGTAAGCCTCGGTGGCTCGAACTACCCCTGTCTCGAACGGATTTTCGTGGTCCCAAAGGTGTTCGAGCCATCGAAGTTTTACTGTATCTCTAAAACCACTTGATGGATTTAGTTTCTTGGCCTGATGTTACATATTGGTCTAAAGTTTCACACAGTACCAGCCCCAACCCCCTCAGTGACCTTGAGGTCAAGGTCACAGACTTAGAAATTTTATGTTGAAGTTTTGGGTTAAAGTTTTCTTTTGCTGTATATCTCTAAAACCAATAGATGGATTTAGTTACTTCTTGGACTGATTTTACATATTGGTCTAAAGTTTGGCACAGACATAGTTGGTAATAACTTGAATCCTATGGAGCAAACTCTCTTGACTTGAATATAACCAGATATGGTGGATATTTTGTGATAATTGAAGGATAAATTTTGTCAGTTCATTATAAAAACCTATCCTGTGGGTAATCATTAGAACTGCCTCAGTGATGGGGTTCTAATGAATACCCACAGTGTAGATTTATATGGAGAAATAGGGAAAATTATCCTTTAATTATCAAGACTTTTGGATGAGTCTTTAAACCAAGGTCTCGTCTCCATATGACTTTAGCTGTTGGTGGGACGTAAAACTGAAACACACTCACTTATACCATATTATCACCATATACCCATCTTATCTTTTGCTTTGCTCCTTTGAGAGGAGATTTTATAAGGCAGTCAAAATACTTTTAACCCTTAAGATGCCAAGAAAACTACATCTGAAAATGTCGTCTGCTTATGTCGTCTGCTGAATTTTTTTTGCAAACTTTTTAAAAATATATTTGCATACAGGCAAACAGTGTGGGCCTGGATCAGGCTGCTCCAACAGGAGCAGTCTGATCTGGGTCCACAGTGTTGGAGCAGCAGGCTGATCTGGGTCCACAGTGTTGGCAAAAAAAAATACTTTTAAGGTAACCGGCAGATGGCAAAGCCGACAGCAATTGTCATGCTTGGCATTTTATGGGTTAAAAGATTTGTCTCTCCTTAATGTACATATACTTGGGATTTCCTCCACTTAATGTACATGATATTATTTCAGAACTGTGGTTTCTCAGCTGAACCCATTCTAGATAACATCTACCACTGGCAGGTGAAACTCTTCAAGTTTGACCCAGGAAGGTAAAAATTGACTCAGCATGCAGTCAAACTAAATAGTTCAGAAACATCTCTGGAACCTTGAGAATTTGTTGGTGACAGGTAGTTTGTGTCACTAATGGTTACTCCTATCAGGAGGCTTATGCAAAAGCTGCTCACATTTTTTCAGCAAAATTTTAGCATATTTGCCATAATAAATGATCAAAGTTTTAACGATATGTTAACTAACGATGTCGTTAGTTCTGAACAACTGGCCCTGGCAGTCACTGGTTCAGTACCTGCTAGGGTCGGCAACATTTTTTGTGGAGATTGATCATGGTCACTTCTGCTAATTCAAGAAAGGCTGGCAAAAGAGGTAAAAGAATGTGCACTACTGGTTAACTTCTTAAATATATGCCAGCCCAGGAAGTGCTGTTAAACTGACTGGCTCAGTATCACCTAAATAGCGATGACTGGGCTGTAAAAAGTCCAAAACAAACAAAAGAATGACATTGCTAAATTAAGCTATTACAAATAATGTGATGTCAGAGTGTTTGAAACAATATACACCACAACCTTTTTATAACACTATTATTGGGGTCCTTAGCAGAAACCATGTTAGTTATATCCAAAGAAAATTGTACAGATTATATAGCGAAGAAAGTGACCATTTTCTATTTAATCTATACATTTTTTAATGCATCTTGAACCTGTGTTACAACCAAAATTGTGTTACAATGAACAATCTTTTATCATATGACGTCACGTCTGAGAGTGTAATAACGCCATGTAATATTTTCGATAATCCACTAGTGGATTAAATATGCAAATTAGCTAGATACGTCCCGTAACGTTACATGTACGACGTCTTTAATGACGTTGCGTTTACTTATGGCAGAATATTGACATTTTTGTGAAACAACTGTGAATAAAATGCGTTTTAAATGTCGTATGATAAATAGAATCTTGCATTCATTCTCGTGTATTATTGAATTTATTAAACTTGTTGAGGAAAAGGGATAAAATGCTCGGCAGAGCCTCGCATTTTATCCTTTTCCTCAACTCGTTTAATAAATTCAATAATACATGAACACTCATGTAAGATCCTCTATAAAATGAGGTTGGGGTGTAGCTGTTTTGTTTGTTGGGAGTATTATTCAGAGCACTTTCAATGGCTTCATGATAAACAGAACACAATGCCATTGTCTTTTGATACAAGGCTTGATCAGAGAATGTGGAATGACTCAATTAAGCTTAACCACTCCTACTTTTATCATTTAACCCTTTTTGTACCAAATGGAATCTTCCTCCTTATATATAGCAGGAGTCCATTTGAAAATTTAGGGATGTCAGGTTGTGTTTTCATCAAAATTTATTCGGAAAATGCCTGGTTTTGTTTGATTTGGGGTTTAACGTCCCCGTCAACACTGTAAAGGTCATTTTGGAGACATTGCTTCCAATTTTGTGGGACTTTTACCCGACAGTGAGATGAAATGACATCTCAAGCCCTGTCACCCAATGAAACCAATAGGGTTTATTAGCATGGACGGTCCACCTCGCACCGCGGTTCCTAGACAGGCTTAGATCCACTAAGCTGTTTACCAGTACTAGTGTGCGGGCCGGATTCAGCTCTGCGTGGAAGCATCATGCAGCCCATATATTTCTTCAAGCCCCTATGGGCGGGGGCTGGGAAAATGCCTGGACTTTTAGCAAACAGTGGAGGCCCTGATCAGACGCTGCATTCTGCGGTGCTGATCTGGGCCTGCGCTGTTTGACAAGGTACCCTTTTAGGGGTTTCTGGTACTGAATGGGTTAATGTCACTTATTAGTGGATAATACGACGTAATAAAAAATCATACGACCAAATGCGTAGTAATGCAGGGTTACCGGTTCGTAACATCATGTCGCCACCCGTGACAACCCGAAGAATGGAATGGTTCTAAGTATTGGGACAGACAAGCCTCAACAAACAGTGCAGACTCAGATCAGACTGCTCTCTAGCATATCTTTTGACTGCCATTTCAGACATTAGATCTGGAATAGTCCAAAAACAATCAGGGTCTATTCCAACTGTGCTTTTTTGACGTATTGCTGGATCGTGAAACTGGCCAGAGGCCCATTTCATAAACTTCATATGAATTGACCAGATAAGTTTCCATATTTCATCTTAGAAACGTAAGTTATAGTTCAGTGAGATGCCCACCATGTATGTTCTTATGGAATTAAAAAAAAACAATCATAAAAATAAAAAGTAATTCTTTTTACTCCACCTTTTTAGAAGCGAAAGAATACAGTAATTTAAATGAGCTGTGATTGGCTGAATCTGTTATAAAAAGTGTTGTTGATTTAAATCAGAAATGGAATGCTACACAGCTTCAAGTTGATATCTGCACCAGAAGGGGGTCTTTCAAGGTATAGGAAATTTGCATTGGTTTCTGCCCACGCTTGGATTTTGATGAAATTATGCACAATAATTGCCTTGGGTATAACCATTATAATTACGATGCATTCACTTTTAAATCTTATTTTCGTAGTAAATATATTACATATTTTATGAAGTCTCTATCACAACAGAGGGTACTTTGATATAAACTTGTCCACAGTATTCAGAGTTTCATATATCTAATGCTGCTATATTTTATGAATTAAAGCCATAATTGGTGAGTTAGTTGATACTATGAATAACCTCATATGTCTAGTGATAGTGGCTGGGCATTCAGTTTTCTTTGATGGTGTCCCCATATTTCAGCTTCTATTTTTGTATTCATTAAAATTTTATATGCATTTTTACCATGTTCAAATTTTTGTCAAGACACCATTTTAGCATTAAAACTACCCACATATCATAGGAACATGTTGATGAATTTTGATGGAAATTGAGGACCGGTAACATTGTGTTTTAACAGACTGAATACTGATAGTCCTGATTCAGCAAAATGTGAAATTATATGATTATCATATTTTAGTCATGCTGTTTAATAATACTTTACTATTGCTTTCAATTTGGATGGCTATAGTATAGTATTGTTTGTGTAAGTAGTTCATAGCATAATTATAAGTATTATTTCTAAACATCCATTTCGGTAAATTTGCCCCCTATGGAACAAACTATTTTGTCTACAGAACTATACCGCAAAGGTTTTGATGACAAACGTCATTAAACGCACCCATGTAATCATGTGCACAGTTTTCTTTCCGTCTTCCTTGTCTAATTTGGTAATGGTGCTAAGGTGATGTTTAGATTTAACATTCAAATCAACAACATACCAGTCACTTGCTTCAGATTTTGTGAGATTTGTTATCCGACTCGAGGTAAATTACTCTCAAGTCAAACTGTTGTTTGTTTATTTAACCCTAACTGTCCATTCAAAAAGAAAGGTTTACTCTAGGGAAAATCAATAACACTTGAGATTACTTTTCCTGGACAGAATTTGTATCTGCATAGGCACTAGCCAATCTATCTTTTTTGTATAGCCCCTATGAACGAAATCAAACGGCTTCCTGAAGCTGTATTCAAAAGCCATTTGAATTTGCTTTTAGAATTCACATGGTCGTACATTTGTCAGTGTTCCAAAACTTATGTGATCATGATTGTGTTGTCTATATATTTGTATAGGTCTTTCACTTAATTTACCTATCTCAGCAATTGTTGCTGTAATTACAAAGCACATTATGTAAGATATCAAGAAGCATTTAAACTGTTGATAATAATTATTCAATCTGTGAGTAGTTATCGCATTACTCATAGGATTTTAAATTATTTCAGCAAATACATTGTGATGCTTTTTTCTGTCCAAACACTGCAATGCTCTTTCTAAGCTGAGAAATACATTGCACAGAAATGTACCTGTAATTATAAATGAACAAAAAGCAAGCAAGAACAGTGCTTAAGAAAACAGTGAACTTGCATTCAGCAGAAACATTCAAGAAGTGGTTGAAAGTTTTACAACCAGAAAAAAAAATACTAAAAGCTCGCTTCCGATAAATTAACCACTATATTGACAAAGTAAATAGAAAAAATAAGACACTAAAGAAACTTCTACAATTACAATACAAATGCAGAAAAGAGACATATTTATGCATCTGTACTATAAGGAAGGAAACTGTTTCTCTCCCTGTCTAATAGCAAAATTTCTCTAGGTCGTGGAACAGCTTTGTTTACACCAAATATTCTGCGCCTCATCCATCAATGACATCTTTTGCAACAGAAACTCAATATCAGTGACATTTCGATTGTAGGAAATACTAACCAATAATTACTGTAACTTTCTTGTTAGGATAATAAGCCAGCGTTCATAAAGACAGAGTATATCTAAAGTAGAAGTAAAACAAAGATCAGGAATCGATACAATTAACTTACTCCACCCATCAAAGACACCAAAGGCTTAATCTGGCCATGGATTTATCAACAAAACTATTTTTACTAGTAACAACAAACCACTGACCATTGCGTCCTTGCATACCAGCTTGGTATGGAAATGAAAATAATGGATCTCCTTGCCTTACACCTATTTGAGTAGCATGACTTATGCAAAGTCATTAAATAAAGTCGCACATGTTCACAATAATTTTGCTGCTAATAAAAAAGCAATATATGTTGTTAAGCCTAATTTGTTGATAAGAATACCTCTTGATTTAGTGTTTTACTATCTACTATTTTGGATAGATCATAGTGTATAAATGAAAGGAAAATATCAGAAATTCATGATATTTTAATAGTTTCTAAGCTAGATCAGCTCAATATGTATTCATTTTGATTTGTATAATCTCATTTTTATTACGTACGTGTCACGAATTGCCTTTTTGTAAGGTTCTTGCATGATTTCAATAAAATAGTAAATTTTGCAGAAACGACTTACATCCATTAAAGGTGTAAAACTACAGTGTTACCGGTTTCGGATTTTCATGAAATTTGGCATAGCTAAAGAAGATACATGTGGCAAGTTTTCCTAGCAAAATAAAATCTTGACAAAGACAAGAACATATTTATCTTAGGGATTAAATGTTGATAATGTTTTAAAATTTTAATTAAAAAATGAGATTTTTGATAATTACTTTCTCAGAAAATGTAAACTTTAATTAATTCAAAAGATTTTTTAGTATCAAAGGAATGCCTATGGAGTTCTGCATTCAATCCAGTTCACAGATTTTGAAACTAAATAAAACATAAGATTTAAGGCGCACTTATTTAGAGACAGGCACCAGCTCATGAAGGGAGTCAGTTAGAGTTGCCTCCTGAGTCCTACTTTGATTTATATAATTTATTAAATACATTTTTATAGGTTGTATATGCTGAGTTATGTATATACAAAGTTTAAAGAAAAAACATGCATGGGCACAAATGAAAGACCCCCTTTGATTATTTTGGAAAGACAGATGTAATAGGTGCTTAACCCTTAACTTGCTGAATATTCATTTAAGCCACACCCATTTCTGTCTATCAACCAATCAAATTACTTGATCTAATTTATTGCTACAAATTCCTAACTTGAATGTCAAACAGTGTAGATCCTGATCAGATGGCTTCTTCAGAAGCCATCTGATCTGGATCTACAATGTTTGCAAAGATAGGGGTTGTCATGAACAGCAAGATAAGAGTTAATAGAAGTTTTTAGGTAACATTTATTTTCATATGTAAAGTGTCTGATTAAACTTTACTTTTAGCCCATTTCGTACTGGAAACCCCAAAATGGGATACTGGCAAACAGTGCAGGCCCGGATCAAATGCCACGTTCTGCGGCATCTGATCTAGGCCTGCACTGTTTGCCAAGGTATCCCTTTAGGGGTTTCCCGCATACAATGGGCTAAACTGTATGTAGCAGCTGGAAGGAGTAAAGGATAATTAAGGAGCGATTTTTCATTATTTCTCTTCAGAAACCTATGTCGTGGGTACTTGTTAGAATCGCCTCGATGAGGCGATTCTAACAAGTACACACTACATAGGTGTTTTTGAAGAAATAAGAAAGAATATGATTGAGGGGAATGGGAACACCTGGCAAATTTTTCCGCCGTTTTTCAAAGGGAGACAACTTTCGGGACTTCCTGTTCGCCTTTCTATAAGCCCTGTCCCACAGAAAAAGGGGTCTACTCTTAAAGGGAAGAATTTGCTCCTCAATTAGCTCCTCTCTTTCCATTTAGAGTTGACCCCTATTGACATGGGAGACAAAAATACATTCTCTACTTTATTTCCATTTTCAGTGATTTAGCTCAAGAATTAAGAGAGGTTAAGAAGAAACATGGTTATGACTATATTGAAATGGAAATGGTAAGAAAAAACATTCTTTTCAAACATTGTTGCATTGTTTAGTAGCACCCCTGCCCCTTTGAGCTTGAAGAAATAGATTTGGCTGCATGGTGCTTCTGCGCAGAACTGAAACTGACCAAACTTGAGTACTGGTAAGCTGAGGTCTAAGCCTGCCCTGAAAAAGTGATGCAAGTCAGACCGCTTCTTAAATCCTAATGGTTTCTTTGGGTAGTAGGGCTTGAGATGTCATATCATCTCCGTACCGGGTATAAGTCCCACAAAATTGTAAGCAATGTCTCCAAAATGACCTAAGTAATATTGATAAGGACGTAAAACCTCAACACAAACTAACAAACATTGTTTAGTAGGTGAAATGGAAATATCATACTGAAGTCAACCCATTTTGTACCAGAAACCCCAAAACGGGTACCCTGGCAAACAGTGCAGGCCCAGATCAGATGCCGCAGAATGCGGAATCTGATCAGGGCCCACACTAGTTGCAAAAATTTCAGCTATTTTCCAAATAAGTTTTAAAGATAACCTGTAACCCCTAAATTTTGAAATGGACTTCTGCCATATATAAGGCGGAAGATTCCATTTGGAACAAAAAGGGTAAAATAATGATGGGAAGCGAAAGTAACAACAGTATACCTGGATCAGTGATTGGATCCTCTTGGAGATTGCTGTTCTGATATTTTTGGTCGCACATATACAAAGTGATTGGTGTATCCCAACCAGAATTAAGCATATCTTTTGACTGCCACTCCAGACATTAGATCTGGAATAGTCCAAAAACGGACAAAATAGTGTCAGAAATATTTAGATTTAATACAATAATAGTACATGTATATTGAAAATGATGACGAATTCCTTAGCTTTAGTCTTAGTTTTATAGTTGTGCTCATGTGGAACAAAATGAGAATCAGAGTGACTCACATCTGCAGTGTTTTGCATGAGTGAGAGAGTGAGTTTTACATCTCACCAACAGCTAAAATCATACGGAGACCGGACCTCAATTTAAAGGCTCATCCGAAAGTCTGAGCATGAGTCTGATAAAAGTGATTGAACTTTCAGTAAGTTACTTAGAAATGCATAAAACACAATGTACAGTCATGGCTCCAGATAAAGGGGAATAATGAAGATACTTAAGGGAAATGAGACACCTTCAAGGGAGGAAACTCTTGCAAAAGTATTTTTGTCTCCCATGTCAATAGGTGTCAACTCCTAAAGGAAAGAATTTGCTCCCCTTTTTCGGTGGGCTATGCCTATAGAAAAGCGAACAGGAAGTCCCGAAAGTTGTCTCCCTTTGAAAAATGGCAGAAAATCTGCCAAGTGTTCCCATTCCCCTTAAATCATATTCTTTCTTATTTCTTCAAAAACCCCTATGTAGTGGGTACTTGTTAGAATCGCCTCATCGAGGTGGTTCTAACAAGTACCCACAACATTGGTTTCTGAAGAGAAATAAGGAAAAATGGCTCCTACATTGTCCTTTACTCCTTCCAGCTGCTACGTACAGTTTTAATGTTTTTCTTTTTACAGTAAAACACTGATAGAAATACAAATGAGAACTGTTGGTTGAGGACACTGGGATCTAATAAGTGGCAGTAATTTTAAAAAGATACCCCTGCCATATTATCCAGCAATTTTCTATGAGAGCCAACTTTGGTCACTTCTGACAGCCTGACAGGAGCAAATTCTTTTCTTGAGAGGGGATCCCCCACCCCTCCACTCTATTAGAAAGGGAGACAAAAATAACTTGAAAAATGTTACCTATTCTAAAGATGCAGCCATTTCCCTTAAGGTGTGTGATTGTTTAAGTTATTTCCAAGTGTATGTAACATTTCAATATGTAGCATTTCAATGTATAACATGACATGTATATTTCATTTCAGACATTTGAGATAGATCTGTTTCCATTTTATCCACCTCTGGTGAAATTAGTCAGGCCTAGGCTACAGGTGAGATTTTATTAGCTTAAGAGTTTATGATATTCGTGAACAGTCTTATTTCATTGGCTGGTGCACTTTTAGAACCATGAAAAGTTGTTCAAGCCAAAGAAGGTTAATCATATCACCAGGCCAGGAAACATGATGAGGTGGCTTACAGATGATTTTTCGCTCTTCTCTAAAATAAGGGTATGTTGTGAGTACTTTGAAAATTGCCTTGATCAGGCGATTCTAATGAATTCACACAAAATACATTGTCAAAATAAAATATGTGAAGCCTCCTTAAAATATCCCCAAATATAATCATATATGGAGTCATAGGATCTTTCGGAGTTATATAATAAAAATGTATGCTGTGTGTACTCATTAGAATCGCTTCGTTGAGGCGATTCTAATGAGTACACACAGCATACATTTGCAAGATAGAAGTCAAAAGTGAAAACAAAAAAAAAAAAAACAATTAAGTACACTTCAACCTGTTTGTAATGTTTAAGGTACACGGCAGAAACTGTAAATTAAACAACCATGTTATATGCAAACAAAAATGTACAGATTATATACAAAAAAGACCATTCATACATGTTTGGGATCCGTCTTTAAACTGAATCTTATCCAAAACCAGTGTTACAAAAATAATAAAATAATAATAATAATCGGCCTTATTTATAGAGGGTAACACATTTAGCTCTTATCATGCTGTTCACGACAACCCCTATCTTTGGAAACAGTGTAGATCCAGACCAGATGGCTTCTGAATCTGATCAGGATCTACACTGTTTGACTTACAGTTTATGAATTTGTAGAAATAAATTACATCAAGTAATCTAATTGGTTCAAAGTCAGAGATGGGTGCGGTTAAAATGAATATTCAGCAAGATAAGGGTTAGTACTAGTATTAATCTTCCATGTGGCCCTCTTACACAGAGGTATGGGTGTACAGCAACTTGGTTGCTGGAGTAATTCTGTAAATTGAATTAATGAAATGTATATACATGTACTGTTGAACTTCAATGGCTCGAACACCTTTGAGACAGGGGTAGTTCCAGCCACTGAGGATTACTGCCAGGAGGCATGACAGGGTTAAATTTGGACATCTTTTCGGTGTTCTATAATAAAAATGTATGCTGTGTGTGCTCATTAAAATCGCCTCACTGAGGCCTCAGGGTCCACCAGTTGTGTTGATCGCCTCACTTAGGTGATTCTAATGAGTACACACAGCATACATTTGCAAGATAAACGTCAAAAATCTCCTTAATTATCCCACACTACTTCTTTTGTAGAATGCTTCCTTGGGGACTCAAAAACGGGTTCGACTCGGTCATGATAAACGAGCCATTGGTGTTCGAGCCATCAAAGTTCTACTGTATAGCAATGAAGTTCTTTGTGTGGTGCCGGCCCCAGTAGTTGGATGTGCATCTGACTGGTGATCGGGAGGTTGCAGATTCGATACCTCATTACCTGCCAGGGTCAGCAACATTCTTTCATGGAGATTGATCAGGAAATCTTTTCTCCAGTCATATTTTCCCTGCTGCTGATTTAAGAAGAGCAGTTGTCTCTTAATTGGGAAGGAATTTTCACTGTATTGGTTAATCGCTTATGTATAAGCCTGTCTAGGAAAGTGTGGTTAGGAAAACTGATCAGCTCGATATAACCTAAATAGTGTTGATGAGGATGTGAAATCTCAACTCATACAAACAAACAAACTAACAAAAAACAAAGTGGTGGTATTAAAATGAGCCAGCACATGACAAAATCTACAAGAGGGCTTGAGCGACCCCTAAGACTCATATCAACCGGCGCATATGTGCAGTCTGATCAGAGTCTTCGCTGGCTGCATGTAACTAATATAGGCTATTATCTATGCAAACAGACAGAGAGCAAAAGGTCTTCTCACAGTGGATGGGTGTGTAGGTTGATTTGAGTCTCTGCTGATCACACCTGTCTAATTGTAGGTTTTGTCATACGCCAGCTCAAATAGAAGCTTAACAGAATCTTAGCTGACAAGAAGCCTTATTTTCTGTTAATTTTGAACTTTTATCATCAGCAAATTGAAGGAAGATATAAAAAAAAAGACATTGACTTGCAACATTTCAGAGTGGCATGATGCAAAGAATCACAAACATCGAGCTCCTACAGCTGTCCTACTGGTCACCGGCCAAAGACATGAAGTCAGTGATAGAGGGCATCAAGTCTTTCCTTCAGCAGTGGGCCAGAATAGAGGTAGACTATGAGAGGAATGACTTAAATAGATGTCCTTACCTCAATATAGAACATCACCTACTTACTCTTGCTCAGGTAATTACTCTTAACTCTTAATATTCCAAGAAAAACTGCATCTGAAGATATCTGTATACAGTAGAACTTCGATGGCTCGAACACCGATGGCTCGTTTACCATGGATGTGTCGAACCCGTTCTTGAGCCCCTAGAAAAATCCTCTACATAAGAAATAGTGGGGGATAATTAAGGAGATTTTAGTCTTTTATCTTGCAAATGCATGCTGGGTGTACTCATTAGAATCGCCTCGATGAGGCGATTCTAATGAGTACACACATCATACATATTCATTATAGAAAACCGAAAAGATGTCTAAAAGTATGTCGTTATGCCTCCTGACAGTAACCTCAGTGGCTCGAACTACCCCTGTCTCGAACAGATTATCGAGGTCCCAAAGGTGTTCGAGCCATTGAAGTTCGACTGTATGTTGTCTGCTGCATCTGCTTGCAACTTTCCAAGCATACAGGCAAACAGTGCGGACCATGATCAGACTGCTCCTATAAGAGCAGTCTGGTCTGGGTCCACACTATTCTAGCAGTCTGATCAGGGTCCACCATGTTTGCATCAATGACTTTTACAGTAATCAGCAGATGACAAAGCAGACAACAGTTGTGGTGATCGGCATCTGAAGGTTTAACTCTGTCAATCTTGTACACTATAGACATATCCAATGTTTTGACACGTGACCTTGTTTACATTTCAGTGCGCATGCGCCAATTACCTCCCCTGTAGAGGTACTCTGGTTGGCAAAACATGACTGTTGCCGTACAGTGTCAATGAGAATTTCGAATATTTATCGTGTGATTAAACTCATTTCTTCTCCACAAAATTAACTGATCCTTGTCAGTTTGTGTTTTTGAAGTAATAAATGATATAGAACCAGTCTCTTCTGACATTTTGTCGCACGTTTTGTTGCCTAAAAAGCGTTATAAAACTACCCACCATCATGCCAAAACGTAGCCGATTCGCTTTATTTAACGAATGGAAATAAGATCAAAGCATGTATAGTTTCTATCCATTTTTATACGAAAAAGAAATAGTTTAATGTCAAAAATGGTTTGTGGCAAACAGTTTTGATAAAAAGACGATTTAACAATAGTTATTACAGAAAACAATTTATGCTACATCAACGATAAAGTATGGAACCTGAAGTTTTTTTGCCCACCAGATAAAACGAGGCTAATGACCATTGACATTGTGTGACGTAGACTTTGGATGTCCACTATACAGATACCTTTACAAACAGTGAAGATCCTGATAAGAGAGATTGTGATGAGCAGTCTTATTGAAATACACACTGTTTGCATCATGTGCATGATTTTGACTTAAACCACTTTTTGCAACAAGAGATGTCAAAGATCTAAGGTTGGGTTCCAGGCTTATATCAGTCCTTGAGTTGACTGCCTATTCGAAATTCGCACAATTGCAGTATGTTTCCTCTGGCTTTCTTTGCCGGATCATTACAGGGTCACTGATGAGGCTTTATTAGCCGAAACTACGTAGTATGATCCATCTTCTTTCTTATGAATGTTTTCATTGCTCTTAAAGGAACTCATTTTTGGACGGGTTTTTAAAAAAAATCCGTCCTTTAAAATAGCGATGTCCGGGCGGGCGGGCGTCCTGCGGGCGGGCGGGCGGGCGGGCGGGCGTCGTCCCAGGTTTACCTTTTGGTTAACCTTTTTTCAAAGTGATATTTGTCATCTATTCTGTAGCAGATTGTTTTAATATCAGGACTGATGCATAAGTGGAGGTACCGCTTTCATGTATTATCCATGAATGGCGCAAAAGACTAAAATTTTGGCGGAAATTATCATTTTTCAAACTTGTGTTTTTCAGGTTTACCTTTTGGTTAACCTTTTTTCAAATGCCAGTGTAGTGGATAGAGTGCTGGACTACGAATCCTATTGTTGACTATGAATCTGAGGGGTGTGAGTTCAAACCCTGGTGGAGACATTTTTTTTTTTTTGTTCTTTTTTTTTTTCTTTCTTTTTTCATTCTTTTTTTTTCTTTATTTTTCTTTTCTTCTCCATAAACACTTATGAACAATTATTATCTTCCTCCCCTGATAGTTGCTAAGAATAATACATACATGCATGTACAGGCATGGAATTTTCTTTTTTTTTTTTTTTTTTTTCTTCGTTCTTTTTTACCTCACCTGAGCACTTCGTGCTCAAGGTGAGTTGATGTCCGTCGTCCGTCAACAATTTCTTTAAACGACATCTCCTCCTTGCATAATGGCCCGATTTCAAAATTATTTTACAGAAATGTTCATTAGGTGACCCTTTTTCAAAGTTGCTAAAATCAGTGGCCACTAGAGCTAAATATAGAGCTAAAAATAGAAAAAAACTTTATTTTTTTTTTCTTCATAAAACACATAAACAAATCAACCCCCCCCCCCCCTGCCTCCACAAAAAATTGTTACTGGGTTAGGATATTGCATTTGTTCTGTACATACATGCATACCTAGTTTTACATACATACAGAAATGTTCATTAGGTGACCCTTTTTCAAAATCGCTAAAATCAGTGTCCACCAGAGCTAAAATAGAAAAAAAAAACTTTATTTTTTTTTTCTTCTTAAAACACATAAACAAATCATACCCCCACCCCCTCCAAAAAAAGTTGTTACTGGGTTAGGATATTGCATTTGTTCTGTACATACATGCATACTTAGTTTTACATACATACCCTACCCAACCCACCCTACACTAGCATACCCTACCCCACAACCCCACCCCACCCCCATCCCAAAACAACCCCAATCCACCCCATACCCCACCCCATCCCACCACTCCCCACCTTACCCGACCTCACCCCATCCCACCCACTCAAGCCTACCCCACCCCACAACCCCACCACACCCCATCCCACCCCACACCCCACCCCACCACAAATTCCACCCTGTCCCACCCGACTCCTAACCCATCCCATCCCACCCCACCCTACCCCACACCCCACCCTACCCCACCCATGCCACCACCATCCTAACCGTACTGAAAAAAAACCCGTCCATAATGCCATTAGGCATTTTTCTTGTTGATTTTTATTTGCTTTCATTGCAGCTGGTGTTGTGCCGTGTGGCGGCCGTAAAACGTCTCCCCGTACATCAACCATAGTGCAGTTTATTTACTTTTGGTCCTTTGAGATCAGCGTGAATATTCTGAGAAGTCAGAAATAAATTATTGGTTTAGACTCATATTCTAGACAGGTTTTTAGCTCCACTGGCCGAAGGCCAGCGGGGCTATTGTCATGGCCCTGTGTCCGTCGTGCGACCGTGCGTCCGTGCGTCCGTGCGTCAGTGCGTCCGTGCGTCCGTGCGTTAACTTTTTTCTTTAAACATCTTCTCCTCCTAAACTACTGGGCCAATTGTAACCAAACTTCACAGGAATGTTCCTTACATAGTCCTCTTCTAAATTCCTTCAAAGAATTTTGTTACACCCAGAACTCTGGTTACCATGGCAACAAAACCACAAAAAAATAAAAATCTTTAAAAATCTTCTCCTCCAAAACCACCTGTTGGATTTCATTTTTATTTTGCATGAATGTTCCTTGGGTGGACCTCTTTCAGATTCCTTGAAGAAATTTTGATCCGACAAAAAACATGGCCGCCATGGGCGGGGCTTATTTTCCCTATTTAACATATAGTGTAATGCTAAAACATCTTCTCCTCCTAAACTACTGGGCCAATTGTAACCAAACTTCACAGGAATGTTCCTTACTTAGTCCTCTTCCAAATTCCTTCAAAGAATTTTGTTACACCCAGAACTCTGGTTGCCATGGCAACAAAACAACACAAAAAATTAAAAATCTTTAAAAATCTTCTCCTCCAAAACCACCTGTTGGATTTCATTTTTATTTTGCATGAATGTTCCTTGGGTGGACCTCTTTCAGATTCCTTGAAGAAATTTTGATCCGACAAAAAAACATGGCCGCCCTGGGCGGGGCTTATTTTCCCTATTTAACATATAGTGTAATGCTAAAACATCTTCTCCTCCTAAACTACTGGGCCAATTGTAACCAAACTTCACAGGAATGTTCCTTACTTAGTCCTCTTCTAAATTCCTTCAAAGAATTTTGTTATACCCAGAACTCTGGTTGCCATGGCAACAAAACCACACAAAAAATTAAAAATCTTTAAAAATCTTCTGCTCCAAAACCACTTGTTGGATTTCATTTTTATTTTGCATGAATGTTCCTTGGGCGGACCTCTTTCAGATTACTTGAAGAAATTTTGATCCGACAAAAAACATGGCCGCCATGGGCGGGGCTTATTTTCCCTATTTAACATATAGTGTAATGCTAAAACATCTTCTCCTCCTAAACTACTGGGCCAATTGTAACCAAACTTCACAGGAATGTTCCTTACTTAGTCCTCTTCCAAATTCCTTCGTAGTGACGAGGTGAGCTTATGGGATCACTTTTCGTCCGTCGTCTGTGCATCTGTGCATCCGTGCGTCCGTAAACAATTTCTTTAAACGACATCTCCTCCTGAACCACTGATCGGATTTTGACCAAACTTCACAGGAATGATCCTTAGGTGGTCCCCTTTCAGAGTTGTTCAAATGGTTCCGGTCTGTTGCACATCTAGGTCACAGGAGCCAAAAATAGATTTTTTTTCATCAAAAACTTAAAAAATCTTCTTCTCTGAAACCACAAGGCCCAGGTCTTTGATATTTGGTATGAAGCTTCATCTAGTGGACCCCTACCAAGATTGTTCAAATTATAGTGCTGGGGCCAAAAATACCCCGGCTCCGGGGCCCTTTGGTTTTACATGGGCTTATATAGGGAAAATCTTTAAAAATCTTCTTCTCTGAAACCGTAAGGCCCAGGTCTTTGATATTTGGTATGAAGCTTCATCTAGTGGACCCCTACCAAGATTGTTCAAATTATAGTGCTGGGGCCAAAAATGCCCCCGCTCCGGGGCCCCATGGTTTTACATGGGCTTATATAGGGAAAATCTTTAAAAATCTTCTTCTCTGAAACCGCAAGGCCCAGGTCTTTGATATTTGGTATGAAGCTTCATCTAGTGGACCCCTACCAAGATTGTTCAAATTATAGTGCTGGGGCCAAAAATGTGCCCGCTCTGGGGCCCTTTGGTTTTTCATGGGCTTATATAGGGAAAATCTTTAAAAATCTTCTTCTCTGAAACCTTAAGGCCCAGGTCTTTGATATTTGGTATGAAGCTTCATCTAGTGGACCCCTACCAAGATTGTTCAAATTATAGTGCTGGGGCCAAAAATGCCCCCGCCCTGGGGCCCCTTGGTTTTACATGGGCTTATATAGGGAAAATCTTTAAAAATCTTCTTCTCTGAAACCTCAAGGCCCAGGTCTTTGATATTTGGTATGAAGCTTCATCTAGTGGACCCCTACCAAGATTGTTCAAATTATAGTGCTGGGGCCAAAAATGCCCCCGCTCCCAGGCCCTTTGGTTTTACATGGGCTTATATAGGGAAGATCTTTAAAAATCTTCTTCCCTGAAACCGTAAGGCCCAGGTCTTTGATATTTGGTGTGAAGCTTCATCTAGTGCACCTCTATCAAGATTGTTTAAATTATGGCCCTTCTTCTCTGAAACCACAAGGCCTAGGTGTTTTATATTTGGTATGAAGCTTCTTCTAAAGGCCCCCTACCAAGATTATTCAAATTATAGTGCTGGAGCCAAAAATGCCCCCGCCCCGGGGCCCTTTGGTTTTACATAGGCTTATATAGGGATAATCTTTAAAAATCTTCTTTTCTGAAACCGCAAGGCCCAGGACTTTGATATGTGGTCTGAAGCTTCATCTAATGGACCTCTACCAAGATTGTTCAAATTATAGCCCTGGGGCCAAAAATTCCCCGCCCCGGGGCCCTATGGTTTTACATAGACTAATATAGGGAAAATCTTTAAAAGTCTTCTTCTCTGAAACCACAAGGCCTGGGTCTTCGATAGTTGGTATGAAGCTGCATCTAGTGGACCTCTATCAATATTATTCAAATTATAGCACTGAGACCAAAAATGTCCCCACTCTGGGGCTCTTTGGTTTTACATAGACTTATATAGGGAAATCTTTAAAAATCTTCTTCTCTGAAACTGCAAGGCCCAGGCCTTTAATATTTGGTATGGAGCTTTATCTAGTGGACCTCTACCAATATTGTTCAAGGTATAGCCCTGGGGCCACAAATGCCCCCACCCCGGAGCCCTTTGGTTTTACATAGATTTATATAGCCCAGGGGCCATTTGGTTTTGCATAGGCTTATGTAGGTAATATCTTTAAAAAAAATCTTCTTCTCTGAAACCGCAAGGCCCAGGTCTTTGATATTTTATGTGTAGCTTCATCTAGTGGACCTTTGCCAAGATTGTTTAAATTATAGCCTTTGTTGATGTTTGGTATGAAGCTTCACCTTTAAGACCTCCCTCAACATTATGCACATTAAAGCCCTGGGGCCAATAATGGCCCTCTCTGGGGCCCACTTGTTACACTAATGATCAGGTGAGCGATCCAGGGCCATCATGGCCCTCTTGTTTTTTTACCCATTGCATGCGGGAAAACCCTAAATGGGTACATTGACAAACAGTACTGGCCCAGATCAGACCCCACAGAACACCGTGTCTGATCAGGGCCTGCACTATTTGCTAACAGAATTTTCCATCAAAAATAGAAAAAATAGGCCTGACACCCCTTATATGACAAATGGACTGGTCCAACATATAGCAATAGAAGAGTTCACTAGTATACAATTGGTTAATGTAATAAATATGACAATTGTCTGAAGTTGGCCGGTGGAGCGACAGGCCCTCTTGGGCCTCTTGTTAATTATTTGGACCCCATTTTGATTTATATCAGTCCTTGAGTCGACTGCCTATTCGAAATTCGCACAATTGCAGTATGTTTCCTCTGGCTTTCTTTGCCGGATCATTACAGGGTCACTGATGAGGCTTTATTAGCCGAAACTACGTAGTATGACCCATCTTCTTTCCTATGAATGTTTTCATTGCTCTTAAAGGAACGCATTTTTGATTTTTATTTGCTCAGGTCATATTTGAGAAATCCAGTTCTGCAATGAAAGATAAGATGTTTTTTCTCCAGTAATTTTGGTTTTATTCACCTCTGATAAATGATCCACCTGTTCATGATTTTAATATAAACCACTATAGCCAACAATGAATGTTTCAAAGATCAAAGAATTGGTTTGAGCTTCACTTGGATCATACAAGCAGTTCTGCAATGGAAGATCAGCTATTTTTTTCTCCAAATTCTTCGGTTTTCACCACCTCTGATTAACAATTGACTTGATATATGGGAAATAATCTTTGAACGGCCATAATATCAAAGCATCTTATCCAAATATCAAAGTTGGAAGAGAGTCCACTTTTAAGAACTTAAGGGGAATGGGTACACCAATCCGGGAAGGCAACTCTTTCAAAAGTATTTTTGTCTCCTATGTCAATAGGGGTCAACTCTTAAAAGAAAGAATTTACTCCAGAGGAGCAAATTCTTTACTTTAAGAACAGACCATTTTTCCCATGGTACACAACTTACAGAAAAGCAAACAGGAAGTTCCGAAAGTTGTCTCCCTTTAAAAAATGGCAGACAAATCTGCTAGATGTTCCCATTCCCCTTAAGGGTGACAGACTTAATAGTAGGGTACATCAGTCTTTTACTGTAAATATTGTGTGTGGACAGATGAGAAAGGAGCCCTAAGAAGTTTGCAGTTTGTGTTCTCCAAATGTAATGCAAACTAATAGGGCCAGATGCAAGACTTCTTGCATGAAGCTAGCTCAAGGTCTTCACTGCATGTCTACCAGCAGCAAAAGCTTTTTCTCGTGAGCCGGCTCATTTTATTTATTGGTCATTTTTTGCTGAGGTGGCATCAAGTTTCATTTACGTATTTACCCTAAATACCTCAGCTCCATATGGCCCCCGCCCATTGGGTCTTGAAGAAAAAGATGGGCTGCATGATGCTCCCACGTAGAGCTGAAACTGACCGCACATGAGTGCTGGTAAACCGCTTTGATGATCTAAGCCTGCCCAGGCAAAGCAGTGTGAGTCCATGCTTATAAACCCTATTTGATTTCATTGGGCGACAGAGCTTGAGATGTCATTTCATCTAAATATCGGGTAAAAGTCCCACAAAATTGAAAGCAACATCTCCAAAATGAACTCTAGTGTTGATAGGGGGCGTTAAACCTCAAATCAAACAAACAAATCTCAGCTCCATACCATAATTGTTCTAAAGTTTGAACAAGTACATGTTACTACCCGATAATATAGCTGGAGGGTGACAAACAGTGTAAACCCTGATGAGATGCCACATTCTGTGGCATCTCATCTGGGTTAACACTATTTGCTCAGGCCTTATGTCCAAATACATACAGTACTTTTATACCAACAGTAAAACTTCATGAAATTTGCATATTTCTTACCTGTGTTTAATTAAGGCATTATACAGGTATATCCCTGCTCATAAAATAATTCATATGACTTCTCTCTTTTTGTTGTGTAGGTCAGTGAGATCACACCCAGAGTTAACCAGGTATACACACTGGGTGAGGATAAAATCAAAGAACTGAAGAATACAGCATTTATGCAGGTAATATTTGTCAAAATAATTTGAGCTTGCCTTTTGCATATCACGGTATTTAAGGTCAAGGACATTCCTTGTTGACCTTGGCCCAAAGTCATTCAGATATGAAAATGAAAAATTGTTTTTCTCAGAAACCACTCGGCCATTTGTAAGAAAATTTCATAAGAACGCTTTTTGTGAGGCTGATTGCCTTTAAACTTGGTAAGCATTAGGGTTTTGAACCCATCATAATTTGTTCAAATGATGATTCTGCCTTACCCTTGACCTAATTTTCATCAAGATCAAATTTGATTGCATATGTTTTTAGGTGAAAAAGTGGACATTGTTTACTTGTTGTCTGTGAACTTTAAATTTGTATTTGCAATCAACTAAATGGGTAAATGATGTTACTTGAGTATCAAAGGTCAAGGTCACTCAGATATCAAAATTAAAACCTAATATTCAATAAACGCTGCTGGTCAGATAGAAGCCATCTGTTTGTCATGTTTGTTAAGGGAATGATTATATGAGTTCAAGTAATTTGATTGGTTGATAGTCAGAAATGGGTGTGGCTTTATTAATTTATTCAGCAGAATAAGGGCTAACATTCATATTTCTGTTGTTTCAGCTAGGAAAAACCAAGGATGGCAAATCTCAGGAAGAATACTGGGCCAAAGGTGTAGGATTTGGACATAATAACAGACCAGGTAACATCCTTATCTAACACATTTGAACCATTTGTTCCTAGTGTCACTTAACCCATTTTGTACCAAATGGAATATTCCTCCTTATACATGTATATAGCAGGAGTCCATTTCAAAATTTAGGGGTGTCAGGTTGCATTTTCTTCTAAATTTGTATGGAAAATTACTGGACCGGGTACCTTGGCAAACAGTGCAGGCCCAGATCAGATGCCGCAGAATGCGGCATCTGATCTGGACCTGCACTGTTTGCCTCTGTCCCATTTTGGAATAAAAGGGACTTTGGCAAACAGTGTAGCCCAACATCACATGCTGAAGAATGGGGCATCTGATGAAGGTCTACAATTTTGGCTTAAATTACAGGATAACTTTTGTATACCTTTTGTATAACAAATAAAATTGTGAGATGCCAAGTTCTGCATCGGAAGGTCAGGTGGTTTTTCTCCGGGTACTCCGGTTTTCGCCCATCTCTGATTAATGATCGGCTCAATATGAGTGAAATAATCTTGAAAGGGCTGTAAAACCACACAAAAAAAATAATAACAAATAAGATACAGACACTCCCTGAAATTAGAAATGGATCTATTGAAAGCTATTATTGGAGTGAAATTTCTGCTTATCAGATACAAGCCACGGTATGAGAAAACCTTTTTCTGCAAGTGGTGAAAAAATGCAGATCAGCCTGTGTGACGTAAAACTAAAACACACACACACACCTCTTGATGACATGAAATTTGTCACTGGGGCATCCAACTGATCTAACTGATTTTGGCTTACAGTTGGACAAGGCCTGCTGTCCTTGCAGCAGGTTAGGGTAGAGGGGAAATGTTTCTAAATATTCATTTTCCACTTTCTCCTCTTTCTTCACTTTTATCTCTTCTACTATCTCATTTATCTCTTTTTTTCTCCCTTTCTCTGGGAGATGACACAAGGTTTTCATTAAACCCAAAACAATCAATCAATCAGTGATATGAAATATCAAGCCTTATTTTCGCTGAAAAATCAACAAAGATTGTCTGCAGCATTAACCCATTACATGCGGTAAACCTCTAAAGGGGTACTTTGTCAAACAGTGCAGGCCCAGATCAGACCCCGCAGAAAGTGGCGTCTGATCAGGGCCAGCACTATTTGCTACCAGAATTTTCCGTTAAAAACAGAATAAAAACAAAAAATAGGCCTGACACCCCTTATATGATAAACAGACTTGATGGGTTAATGTGAATATCTGTATTTTTGCAGGCTGGGATATTGATGCCTATATTGCTGCTCAGAAAGAAAAGGACAATAAGGTAAAACTAAAAAAAAAAAGCATGCTGTACACAATGTTATAAACTGCTCAAAATAATTAGGGGAAACCAAATTTTTTAATGTACGTTTTACTGCTTCAATTTTTCAATAGACTTTGAAACCAGGCCCAGAGGTTATAAAACTTTTTTCATGCTCAACTCACTTGAACATGTTACTTATCCTGCTCATAAATTATTTATCCTGCTCATAAATTTTAAAATGCCAACAAATGTTGGCATTTTAAAATTTATCGGCATGATAATATAAGAATCTTATATGGGGTTCTGTTGTAGATCAGCGTTTCCAACCCTCGGGATGACCTTGCTGAGCGGAACCGAGGCTATGCCGAGGTTCCGCTCAGCACGGTCATCCCGAGGGTTGGAAACGCCCATCTACAACAGAACCCCATATTGGATTCTTTTTCTTGCACAACACCTCCGGTTAGTTTTGACAGCTCGCACATGTATATTGCTTACAAAATAAAAGTAGTGCGGAAGTAGTTCCGGTGTAACAGTTTATCTTTACCCCCTGGGTAGCTTTACCCCCGGGGGTAAAGATATCCCGGGTTATCTTTACCCCCACCCTGGATATCTTCACCCCCGGGGGTAAAGATATCCCGGCTGGGATATCTTTACCCCCGGGGGTAAAGCTAAACTGGCTAGGATATCTTTACCCCCACCCAAACTTTTGGGTATAAACTATTTTCTTAATGCCCAATTTCTTTTTATATGTAAGAGAAGCAAGATAGTGGACTCAATGTTTCACTTTAACATTTTTTCGTTTCAATCATGACTCGGACTAATAGCACTACCCTTAGTAAAAAATATGACCATATTATGGAGGCAAATGATTATTTAATAACTTCTTTGTGTATATTTTCTTATTCAAAATGTTGCTTATGACAATCTTTCATAATCTTGCATAATCCCCGTCAGTCGTGAAATGGGTGGTGGTGGTGAGTGGAAAGGCGGGGGTAAAGATATCCCGGCTGGGATATCTTTACCCCCAGGGATAAAGCTAAACTGGCCAGGATATCTTTACCCCCACCCCAACTTTTGGGTATAAACTATTTTCTAAATGCCCAATTTCTTCTTATATGTAAGAGAAGCAAGATAGTGGACTCGAAGTTTCACTTGAACATTTTTTGTTTCAGTTGTGACTCGGACTTATAGAACTACCCAGGCTGGGATATCTTTACCCCCGGGGGTAAAGCTAAACTGGCCAGGATATCTTTACCCCCACCCCAACTTTTGGGTATAAACTATTTTCTAAATGCCCAATTTCTTCTTATATGTAAGAGAAGCAAGATAGAGGACTCGATAATTCACTTTAACATTTTTCGTTTCAGTCATGACTCAGACTAATAGAACTACCCTTAGTAAGAAATATGACCATCTTATATAGGCAAATGATTATTTAATAACTTCTTTGTGTATATTTTCTTATTCAAAATGTTGCTTATGACAATCTTTCATAATCTTTAATTATCCCTGTCAGTTGTGAAATGGGTGGTGGGGGTGAGTGGAAAGGCGGGGGTAAAGATATCCCGGCTGGGATATCTTTACCCCCGGGGGTAAAGCTAAACTGGCCAGGATATCTTTACCCCCACCCCAACTTTTGGGTATAAACTATTTTCTAAATGCCCAATTTCTTCTTATATGTAAGAGAAGCAAGATAGAGGACTCGATAATTCACTTTAACATTTTTCGTTTCAGTCATGACTCAGACTAATAGAACTACCCTTAGGAAGAAATATGACCACATTATAGAGGCAAATGATTATTTAATAACTTCTTTTTGTATAGTTTCTTATTCAAAATGTCCCTTATGACAATCTTTCATAATCTTGCATTATCCCTGTCAGTGGTGGTGGTGAGTGCAAAGGCGGGGGTAAAGATATCCCGGCTGGGATATCTTTACCCCCGGGGGTAAAGCTAAACTGGCCAGGATATCTTTACCCCCACCCCAACTTTTGGGTATAAACTATTTTCTAAATGCCCAATTTCTTCTTATATGTAAAAGTGAGTGAGTATTTAGTTTTACATCCCACCAACAGCTAAGGTCATACGGAGACGGGACCTCGATTTCAAGACTCATCCGAAAGTCTGATTATATGTAAAAGAAGCAAGATAGTGGACTCGATGTTTCACTTTAACATTTTTCATTTCAATCGTGACTTGGACTATTAGAACTACCCTTAGTAAGAAATATGACCATATTATAGAGGCGAATGATTATTTAAGAACTTCTTTTTGTATATTTTCTTATTCAAGATGTCCCTTATGACAATCTTTCATAATCATGCATTATCCCTGTCAGTTGTGAAATGGGTGTCGGGGGTAAGTGGAAAGGCGGGGGTAAAGATATCCCGGCTGGGATATCTTTACCCCCGGGGGTAAAGCTAAACTGGCCAGGATATCTTTACCCCCAGCCCAACTTTTGGGTATAAACCATTTTCTAAATGCCCAATTTCTTCTTATATGTAAGAGAAGCCAGGTAGTGGACTCAATGTTTCACTTTAACATTTTCCGTTTCAATCGTGACTCAGACTATTCGAACTACCCTTAGTAAGAAATATGACCATATTATAGAGGCGAACGATTATTTAATAACTTCTTTTTGTATATTTTCTTATTCAAAATGTCCCTTATGACAATCTTTCATAATCTTGCATTATCCCTGTCAGTTGTGAAATGGGTGGTGGGGGTGAGTGGCAAGGCGGGGGTAAAGATATCCTGGCTGGGATATCTTTACCCCAGGGGGTAAAGCCAAACTGGCCAGGATATCTGTACCCCCACCCCAACTTTTGGGCATTTTTTTATTTTTTATTTTTTTTTTTTGGTTTTGGTTTTACGTTCCTTTCAAGATTATTTCACTCATATCGAGCCGATCGTTAATCAGAGGTGGGCGAAAACCGGAGTACCCGGAGAAAAACCACCTGACCTTCCGTTGCAGAACTTGGCGTCTCACACGTGGCCTGAGCGAGGCTCGAACCTACGGCGGTGAGAGACCTAATGAGTAAGAGTCAGCGCTCTTATCCACTAGGCCACGGAGGCCCGTTAAACTTTGGGTATAAACTAATTCTTAATGCCCAATTTCTTCTTATATGTAAGTGAAGCAAAAAAAAAAAAAAACAAGCATAATTAAACCGTACAGCTTGCAAGAATATTTTATTTAGCTCACCAGAGCCGAAGGCTCCGGGGGAGCTTATAGGATAGGCAGTTGTCCGGCGTCGTCGTCGTCGTTGTCGTCTGACGTCAACACTTTCAAATATCTTCTTCTCTGAAGCCACTGGACCGATTCAGCCCAAATTTTATCTGTAGCACTGGGCTGGGGGATTGAAAGTTTGTGTTTTTTATGAAAATTGGCCCATTAGTTTGGTTGCTATAGCAACTTAGAGCTCCCATAGACTTATAATGGGGAAAATTGAAAAATGGCATTAACTGCCAAGCCTTTGCAGATATTGGAACAAAACTTTCATAGAAATGTTCCTTAAGCAATCTAGTATCTACCATATGATTTTAGGTCTACTGCTCAATTTTAATGGTTGCCATGGAAACCAAAATGCAAAAAAAAGAAAAAAAATACTTAAAAAATCATCTCCTCAGAAACCGTATGCTCTATGAGGCTGAAAGTTTATGGAAATATTCACCATATTTGCCTTTACAGGTTTTGTGTTTTTTATGAAATTCGGCTCTATAGTTTGGTTGCTATGGCAACTTAGATTTTCCATAGACTTATAATGGGGAAAATTGAAAAATGGTATTAACTACAAAGCCTTTGCAGATATTTTGACAAAACTTTCATAGAAATGTTCCTTTAGTAAACTTCTCTCAGCCATATGCTTTTTTGTCAACCTGGGGGTCCAGTAGGTTGTGCCGGGGCCATGCCCCGCCCCCAGTACTTCATAAAATGACCTATATCTCAGAAACCTTACAGATCCCCACCCCTAAACCATATATATTCTTGTTCCTATTGATAAGACGCATTCAGTGACACCAACCTGGAGGTCCTCCGGGATGTGCCGAGGCCATGCCCCACCCCCTCCACTTCATAAAAGGCCCAATATCTTGGAAACCATTCAGATCCCCACCCCTGAACCCTATATACTCTTGTTCCTTATGATAAGACGCATTCAGTGACATCAAACTGCGGGTCCCCCGGGATGCGCCGGGGCCATGTCCCGCCCCTCCATTTCATAAAAGGCCCAATATCTCGGAAACCTTACAGATCCCCACCCCTAAACCATATATATTCTTGCTCCTTATGATAAGACGCATTCATTGACCCCAAATTGGGGGTCTTCCGGGGTGCGCCGGAGCCATGCCCCACCCCTTCACTTCACAAAAGGCCATATATCTCAGAAACTATTCAGATCCCCACCCCTAAACCATATATGTTCTTGTTCATTATGATGAGACACATTCAGTGACACCAACCTGGGGGTCCCCAGGGATGTGCTGGGGCCATGCCCCACCCCCTCCATTTCATAATATCACAATATCTCTGAAACCTTACAGATCCCCACCCCTAAACCATATATATTCTTGTTCCTTATGATAAGACACTTTCATTGACACCAACCTTGGGGTCTCCCTGGGCCTTGCCCCACCCCTGCACTTCACAAAAGGCCTTATATCTCAGAAACTGTTCAGAGCCCCACCCCTAAACCATATATATTCATCTTCCTTATGATAAGGCACATTCATTGACACCAGCTTGTGAGTCCCCGGGGCATGCCCGGGCCTTGCTCCACCGCTTGACTTCATTAAAAGCCACATATCTCAGAAATAGTTCAGATCTCCACCCCTAAACCATATATATTCTTGTTCCTTATGATAAGACTCATTCAGTCACACCAACTTGGGGGTCTCTTTGTGCTGAGGCAATGTGCCCCGCCCTTCCACTTCATAAAAGGCCATATATTTCAGAAACCATTCAAATCCCCACCCCATATTCATATATGTTCTTGTTCCTTATTATTAGCACACCTACTGTAGGGGTGTCCGCAGGGGCCAGTCCTCTCCTTTATCACTTCATGAAAGGATATCTTGGAAACCGTTCAGATTCCCACCCCTAAACCATATATATACTTGGTCCTTATGATGAGACACATGTAGGGACAACAATCTTTGGCTTTCCTGGGAACGACAGGGCATGCTCCAACCCCTCCACTTTTATCTCCAGCCATGCAGATCCCCACTGCTAAACCATATATATTCTTGTTCTTTGTGATAAGACACATTTAGTGATACCAACCAGGGCTCCATTGGGTCCATGCCCCACCCCCTCTACTTCATAAAAGGCCTAATGTTTCATATACTGAGTCCACATTGATGCTCATTTGGATATGGGGTTTCATTTGGCAGATTAAAATGATATCATGTTAAAATACATGGCTGCAATTTGGCAGTGCCCACCTGAGCTCTGGTGAGCATAGTGGCCCATGGGCCTCTTGTTTTCACATCTTATACCATTGCTCATGGGTGGGGGTGAAGATTTCCTGGCTGGGATAGGGTGACCCCCCCCCCCCTCCCACCACCCCAAAAAAATCAACACTTTGGAAAACCCAGACAAGCACACTTCTCAACAATGGAAGGTACTACTGATGTCCAATGGTCTATGGTTGACATAACATTACCACAAGCTAGCTTGCATGAATCAGGATTTCACACCTCTACCATTGCTCATGGGTGGGGGTAAAGAAATCCCAGCTGGGATACCTTCACCCAGGGGGCAAAATATCCTGGCTGGGGTAGCTTGACCCCCACCCTTCCAGCATTTTGAAAAACACAAACAAGTTCACTTATACCATATAGTGTGCATTAATCAGTTTTTCACAAATTGTACCATTGCGCATAGGTGGGGGTGAAGATAGTGTGACCCCACCCCACCCCAAATCCAGACTTTGGAAGACCCAAACAAGCACACTTCTCAATAATGAAGGTACTACTGATGTCCAATGGTCTATGGTTGACATAACATCACCACAAGCTAGCTTGCATGAATCAGGATTTCACATCTCTACCATTGCTCATGGGTGGGGGTAAAGATATCCCAGCCGGGATACCTTCACCCCCGGGGGCAAAATATCCTGGCTGGGTTACCTTCACCCCCACACTTCCATCATTTCGAAAAACCAAAACAAGTACACTTATACCCTATACCTTGCATAAATCAGTGTTTCACAAATTCTACCATTGTTTATGCGTGGGGGTTTTGTTCAAACATCGATTTTTGCAGCATCTGATCTGACCCCACACTGTTTGCAATTTTGGGTTTCCCATCGGAAATGGGGTAAATGTATGGTTCAGCATGAACTTAGGGCAATTAAAGAGCAGACAAAAGAACTGTATCTGGAGTTATATTCAACAACAATATAGAGTCGACCCCCGCCCATCGGCGCTTGAAGATAGATGGGCTGCATGATGCTTCCACATCGAGCAGAAACAAACAGCACACAAGTATTGGGTAACCGCTTAGAGGCTCAGGCAAAGCAGTGCAAGTCTGACCATCCATGTTTACAAACCTACTTGGTTTCATTGGGCGACAGGGCTTGAGATGTCATTACATATAAGAAGAAATTGGGTATTAAGAAAATAGTTTATACCCAAAATTTTGGGTGGGGGTAAAGATATCCTGGCCAGTTTAGCTTTACCCCTGGGGGTAAAGATATCCCAGCCGGGATATCTTTACCCCCGCCTTTCCACTCACCCCCACCACCCATTTCACAACTGACAGGGATAATGCAAGATTATGAAAGATTGTCATAAGGGACATTTTGAATAAGAAACTATACAAAAAGAAGTTATTAAATAATCATTCGCCTCTATAATATGGTCATATTTCTTACAAAGGGTAGTTCGAATAGTCTGAGTCACGATTGAAACGGAAAATGTTAAAGTGAAACATCGAGTCCACTATCTTGCTTCTCTTACATATAAGAAGAAATTGGGCATTAAGAAAATGGTTTATACCCAAAAGTTGGGGTGGGGGTAAAGATATCCTGGCCAGTTTAGCTTTACCCCCGGGGGTAAAGATATCCCAGCCGGGATATCTTTACCCCCGCCTTTCCACTTACCCCCGACACCCATTTCACAACTGACAGGGATAATGCAAGATTATGAAAGATTGTCATAAGGGACATCTTGAATAAGAAAATATACAAAAAGAAGTTCTTAAATAATCATTCGCCTCTATAATATGGTCATATTTCTTACTAAGGGTAGTTCTAATAGTCCGAGTCACGATTGAAACGAAAAATGTTAAAGTGAAACATCGAGTCCACTATCTTGCATCTTTTACATATAATCAGACTTTCGGATGAGTCTTGAAATCGAGGTCCCGTCTCTGTATGACCTTAGCTGTTTGTGGGACGTAAAACTAAATCACTCACTTTTACATATAAGAAGAAATTGGGCATTTAGAAAATAGTTTATACCCAAAAGTTGGGGTGGGGGTAAAGATATCCTGGCCAGTTTAGCTTTACCCCCGGGGGTAAAGATATCCCAGCCGGGATATCTTTATCCCCGCCTTTGCACTCACCACCACCACTGACAGGGATAATGCAAGATTATGAAAGATTGTCATAAGGGACATTTTGAAAAAGAAACTATACAAAAAGAAGTAATTAAAAAATCATTTGCCTCTATAATGTGGTCATATTTCTTCCTAAGGATAGTTCTATTAGTCTGAGTCATGACTGAAACGAAAAATGTTAAAGTGAAACATCGAGTCTTCTATCTTGCTTCTCTTACATATAAGAAGAAATTGGGCATTTAGAAAATAGTTTATACCCAAAAGTTGGGGTGGGGGTAAAGATATCCTGGCCAGTTTAGCTTTACCCCCGGGGGTAAAGATATCCCAGCCGGGATATCTTTACCCCCCCCCCCCTTTCCACTTACCCCCGACACCCATTTCACAACTGACAGGGATAATGCAAGATTATGAAAGATTGTCATAAGGGACATTTTTAATAAGAAAATATACAAAAAGAAGTTCTTAAATAATCATTCGCCTCTATAATATGGTCATATTTCTTACTAAGGGTAGTCCTAATAGTCCGAGTCACGATTGAAACGAAAAATGTTAAAGTGAAACATCGAGTCCACTATCTTGCATCTTTTACATATAATCAGACTTTCGGATGAGTCTTGAAATCGAGGTCCCGTCTCTGTATGACCTTAGCTGTTTGTGGGACGTAAAACTAAATCACTCACTTTTACATATAAGAAGAAATTGGGCATTTAGAAAATAGTTTATACCCAAAAGTTGGGGTGGGGGTAAAGATATCCTGGCCAGTTTAGCTTTACCCCCGGGGGTAAAGATATCCCAGCCGGGATATCTTTACCCCCGCCTTTGCACTCACCACCACCACTGACAGGGATAATGCAAGATTATGAAAGATTGTCATAAGGGACATTTTGAAAAAGAAACTATACAAAAAGAAGTAATTAAAAAATCATTTGCCTCTATAATTGGTAGGGTGACAATCTGGACCAAAAAAAATGGGAACCCATACCCCCCCGTATAACAAGACAAGTCATATACCAAAATGTTCGTCAGGATCCGTAGTATCTGAAACTGCCGGCATAAATTGGCATAAATGATGGCGAGCTGAGAAATCCAAGATGGCGTCCAAGATGGCCGCCCTAGCGGTAAATTCCAGTTTTTCGTTAAATATGAATACAAATACCACAAATCATCTTACAAACTTATTTTAATTTATTTTCCTGGTGTAGAAAGAAGATTTGTGCTAGAATATAGATCAATTTTTTAGGTTTGGCTTGAAAACCGGTGAAAAAAAATGATATTTTATGGTTTTTGTGTCTAGTTTCATAGGTGGTACATGAAAGCAATTCTGATGTTTCAAAAATTAAACAGTTTTTACATATCTATTGTTTTATTTTAACTAAGACACTATTCTTAAATACATTTAACACTATTCTAAAATTCATTTATGGTTGGTTATGACTTTTTTACCATCAATTTAGCCCCACGATTACCCCACCCACTCAGTTTACCAGTAAAATGCATTCACATAAATGCTCACACACAAGGGATTTGTAGGCGTGTGCTTCATTTTAGACAACTAAGTAGTAGTGGGCATTCACAATAATGCTTAGTTCTGTTTTTATATCGCCACGAAAACATGCCCATATGCTTTTGACCCCCTTGAAACTCACTTTTATATAGAAAAACTAGGGTTTTCAGAGGTGAGCATTATTTTTCTAATTTACGCTTAAGGACATAGCTTGTGGGTGTTTGACAGCATCACCACATTGAGAGGGTTCTAAGGAGTCCCCGCAATCTATGTTTTGAACAGAAATATCATTCATTTTTATCTGGATTTTTTTTTGTGGGGGTGGGTGGGGGGGGGTTGAGGGGGTGGTAGTAAACTCTTCCAATGGATTTAAATTATGTGTGTTTTCGTAATGTTATGTATTTAGCCATTTGAAAACAACACCTCTTTATAATACTGTTTTCTGAATCCAAGCATAAACCTCTTAGTTAAACAGTTATATATCCAAATAAAAAGGTAGAATAGTGTAAAATAGCTTCCTTTACATGTTTTTTGTCATTTTTTCAATGCAATTAGTTAGGGGTTTTGGCTTTGAACAGTGTTTAAAAAAAATGTGTTATAAAACGATTGTGCTGTACTAATAGGCCATATGAGACTACAAGTACATGTTTTAAAACTGTCATAGTCCTCGGTATGAACATGAGCTAGTATTGTAAACAAGTTCTTACAAATGTTAGTTTTTGTTTGTTTTTTTTGTTTGTTTGTTTGTTTGTTTGTTTGTTTGTTTGAATTGGGGTTTAACGTTCCTGTCAACACTATTATGGTCATTTTGGAGACGTTGCTTCCAGTTTTGTGGGACTTTTACCCGACATTGAGATGAAATGACATCTCAAGCCCTACCGCCCAATGAAAGCAGAAGGCTTATATGCATTGGATCTGACACACACCGCTTTGCCTGGGCAGGCATAGTCCTTCTTAAAAGCAGTTTACCAGTACTCGTGTGTGGTCAGATTCAGCTCTTCGTGGAAGCACCATGCAGCCCAATCTATTTCTCCATGCCCCAATGGGCGGGGGCGACTTAGTTTGCTTGTTTGTATTGGGGTTTAACCGCCCAGTCAACACTATTTAGATCATTTCTGAGCTTGTCAGTTTAATTATCCACACTTTTCCTGGGCAGGCTTATACGTACGTGATTAACCAGTACAGTGCACATTCTTTCGCCATCAACTGACAACTGTCCTTCTTGAATCAGCGGAAGCGAGAAAATGACCGTAGAAAAGATTTCATCATCAATCTCTACGAAAGAATGTTGCCGACCCCGGCAGGTATCAAACCCGTCTTACTGATCACCATTTAGGCACTTACAATTGTAAGACATATTCAAACATGCTTTACTACTTGCAAGCTTGAGTACATGGTTGTACTTTCTATGAGCAAATGCAGTCACCACTACACTGATCAGGCTATTTACAACCATATCAGTTAAAAGAGGGAGGCTGCTTGTGTCTGTGTTGAATAACCCAGTTTCAGGATCAACCATATGCCCTAGGTCTATAGGGCTAGGCAAATTAATCTATATTTTATAGCTCCCCATCAAATCAGTAGCTGATATGTACACCTGTACAAATGGAGCAAAAAAAAAAAATAAGTTGGTGGTATATGACTAGGCCTAACTCTGGATTTTTGGAGCACCATTGTTGTCTAATGTGTTTGTCTGAACAGCAAACCTACAGAAAAATTGCTGCTGCCTTAACTGGCCCTGAGACATTTGACTCAATACCAAGATCTGAAATCTCTTGAAGATTGAAGTTTGATTCAGGCATTCTTCTTACCTATACTATGTAAAGAAGAGCAGGTATCACATCCTGTAAGGTAATACAGACAGCATAATTGCCCTTTCATCTGGCTGTAGCTTCCTGAAAACAGTGTGAATTGAAATACCTGGTGCAGTCAGCATGAATACCCTTCCTGCCTGTCCTGAAGAATATGTAATCAACAATCAGCTGGCTAAAGTGAAGCAGAAGTAGAACAAAAACATGGGTATATGGACTGACCAGAACAGCTGTGTAAACTCCCAGAGAACCTGCAAACTGCAGGTGCAAAATCATTCTACTATCGGCTTCATCATAGTTGTAATCAAGTTAATGCTGAGCAGCAACAACCTCACTGGATACTTTCAGAGATTTGTTTTCAAAATAGAAGTAAAGCAATGATCAAGAATCGATACAATTAATTTACACCTCCCATCAATAACTCTAAAGGGAAAGAAACACAAACATGAAGTAACTAGAACTTAATGGAAACAACAACAGAGGAAAGCCAAAAGGACAGTTACTGTCCCACAAAATGGCAAACTGGCTTTCCAGTTATATTATAGGAATCGCCCACAATGAAGTTATGAACAAGCCCTTATAAGATGGTTTTTATTAAGACTCATTACTGCTAAGTATGCCATGCATAGTTGCAAGCTCTAACAAACACCATACCAAAACACAGGCTTATAATAAGTCTATTATTTATTTCACAATGACAGTTTAAATTTATTGGACCGTTTATCCTGACATTTGGACAATTTTGTTTGTTTGTTGTTTTATTTGAAGTTTAACGTCCCCATCAACACTGTATAGGTCATTTTGGAGACATTGCTTCCAATTTTGTGGGACTTTTACCCGACATTTCTTCAAGCCCTGATGGGCGGGGGGACGAAGACATTTGGACAATATAGCTACTGGAGATGAAGTTCCTCAAGAGATAGAGAAGTTTGATAAATTGCCATAAAATGGGTCAAAAGCCATTTGAGTCATTCATGCAGGAAAGGCTCATACCCATAGCTTGTTAGGCCATCCAAAGAACAATCTTATGAGCCTTTGCCTAGGTCAAAACTCCAGTGTGTGTGTGTGTGTGTGTGTGTGTGTGTGTGTGTGTGTGTGTGTGTGTGTGTGTGTGTGTGTGTGTGTGTGTGTGTGAATTCGGGTTTAACGTCGCTTTCAACAATTTTTCAGTCATATCACGACGGTGTCTGGTTGCGACAGGGAACACAATGCTCACTTTTATAGTGCTGCCTCACTGAAGTATCATGTCCCAGACACATTACATGATACCCCACCCAGTCACATTATCCTGACACTGGGTCGACCAGTCCTAGCTCTACCCCTTAAATCTGAGTGCCAAGCGAGGAGCAGCTAGTACCATTTTTAACGACTTTGGTATGTCGCGGCTGGGATCGAACCCGTGACCTCTCGTTCCCCGGAGCGGACACTCTACCAACTGAGCTATCGGGGCCGGTACCAGACTATGAGTGATATCAGGTCAATGGCACAGGTGTCTGGGGAAACCAGTTTGAGGAACTGACTGCCACCGGTGAAGAGATATATGCTTTCTGTACATCAGTTCATTCATTCAAGGTCTTGTCTTTCAAAAATGCTCATGATCACGCGAGATTGTTTACAGATGAAGAATGTATGATGTCTACCAAAAAGTCGGATTTCCTTGAAAAACTAGAAAGACTTGCTGGTTGTATAGTATTTGACGGGATGTCTGTACTTTAAATGTTGCAGCATTCATCATGGTTCAAACTGACATATCAACAGGTGGCTGCTATGTTTTGGTCTTACAGTCTTCTTACCGTTATTTGGGTAGCCACCATTCACGTCGGTTTTGAGAGGAATGAGGCAAACAGTCTCAAATCACAGACCCAACAAAAGTGTGGAAAGAATGTTTCTTCACACGCGCCTGTGTCTACGAGGAAAAATATAGTAACTGGTAATTGAAAGATACTTTCAAGCAGTAAAAGCAAGAACTTTACACTAGATAACTTAACGAAAATTGCCATGAGCTTCTTAAGAAGAATGCTACTGTTGTTGGTGCAGGTTGACTTGAGAACAAGGCTCTGAAGTTTCTGCTGATGTTGTTCCTGTTCAGCATGAACTTTATTCCAATCGTGAAGAAGCTGATAGTAGAATGATTTGCAACTAGCCGTTGCAGGTTCTCTTGTTGTCAGTTCTGATATCGATGTTTTCTTTCTACTTGTGCATCACTTGCTTGTGACAGGCAGAAAAGGTATTCATGCTGACTGCACCAGGTGTATTCCAGTTCACACTGTTTTCAGGAAGCTAGAGCAGATGAAAGGGCAATGATGCTGTCTGTATTGTCTTATGGGTTGTGATACCTGATCTTTTTTACATAGTACAGGCAAGAAAAAGGTAATTCATGTTCTGCCTAAACCAGACTTCCAGCTTCATGAGATTTCAGATCTTGGGACTGAGTCAAATGTCTCAGGGCTAGTTAAAGCAGCAGCAATTTCTTTTTAGTGCACAGGTGTGCATATCAGCTACCGATTTGATGGGGAGCTATAAAATCTAAGATTAACTTGCCTAGCCCAGTAGACCTAGGGTATACAGAGTAAACCGCTTAGAGATTATAACCATGCCCAGGAAAAGTGGTGCGAGTTGGACCATCCTTGCATATAAAACATTTTGGTTTAAATGTGTGGCGGGGCTTGAGATGTCATTTCATCTCAATGTCGGGGAAAGTCCCACAAAAAATCGGAAGCAATGTCTCCAAAATGCAAAATGACTGATACAGTGTTGACGGGGACGTTGACCTCAAATCAAACAAAATATAACCTAATTGTGTAGCATATCCTCTTTATAACACATTTTTATAACATAGTTTTGGATATAACACTTTATAACCCCCAAAACCTAGCCAGTTACACAGCAAAAATGAAAATAAAAGTCATTTTAGATCAATTTGATAAACACTATTTTGCTGTTTGTTTGGATGTAGCACTGTTTAATTAAGACGGTTAATGCTCATATCCCGAAAACAGTGTTATAAAGAGGTGGTGTTTCCTAATGGCTGATCATATAATATAGTATGAAAACATAACTAAGCATTAGTTTCAATGCCCTCTTCTACTTGTTGTGTAAAATGAAATCCTCGCCTGCAAATCCCTTGAGTGTGAGTATATATGTGAATGAATTGTACTGGTAAACTGAGTGGGTGGGGTAATCCTGGGGCTAAATTTATGGTAAAAAAGTCATAACAAACCATGAATGTACTTGGGAATAGTGTTAAATGTATTTTAGAATAGTGTCTTAGTTAAAAAAAAAACAATCGATAAATAAAAACTGTTTAACATTTTGAAACATCAGCATTGCCTTTATGTAACACCTATGAAACTAGACACAAAAACAATGAAATGTCTTTTATTTCACCAGTTTTTAAGTCAAACCTAAAATGCTGATTAATATTCTAGCACAAGTAGTCTTTCTATACCAGAAAAATAAATTAAAATAAGTTTGTAAGATGATTTGTGGCAATATTATGTGAATGAATTATACTGGTAAACTGAGTGGGTGGGGTAATCGTGGGGCTAAATTGATGGTAAAAAAGTCAAAATCAACCATTAATGTACTTCAGAATAGTGTTAAATGTATTTTAGAATAGTGTCTTAGTTAAAATAAAACAATAGATATGAAAAAACTGTTTAAATTTTGAAACATCAGAATTGCTTTCATGTACCACCTATGAAACTAGACACAAAAACAATAAAATATCATTTTTTTCACCGGTTTTCAAGTCAAACCTAAAAAATTGATCTATATTCTAGCACAAATCTTCTTTCTACACCAGAAAAATAAATTAAAATAAGTTTGTAAGATGATTTGTGGTATTTATATTCATAGTTTACGAAAAACTGGAATTTACAGCTATGGCGGCCATCTTGGACGCCATCTTGGATTCCTCAGCTCGCCATCATTTATGCCAATTTATGCCGGCAGTTTCAGATACTACGGATGCTGACGAACATTTTGGTATATGACATGTTTTGTTATACGGGGGGGTATAGGTTACTACCAGAAATAGTGGACTTTTTGGCCCATTGTCACCCTACCAAATGTGGTCATATTTCTTCCTAAGGATAGTTCTATTAGTCTGAGTCATGACTGAAACGAAAAATGTTAAAGTGAAACATCGAGTCTTCTATCTTGCTTCTCTTACATATAAGAAGAAATTGGGCATTTAGAAAATAGTTTATACCCAAAAGTTGGGGTGGGGGTAAAGATATCCTGGCCAGTTTAGCTTTACCCCCGGGGGTAAAGATATCCCAGCTGGGATATCTTTACCCCCCCCCCCCTTTCCACTTACCCCCGACACCCATTTCACAACTGACAGGGATAATGCAAGATTATGAAAGATTGTCATAAGGGACATTTTTAATAAGAAAATATACAAAAAGAAGTTCTTAAATAATCATTCGCCTCTATAATATGGTCATATTTCTTACTAAGGGTAGTTCTAATAGTCAGAGTCCTGATTGAAACGAAAAATGTTAAAGTGAAACATCGAGTCCACTATCTTGCTTCTTTTACATATAAGAAGAAATTGGGTATTAAGAAAATAGTTTATACCCAAAAGTTGGGGTGGGGGTAAAGATATCCTGGCCAGTTTAGCTTTACCCCCGGGGGTAAAGATATCCTGGCCAGTTTAGCTTTACCCCCGGGGGTGAAGATATCCAGGGTGGGGGTAAAGATATCCTAGGATATCCTTACCCCCGGGGGTAAAGCTACCCCTGAGTAGCTTTACCCCCGGGGGTAAAGCTACCCAGGGGTCAAGATAAACTGGGACACCGGCAGTGGAATAGAATTGAAGCGCATTTATGTTAGTTGCCTGGGTCGGAACACCAGGGTCAGAACATAAATTTCTATCCCAGGGTGAAATCACGGATGTCCTTGTCTGGTGTGCAAGAAATCACATTCTGTGCTTATCTTAGCAAAAAAAATGCCTGAATTGTTTGTATTTTAATAGGCAAAAACACCTTTGGGACCATAAAAATTGGTCCGAAATGAGGGTAGTTTAGTTCAAACTGTTGTGTTGTGCAAGATTAGGAGATATAATTGGAATATATTTCTATCTTCTTTAAATAATAATGGTATGCTTTGTGTACTCATTAGAATTACATCATGAAGGCAATTCTGATTGGTACAAACAACATACTTTTTCAAGAAAAAAAAACACACAAGAAAAATCTCTCTAAATCACTCTTAATCACTCATGATTCTTTCCTGTCTGCTGATTCAAGAAGGCAATTGTCAGTTTCTGGTAAAAGGAGGTGCAGTTTACTGGTTAACTCCTCAAGTTTCAACCTGCCAAGGAAGTAGGGTCAGGTAAGCTGACTGGCTTGATATAATCTAAATACTGTTGACTTGACCGTTAAACTAGAAACAAACCAAACAAAACCTCAAAATTACTCCAAAAATATGGATATCTTGAGCTATTAGAAGAATTATCTAGGGGCCTTCATCCTAGCTAAATAAAACTCTTGCAGCACGCTTGTCACCTAATTGCAACTGCCTAGCAGAGTGCCCAAGTTGCATTTTTGCGACCTGGAGTACCGATGTTATTCCGCCATTTAGATCAATCAATTAAGGGAAATAACTTCTCAAGTATGTTGCAAATCATTAGGTATGACCTGTTTTCGTCAAAAACAAGCTTTTCCTTTTAAAATAAAGTTTTATCATATTTTAACATCGTTCAAATGGTAGAAAATGTCAGTGACTAAAAATAAATTTGACACCGAGAGTTATGTTTTGAAATCAGTTTGGTGCCGAAACAGTTGAAGTAAATTCTCCAGAGACACAAGAGCATATTTGAATCAGCCATAGTAATTGAACCATTGATTTTAGATCCATTGAAGTTTAGCTGTGGTTGTTCACTGGGCTTGCTCCTTTTGACATTTATTCCAGATTGAATCAGCCTTGAAGGATATACTGAAGGAGCTGAGATCTTTGAAGGTCGAGCTGGTACCCAGACCTGGTACATCCAAAGATGATCAGGCAGCCTGTTCAATTTCTAGAGTGAATGGTGCTGGTGATAATGTTGATGATATTTACTCTGTTCTGGAAGGGTCAGCTTTAATACCATGCATAGAGGTTAGTATATATTGCTTTAGAACAATTTTCAGAACTAGATATATACATGTATACATACCATATTTATCCAAAATTTTAAGACACCAAAAAGTAATAGAAATAAGCCAGGGCAAGCAGTGTAGACACTGATCAGACTGCTCCTGAAGGATCAGTCTGATCAGGGTCTAGACTGGTTACCACTGAGCAAATGTCTTTGTGGCCAATAAATGATTGAAGTTTTATTGATATGTTAAATAACAACATTCTTATTTTTACAATTGTGCACAGACTTAGTTACAAAAAGCTAAGTACATGTATTTCCCACATTAGGATCCTAGTATTTGTTTGTCTTTACAGGGAAGAGGTAGCAGTAATATTTTTTTGAATATTTCTGTACTCTTAAAGGAATAATGCAAGGGGTCTTTTATGGTAGGCTAATGCCCTGCAACATGTAAGTCCAGTTTAAGAGTGTCTCTCTTTACAGGAAACCAGTCAGGTTATTTAGACATCAATCACAACAATTGTTGTCTGCTTAGCTGTCTGCCGTTAACTTTATAAGTCATTGATTCAAACAGTGTGAACCCAGATCAGACTGCTCCTGTAGGAGCAGTCTGATTTGGGCCCACACTGTTTGCCTGTATGGAAAAATATTTTTAAAAGTTTGGAAGAAGATGCAGCAGACAACATAAACATAAGAGCGTTAAAGTTGTCTTACTTGAAAAAATGGTGGACTGTATATCTTGGTCTAGTTGTTCAAAGCATCTTTAACTTAACGATCTTGTTAGTGATCTAGATGTTAACCCATAAAATACCAGTCATGACAATTGTCCTCTGCTTTGCCGTCTGCCGGTTACCTTAAAAGTATTTTTTTTTGCAAACAGTGTAAACCCAGATCAGACTGCTCCTGTTTGCCTGTATGCAAAAATATTTTTAAATGTTTACAAAAAAATTCAGCAGAAGACGTAAGCAGACAACATTTTCAGATGTAGTTTTTCTTTGTGTTTTAAGGGTTAACTCTTTTAGCATGTACAATATTTAATACTCTGACATTTTTTTTGCTGGAAAAATGTTAGTAGCTTTTGCAAATACAAGAACTACTCACATTTTTTCAGCTAAAATATTAGAATAATTGCTATATCAAATGATCCAAACAATTTTAACGACATGTTAAACTAACACCATTATTAGTTTTGAACAACTGGACCCCGTATGTTCTCATTCTCCTTAACGCTTTGCATGCTGGGAATTTCTTTTTCAGCAGACAACATTTTGTCATATTTTTTCTTATTTTTCCAGAAAACAGGTCTTGACCTCTCATGCAAATTGTCTCCTATGGAGGCAATTTGCATAAGAGGTCAAGACCTGTTTTCCGGGAAAGATATCAACAACTTGTCGTCTGCTGAATTAGCCTAGAGAGTGGTAAAGGTTAAATGCTTGCTAGAACATGTTTTATCTCATTTTAATGATCATCTGCCTCTCTCCCTTCCACTGATTCATAAAGGGCAGTTGTCAGTTTCTGGGGGGAAAGAATTTGTACTTTTCCAGTTAACTCACTGCTAGTGTATATAACCCTGCCCAGGAAAAGTATGGTTTGATAAAGTGACTGGCTTGCTATGCTAGTATTAACTACAGTAAAAATCCTAAAAATTTGAACACCCTGAGGGCTGGCTGTAATTCTCCTAAAATTTTAACAAATTTGTTTCATGATCCAGCAAGGAGTCTAAAAAGGGCAGAGAGAATGGCAAACAATGTAGACCCTGATCAGACTGCTCCTTCAGGAGCAGTCTGATCTGGGTCTGCACTGTTTGCTTAGGCCTCTCTGTCCCAATACTTAGGATCATTACGGTAGTGTTAACTTGGCTGTTTTACTCCAAACAAACAAACAACTTAAAGGTCATCTCTTTACATGCAACAAAACTTGCATCATTTGTGTTAATCCATAGTTTGTTTGTTTTTTACAGAATTATTTACAGATAGATTCATTCCTGGAGATCAGCAGACATTCTGTGGTGAGTATACCAACTCAGTCATGATTAATTTCTTCAAAAATGGCACATGAGCAAACATTTTAGACCAAGATGAAGCAAGCCCCACAGAATGTGGTATCTGTGTTTGCTTAACACTCCGCATTCTGGGAATTGTTTTTGACGCCTGATTACACTCTTCTGGAGTCCATGTCTGTTGATCTGAACATTGATATTTGCCATTTTGTCTATGGATTAACGATTTTGGATTAATGCTTTGGTACTACGATCTAAACTACTTTTCAGCAGACGTTTTGAAGTACTTTTTTCCAAGAAAACAAGATTTGAAGTCTCATGCAAATTTTCTCCGCATGAGATGTCAAGTTTTGTTTTCTGGGAAAAATAAGAAAAATATCAATAGTTTGTCGTCTGCTGAATTATCCCAGAGAGTGGTAAAGGTTAAAATAAGGGCATTTTGTAAAAATATAGAGTATATAAAAATAAATCAGACTCTCTTTGAAAGGGAAATCGACTTGTCTTAAGCTTATCCTTTACTCTTTCTGTACCAAATGGAATCTTCCTTCTTATATATAGCAGGAGTCCATTTTAAAATTTAAGGGTGTCAGATTGTGTTTTCTTCAAAATTTATTTGGAAAATGACTGAACTTTTAGCAAACAGTGTAGGCCCTGATCAGACACCGCAGAATGTGGCATCTGATCTGAGCCTACACTGTTTGCCAAGGTACCCCTTTAGGAGTTTCTGGTACTAAACGGGTTAATGGGATAAAAGTATAACTTCTGTTGTATACCTGTGTCCTGCTGAACACAATAACTCCTACCTTTGCAAATAGTAAAGATACAGGGCAGATGGTTTCTGATCAGGATCTACATTGTTTGTCATTCAGTTTGTCAGTTTGTAGGACTACATTACATCTACATTTGCTTCTAAAGTTAATTGAGCCAGTTCATGACAAAACCAACCATAAGACATGTGTGCCCAACGAGGACTCAGATTAGCCTGTGCATCTGCGCAGTCTGATCAGAGTCTTTGTTGTGTGCTCTAAGGATAGCAAAGGGCCCAATGCTCCTTCATACAGCAAGAGAAGTATCTGGTTAGACTATATGGATGCGCAGGCTGATCTGATTCTTCGCTGTGTGCACATGTAAGTTGAAGGAAATGCTGTGCCCCGGCTCAATTATGATGAGGAGTAGTATAATAGTTAATGAAAAGCAATTTTCACTTAATTACTACAAGACATTAATGTTGTGAATATATGTTAGAATTGATTCACAGAAGTTTAATATGCTCTCATCTTGAGCTGAGGATTCGCTCAGTCGAAATTGGCATACTATACAGTTATTCCATTGAAGTTTGGTGTATAGTCAATCCCTTATATAAAGTGTTACAATATATTTTTGGCTATTGGATGAGTTTTAACCAATTCCAACTTGAATGAACTATATCAATGTCCAATATTTTTGAACTATTGGATGATTCATTTAGTTTATACTAATTTATTTTAGTTTGATTGCGATGAAAGCTTCAAGCTTATTGAATCGCTCTCAAACACTCATTCCGGGTGTTTTCACATGCGCGTGAGAGGGAGAGGCAGTGGCTTTTAAACCACTGCTACCCATTTACAACTGTGTGGAGTGGGGCAGTGTCATCACATGTCTTGCCCAAGGACATTCCTCGATACCTGTGGCCGGATTCGAACGCACAACCTCTTTATTGCGCCCAATGCAGTAGAAGCAGGGAACAATACTTGGGCAATGACACATGGTAGCTTCAAAGAAATGTAGACAACGCCGTCTGAGTGATTCAGATCACACACAGTGTGGCGTCCAGTCAATCAGTCAGTGCTGCCTTTTTCTCTTTGAAACTTGTTAGAGCCTCATTGTAAAGGTGGGAACAATGATTCCACACAATGTTGACTTATGTCATCTTTAACTATATCATTACCCCTTTTCTCTGGGCCCTCACCCATCGGGGCTTTGAGAAATAGATTGGGCTGCATGGTGCTTCCACGCAGAGCTTAAACCGATCACACATGAGTACTGGTAAACTGCTTAGAGGATCTAAGCCTGCCCAGGCAAGATGATGAGTCGGACCATGCATGCATATAAACCATGTTGGTTTCATGGGGCGCCAGGGCTTGAGATGTCATTTCATCTCAGTGTTGGGTATAAGTCCCACAAAATTGGAAGAAATGTGTCCAAAATGACCTTTATAGTGTTGACAGGGAGATTTAACCTCAAATCAAACAAACAAAACCAGTTCTCTCCATATGAAGTGTTCTTAAAGGAATCATTTTACTTCGTTTACATGGTCTTGATAATCAATGTAATCCTGGGGCCAGTTGTTCAAAGCATCGTTAGCTTAACGAGCTCGTTAGCGGTCAAATGTTAACTGTTCTAGCAAGTATAATATCCAAAATTGTGTTATTTTTGCTGAAAAAATGTGAGCAGCTTTTGCGGTGCTCACATTTTTTCAGCAAAAATATTAGCATAATTGCCATATTTAATAATCAAAGTTTTAACGATACGTTAACTAACAACGTCGCTAGTTTTGAACAACTGGCCCCTGATGTCTTGAGTTGCCGCCATTAAATAAAAATGTCTGTATGCTGGATTGGGTAATAAAACAGTTGTTTCATGGCTGTCAAAACTATAACCCCTCGGTGTTGGGTACGACGTGATACACTATTGTCCTCAGACAGTAGTGTATGAGGTCAACAGAAGGCTGAGGGCAGTAGTGTATCAGGACTGTCATCCACAACACCTCGATGCAGTAATTTTGACTATTGTCCAAACAGCCATCAAATAACTGTATACTATACACCAAGTTGCCTTGAAATAACTGTTTTATTTCCCAATCCATCAAATACACTGTATAACAGATCAATGAACAGTTTTTCAAAGATTTGTGTTACTTTTCAATCATTATTATGCCTTAAATAGTATGTAAACATAACACATATAAAGAACACATTACTTTTTTTTCACTTTGTTCTTTATAACACTGTTTAGAATATTCCAAGGTTCACAGATGGATTCCAAAAATGTATAAGATAGACAACTGTCCATCCAATAGAACAGTCCAATAGTAAAAAATATTGAACGGTAATATAAGTCACTCAGGTTAAAACTGGTTTAATCTCATCCTATTGCCAAAAATACAGCATAACTCTTTATATAGTATATTGGGTAGTAAAACAAGTTTGTTATACTTAGTGATGATATAGTAAAAGTATGGGTAAAAGTAACCTCTTGACGAATTGCTAACCTCTTCACACATGCTCAGTGATGAAAATATTGTAAATCTGACACCTCAAAAAGGAAAATTGTTGGAACATCTATACACATTTTGAATTATCAATATAGAAAAAAAAAAAGATTTTTATGGGGGTGTGGGGATTAAAAATTTTCTATTTGTGTCTGTCCCAACAATCTTTCTTACAAATGAGGACAATCCGTCCTTATTCTGAGAGCAGCTGTGTTAGGACTTCAAAGTTTTCGGATGGCTTCTCTTGTCTCGGCCTGCTTTGTTTGCACAGACTCCTCTGTTTCAATTATTTAAAGAAATTGTGGCTTCTCTGCTGGAACGTGTATTGGGAATTAAAATTTTTTCAAGGGGGCAACTCTTCAAAAATTGTTCTTTGTCCCCTACCAGTATGTTTTCATGTATGAGCCAATCTTGTTTTCTGTAAAAGTAGACCACTTTTTGAAAGCCTGAATATACCAAGGCCCCAGAAAGATATTCTACTTTTGTTCAACTTTTAACCCTTATCTTGCTGTTCACCACAACTCCTATCTTTGGAAACAGTGTAGATCATCTGATCAGCCGGCCTCGTTGGCTCAGTCGGATGCGCGTCTGACTGGTGATCAGGAGGACGCGGGTTCGACTCCCGCCGGGGTCGGCAACATTCTTTCGTGGAGATTGATCATGAAATCTTTTCTACGGTCATTCTCTCCCTTCCGCTGATTCAAGAAGGGCAGTTGTCAGTTTCTGGCGAAAGAATGTGCACTGTACTGGTTAACCGCTTACGTATAAGCCTGCCCAGGAAAGTGTGGATAGGTAAACTGACCGGCTCAAAAATGACCTAAATAGTGTTGACTGGGCCGTTAAACTCCAATACAAACAAACAAACAAAGATCATCTGATCAGGATCTACACTGTTTGGCATTTAGTTTATGAATTTGCAGCAATAAATTACATCAAGTAATTAGATTGGTTGATAGACAGAAATGGGCGTGGCTTAAATGAATATTCAGCAAGAGAAGGGTTAAAAGAGAGGAAACAGAAAGTCATTGAAATTGTCATCTTTATAGGATTGGTCAAAACATCAAAATGATTTCTAACCCATACATGTATATGCACACATTTAGAAGCTGTCACTCTCTGTTTCAGGTATATACTGTGATAGTCAATGTGATAAGAGAAATAGGTAAGAATGCTTTTATTTCCTCCAAGTTATTAGCTCACCCAGGGCAAAGCTCAAGGTCAACTTATGCCGATTGTCTGAAGTCTGTCCGTCATTAAGTTTTCACATTTGTGACACCTCCAGAACCATAAGTGGGATTGAGCTAAGCCGGAGGCAGTGGGGCAACACTGGGATTAAGAATTGCTAAAATCTGGTCTGATATTCGGAATGGCCAAAATAGAGACCATCTTGAATTTCTTTAAACTACAGCTTCCTTACAGGAAGTCATATTGAGCTGAAACTTGATAATAATAATAAAAATAATAATAATCGACCTTATTTATAGAGGGTAACACATTTAGTACTTGTACTAATCTTCCATTTGGTCCTCTTTTCCTGGGTAGGAACCAGTACTAAGCAATGTGGATAAAGTTTCTTGCTCAAGGAAACAACACGTGGCGCTTGCGGGGATCGACGATCTCAAATCCGATGCTTTACCACTGCACCACAGCACTCCACATGTGTCCATGGTGAGCATCAGGGTGACATAGAAATTCAGAATTGCGAAAATCTTCTCATTCTGAGAAGCCTCCGTGGTGCAGTGGTTACGCTACTCGCCTTGTAAACCAGGGATCGCAGGATCGATCCCGGGCTTCTCCAGACTTTCGGATGAGTCTTTAAACCGAGGTCCCGTCTCCATATGACCTTAGCTGTTGGCGGGACGTAAAACTAAAACTCACTCACTCACTCACTTCTCATTCTGATATTCTAGATGGCTGCCATGGTGGCCATCTTGAAATTGTACACAATACATCTCCTGAGCCAAAAGTCGGATACTTGATGGGAGACTTTGAGGCAACCTGGAAATTCAGAAGTGCTATAAACATTCTGTTTCAATTTTCAAAATTGCTGTGGTGGCCATCTTGAAATCCTTAAAATGACATCTCCTCACATCCCAAAGTCTGACTGATGGGAGGCATCAGGGCATAATGTAGATCTAGATTTGATGAATGTCACAAAGTGCACTGTCCTTCAGATTGGGACGTTAACTGGAGGCTCCCTGTGCAGGTAAAAGATCCGTACCATAATTACTTGATTACTGTGTAGGCTTCATTCTGGAGTGTATTTAATGTACATTACATAATTACGTAAACCTTGTGAGGAGGTGTTGCTGTATATATAGAAAGAAGGAAAGAAAGAAAGTAGTTCAAAGACTGAGGTTTTATCATAGAATCAAGTCATGAGGCATTATAGGGATCACTTAAATATATCTGTACGATCATCTATAGAATAAAAGTACAGTCAAATCTGTCATAGTGGCCACCTCTATTAAGCAAGCAACCTGTCTTAAGCAAGCATGCATTTGGTTCCCAAAAAAGGCAGATGCATTAAAATTCACCTGTATTAAGCCAGCACCTGTCTTAAGCAAGCACATTTTGATTATCCCATAGGTGCTTGCTTAACACAGGTTGGACTGTATGATTAGAAACCCCTTTTTCAAAATAAAACCAGAAAAACCTTTACTAAAATATTGAAATACAGTCAAACTTCAATAAGTCGAACCACTCTGGAACCCTGAAAGTTTGTTCGAGATAGGGGTTGTTCGAATTACTGAGGTTTACACATAGTATTAGGTCATGAGATATAAATAGGAGACACTTAATGATATTTTACAATATTCTACAAAATAAAAGTAAGTTGTGGGTACTCATTAGAATTGCCTCATTGAGGCAATTCTAATGAGTACACACAACATACCTTTCAAGATAAAATCAGAAAAAATCCGTTAATAGTTCTAGCTATATTGATACCTGAGGCTTTGGGAAATATTCTTAAGGGACTCCAGAACTGACTCAAATTAGCCATGGTAAACGGACTACAGAGGATCCTTGCTATAATGACAATATTTGTTAGCTCACCAGAGCCGAAGGCTCCGGGGGAGCTTATAGTATAGGCAGTGATCCGTCGTCCACGTCCGTGTCTGCGTCTGCGTCAACATTTTCAAATGACTTCTCCTCAGAAACTGCTGGGCCAATTGAAACCAAATTACATGTGGGTTCTCTGGGTTGGGGGGAAAGAAAGTTTGTTCATGGAATCTTGGTCACATGACCAAGATGGCTGCCATGTCCATATATGGTAGAAACCTTAAAAATCTTCTTCTCAGGAACCAAATGGCGGCAGACCTTGAAACTTGGTATGCAGCATCAGGGACTCGGGCCCTACCAAGTTTGTTCAAATGATGACCTTTGGTTGACCTTGGCCTGTTTTACGTCAAGCTCAAATTTGGTCACTTAGACATTCGTATGGAAAAAGGGCAAAACAGTGTATTTTTCTGATTGCATAGTAACCTGTGGCATCAGAAATGATATTTGTAATCAGCTGAATGGAAGTTTATCAATTCCAAAGGTCAAGGTCATTTACTGACCTTTGTCCTGGAAGGCTCAGATTCAGTAATTATATCTTCTTCTCAACTTAAACTGCTGGGTAGTTTGAAATCAAATTACATGTGGTGCCTCTATGGGAAGGGGGAACGAAAGTTTGTTCTTAAGGACTGGATCCCATGACCAAAATGGCCGCCATGCCCATATATGGTAAAAACCTTTAAAAATCTTCTCAGGAACCAAATTGCCAATGACCTTAAAACCTGGTATGCGGCATCGGGGACTCTGGCTCTACCAAGTTTGTTCAAATTATGACCTTCGATTGACCTTGACCTGTTTTACATCAAGGTCAAATTTGGTCACTTAGACATTTTTATGGAAAAATGGCAAAACAGTGGATTTTTCTGATTGTATATTAGCTACTGGCATCAGAAATGGTATTTACAATCATCTGAATGGAAGTTTGTCAGTACCAAAGGTCAAGGTCATTTACCGACCTTTGACCAGGACGGCTCAGATTCAGTATTTTTATCTTCTTCTTCACTTAAACTACTTGGCCAATTGAAACCAAATTACATGTGGAGCCTCTGTGGAATGAGGGAACGAAAGTTTGTTTGTGAGGATTGGGTGACATGACCAATATGGCCGCCATGCCCATATATGGCAAAAACCTTTAAAGATCTTCCTCTCAAGAACCCTATGGCCGATGATCTTGAAACTTAGTATGCAGCATCAGGGACTCTGGCCCTACCAAATTTGTTCAAATGATGACCTTGGGATGACCTTGACCTGTTTTACATCAAGGTCGAATTTGGTCACTTAGACATTTGTTTGGAAAAATGGCAAAACAGTGGATTTTTCTGATTGTATGTTAGCTAGTGGCATCATAAATGGTATTTACAATCAGCTGAATGAAAGTTTATCAGTTCCAAAGGTCAAGGACATTTACCGACCTTTGTCCAGGACGACTCAGATTCAGTATTTTTATTGTCTTCTTCACTTAAACTACTCGGCCAATTCAAACCAAATTACATGTGGAGCCTCTATGGAATGAGGGAATGAATGTTTGTTAGTGAGGACTGGGTCACATGACCAATATGGCTGCCATGCCCATATATGGTAAAAAACTTTAAAAGTCTTCTTCTCAAGAACCGAATGGCTGATGATCTTGAAACTTGGTATGCAGCATCAGGGACCTTGGCCCTACCAAGTTTGTTCAAATGATGACCTTTGGTTGACCTTGACCTGTTTTAAGTCAAGGTCAAATTTGGTCACTTAGGCATTTGTATGGAACAGTGGCAAAACAGTGGATTTTTCTGATTGTATATTAGCTAGTGGCATCAGAAATGGTATTTACAATCAGCTGAATGGAAGTTTATCAGTTCCAAAGGTCAAGGTCATTTACCGACCTTTGTTCAGGACGCCTCAGATTCAGTATTTTTTATTTTCTTCTTCACTTAAACCACTTGGCCAATTGAAACCAAATTACATGTGGAGCCTCTATGAAATGAGGCAATGAAAGTTTGTTCGTAAGGACTGGGTCACATGACCAATATGGGCCGCCATGCCCATATATGGGAAAAACCTTTAAAAATCTTCTTCTAAAGAACCGAATGTGGCCGATGATCTTGAAACTTGGTATGCAGCATCAGGGGCTCTGGCCCTACCAAGTTTGTTCAAATGATGACCTTTGGTTGACCTTGACCTGTTTTATGTCAAGGTCAAATTTGGTCACTTAGACATTTGTATGGAAAAATGGCAAAGTAGTGGATATTTCTGATTACCTGGCAGGCTGTGACATCAGAAATGATATTTGCAGTTAGCTGAATGGAAGTTTATTAATTCCAAAGGTCAAGGTCATTATTGACCTGTGTATGGCTCAAGATTCAGTATTTTTATCTTCTTCTCCAGTAAAAGAGCTGTGCTGATTGAAACCAAATTACATGAAAAGCCTCTATGGGGGTGAGGCAATTAAACATTATTTGTGGTATTGTTGTCATATGACCAAGATAGGCACCTTGCCTGTATATGGTATAAACCACATGACCTCTGGTGAGCGTAGTTGCCCATGGGCCTCTTGTTCTCTAACAATTTGCTGCTATAGCCAGTTTGCCGCTGTGGCAAATTTGCCGCTACAAAGAATTCCAGTAAGGAGTAGTATGATGGGTAATTAAGGATTTTTTCCCTTTATTACTACAAGAAGTTGACAGGGAGTTAAACCTCAAATCAAGCAAATAAACAAAATAACTACAGTCAAACCTGCGGGAGCGACCACCTGTCTTAAGCGATTTCCTGTCTTGAACGACCGTCATGCAATCCTCCCGAGCAGTTTACAATGTTAAATTACCTGTCCTGAGCGCCAAACTGTCCAACGCGACCAGCGACCGCTGAAAACATGTCCAAACTGTAAAATTTCCCTGCCTTGTGCGACCAAATAAGTTTACCCTGACACCGGAAACACGACCGGTGTTTTGGTCCGGTGTGCAAGTACCAATAGTTATCTCCCTTCATATTGTCATTGGAAATGGAAATCCCCGATTCTAAAAATAGACTTTTATATATTTTTGCGACTGGTTTACGTATCAGATAATGTGATATTGTAAATTCGCATTACTTTTGGTAAAAATATCGTGAACCCGTCTGAAATCATTCTACTGCGAAGCAAAATTATACACAAAGGAATAATATGTTTTTAAAATGGCTGGGACACCGAAACGGAAAATTTTAACTTTGGAAGAGAGAATTAATGTTTTAAAAGAGATCGAAAAAGGCAAATCGTGCCGACAGGTGGCTGATGAATTTGGCGTTGGAAAGACACAAATTCAGTCAATTAAAAAGCGAAACCGTGAGCTGATCAACGACTTTGAGAACAATGCCCCCTCTGATAGAAAGAGAAGACACATTTCGTCAACATACGAGGACATAAACGAATTCACATTAAAATGGTTCCAGAACATGGTCGCCAAAAATGCAACCATTAGCGGTGCTGCGATCAAGGAACAAGCAAGCCAGTTTGCCATACAGCTTTGGGAAACGTTCTTCAGTGCATCGAATGGTTGCTGGAAAGTTTTATAAAGAGAGATTTTTTAAACACTTTTTCCATAATCGACTTTGTAGTTTTATAGCATTTTAGAAGCAACTCTTTTCTGTAGATACATGTGTATATTTTATTAATAATCTCATAAATTGCACAATATGAATTTCAAAAAAAGTCTTGGTTTATCCTCCCTGCCCTAAGAGACCACCTGTCTTGAGAGACCACTTTTGGTTCTTCCCAAAGGTGGTCTTTCAAGACAGGTTCGACTGTACAAGAAACAAATGTTTTGAATAAATATCCACAACATTTGTTTCTTGGAGTATTAATAAATATAATATTCTTGAATGTCTCCATTAATTTGTCTCATCTTGAGTTAAGGATCTTCTCCACTGAAAATGTCGTTATATCAAGTTTTGTCGTTATATTGAATGTCAGTATAAAGAGAGTTGACTGTATCCATGTTTGAGTTATCGAAGTTTCACTTTATATGGCTATCTTGAGCTATTGGAAGAATTTGTGAAGGACTTCCAGAACCAGTTTGAATTAGCCAAGGTATACAAGCTATCTGTGTTTTGAGTTGTTCAAGTTTCACTGTATCTTTACGACTTAAGGGGAATGGGTACACCTTCAGGGGAGGCAACTCCTGCAAAAGTGTTTTTGTCTCCCATGTCAAAAGGGGTCAACTCTTAAAGGAAAGAATTTGCTCCTGAGGAGCAAATTCTTTCCTTTAAGAGTAGACCCCTTTTTCGATGGGACTGAGCCTATAGAAAAGTGAACAGGAAGTCCCGAAAGTTGTCTCCCTTTGAAAAATGGCGGAAAAATGTGCCAGGTCTCCCCATTCACCTTTAAATTCACTATATTATGTTGCCTTTCAGCATATCGTAAGGACCTCCTGCCCCTTCTGTGTGCCCTTCCAGGCCAGACAGTTTCAGTTTATCAACTGCTGGAGCACCTTGATAAAATGGTAAGAGATACAAGTTCTCATTATTAGCTACTCAAAACCTAGGACACGTTGATTCAGTGAAGTAATTATCCAAAAGAAGAGCTTTAAACTTTTAACCTTTACCCACTCTCTAGGCTAATTCAACAGACGACAGATTGTTGATATTTTTCTTATTTTTCCCAGAAAACAGGTTTTGCCAACTTGTGCAAATTGTCTCCAGACAATTTGCATGAGATGTCAAATCCTGTAGTCTATGAAAATTAGAAAAATATTTCAAAATTTTGTCTGCTGCAAAACTATATCCAGCATGCAGAACAGTCATAATAAGCTGCTGCTGGCCTTGATGTCTTATGCATGCCTGACTGGTGATGGGAGGTCAAATGTTTGATCCTTGCCGAGTATGCCAACATTTTTGCAGAGATTGATGATGAAATATTTTATACAGTCATTTTCCCCCTTTCCGCTGATTCAAGGAGGGCACTTGTCATTTCCTGGCAAAAGAATGTGCACTATACTGGTTAACCATTTATGAAAAAGCCTGCTCCAAAAATATATGGTTACCAGTAGGTTAACTGACTAGCACAACAGTCAACCAGAACAGCAAAATTTAGCATCTGATCAGATCCTACACTGTCTTCTGACAGGATTTCTCATCCAAAAATTGAATGAGAACAAAAAATAGACCCAGCTTCCCTTAAATGATAAATAGACTTGTCTAATATATAACAATGGAAGAGTCCACCAGTATACAATGGGTTAGTGGAAAAGAAACGTACACCTGTAACACTTGCCACCAGTTTTTGCAAGGGAGGTAATATTTCGGACCTCCTGTTTCCATCTCAGTAATTTTTACCCCTCTGGAAATTTGGTCAACTTTTAAAGGAAAAAATTTGCTACTTAGGAACAAATTCTTTCCTTTAAGTGTTGACCCAAAACCAAAGTCAAATTCTTTTCGAAAAAGGCAAGTTCTTTCCTTCAAGGTGTTGTTGACTGCAAAAAAGGCAAATTCTTTCCTTTAACAGTTGGCCCGAAGAAGGCAAATATTTCCCATTAAGAATTGACCCAGAAAAGTTATCCCACCTGAAGGTATATCACCCCCCTCCTACCCCACCCCGGCCCCCGCCCATCAGGGCTTGAAGAAAAAGATGCGCTGCATGATGCTTCCACGCAGAGCTGAAACCGACAGCACTTGAGTACTGGTAATCCGCTTAGAGGATCTAAGCCTGTCCAGGCAAAGCGGTGTGAGTTGGACCGTCCATGCTTATACACCCTATTGGTTTCATTGGGTGACAAGGGGTAAAAGTCCCACAAAATTGGAAGTAACGTCTCCAAATTGACCAATACATTGTTGACGGGGATGTTAAACCACAAATCAAACAAAACAAAACCTACCCCACCCCCTCAACAAACTAAATATACCACATTTGCAATATTAAGTGCTCATGGTTTAATAAGGGCAAACCAATACGTTTTCAAGTAGTATAATTGTCACCATTTTAGACTGCAAGATTTTGCAAGCAGCCAAGTTGAAACAGTGTTTGTTTTGTTTGTTTGATTGGGGTTTAATGGCCCAGTCAACACTTTTTGGGTCATTTTTGAGCCAGTCTTTTTGTTTGATTTGAGGTTTAACGTCCCCGTCCACAGTGTATAGGTCAGTTTACCTATTCACACTTTTCCTGGGCAAGCTTATACGTAAGCGGTTAACCAGTACAGTGTACAAACAGTACATTCTTTCGCCAGAAACTGACAACTGCCCTTCTTGAATCAGCGGAAGGGAGAGATTGACTGTAGAAAAGATTTCATGATCAGTCTCCACAAAAGAATGTTGCCGGCCCTGAAACAGTGTGACGCAATCACTCTAACATAACAAAAGTTTCACTTTTGTGATTAAAGAGGGACAAATTAATATATCAGTTATTATGCTTTTGTGATTAACGACTAATTACTGACATGTTTATTGAGGAACTTAATGTGTTTTAATCCACATGCTTCTTATGTAAACTTATGACATGTCTGGTTCAACCATATATGTCATTATAGCAAGCCGCTGTGCTTGATTTAAGGGGAATCATGGGAACACTTTCAGGGGAGGCAACTCCTGCAAAAGTAGTTTTCTCTCCCATGTCAATAGGGGTCAACTCTTAAAGAAAAGAATTTGCTCCAGAGGAGCAAATTCTTTCTTTTAAGAGTAGGCCCCTTATTCAGTGGAACAGGCCTTACATAAAAGCGAACAGGAAGTCCCAAAAGTTGTCTCCCTTTGAAAAATGGCAGAAAATCTGCCAGGTGTTCCTATTCCCCATAAGTACTTCTTAGGACTTGCTTTTATGATAAAAGTATGTGTATAATGTCTTTGTGCACTGTGCTCTTTTTATGGCAAATACGACATTTGCTGCTCAGAAACACTTTTGAATTCCAACAGGCATCCTTGATTATTCAACATATCCAGAAGCCAGCCAATGGCTGTGTGCCAGACCATTATCTGCAGGCAGATGATGGTTCTGACAGTGACAGCAGCGACTCCGACACTATTTTCAAACCCGCCAAGTTCTCTATGGAGAAGATACTGAAAGACAAGGCATTTAGACGGAGACAACACCAGTCCAACATACCTTCTGGGGCCACATTAAGTCCCTCAGATGAAGAAAGACTTGCAAGGTACGTACATATAAATCTCGTCATAACTTCATGGGTCAAAAACCAATGTAGATTATACATAAAAAAGACCATAAATGGTCATTTTTTTCGTGCCTGATTTTCTGTTCATTCATCTGTTTTTCAATCTGTCAACATTTGCTACAACCCTAACACTGTTTCAAGATGGATCCAAAAATGTATATCTTTACATTTTTGTTTGGATATAACAAGATTGTATAACTAACACAGTTTCTGCTTTTGACCCCATTAATAGTGTTTTACAGAGGTTGTGGTGTATACTACTCCATATTGGGATTCTTTACAGTAACAAATTCCTTTTAATGGCAATATGTTACGAAACAAATAGTGTCGTTATATTGATGGTCCTCTATAGCACATCATGAAAACGCGCCTGTATACTTCTGACCCCCTTGAACCCCACTTTTATATAGAAAAATTGGGGTTTGCAGGGGTAAACCTTGTTTTCCTTATTTCTGCTCTAAAATATAGATTGTGGGTACTCAATGAGGCGGTTCTAACGAGTACCCACAATGTATATTTTGAGCAGAAATAAGAAAAATATCACAATTTTTCAACCTGAAATCTTAATTTTTTTGGCGATAAAGGTTACAAGGTATTTGTATAGGTGTGTTTTTGTAATGATATTAATATTGGGTCATTGCTGTTTCAGGGAATTCACAGTTCTGTTCAAACTAGTCATACGTGAGTACCTTAAATGTATAACCTTATATTAACTATTATACTGTTTTCAATATATTTAAAGTAAAATGAAGAAATGTGTTGCCCTAGAATAATTATAAGTTGAGTTGATCAGTTGGAAAAGAGCAAACATATTGCATATGCAAAGGCTTCCAACACCAGACTGTTATTTGCTTACAATATAGGGCAAAGTACGCAATGGGCCTCCATGCCTATTGGATAAGAGAGTCAAAGGTCAGGTGGTTTTTCTCTGGGTGCTCTGGTTTTTGCCCACCTCTGATTAATGACCCGCTCAATATAAGTGAAATAATCTTGAAAGAGCCATAAAAACAAAATCCCCCCACCCACCAAAAAAAAAGCATGGGCAATGTATGCTATTCTTGCAGCAGCTTGGGTGAGTTGGATATGTTTGTATTGTGTCATTTATCAGGCTTGTTGCTATTGTCCACATGATTATATTTGACCAATAAATTTAAACCGCATGGGAAATAGAGAATACACTGTAGCGTCGTTATAACGCTGTCATCGGGATCCATCGACATCGACCACCTTATATGTGGTCCAGCGCTATATTGATCCCGAAAATATAGCGTTATATTGTTACCCCACCCACTTTTTCTGCATACATGGCTACTGTTTCTGCCAGTTTATTATGAATATTACATACTGCATGTATTTTATAAATTATATAGTTACTAGATTAAATGTTAATCTGATTCTATACTTCTAGTGGTCATTTAGCTTTTCATTCAAACCATTGCTGAATTTATTAATTACTGTACTTTCTTTTCTGTATCTCTGGCCGCCATATTTATTTACCTCTTCCGGTCTCAAGAAGGTATAACTAAATAGTGAAGTAAAATGCAACTTGACAATTCCGAAAGGTTAGCTTGAAAGAGGGGCTATTAATGTAAGCGAACCAAGTTTAACATGATGATTATGAATGTTAATTGTTGTACCTTGCTTAATTTCCGTTCCTTTGTTTTTATCTAGTGAATAATAAATAAATATATAAAAAAAACGTCTGCTATGCTCTGTTTTGGCGGGAAAAATATTTAGCATCTGCAAGTGACAATTACAAAGGGATTAATTGAGAGCAACTGGTACAAATACCTTGATTACCTAGTTTGCACATCTTACCACACAGTTAATTGCCGTGTTATCAATAAGCCATAGGCGAGTATTCACAGTTTAATAGTGTTGACAACTTGAGTAAATAAGCGAGAATACAGGTATTGTCTTGGCTGATGGTATTTTGACTGCCGAGTTTGGCGGATAAATGGGAAAAAAATGACCATTTTCAAAACTGGCGGACAAAAGCAAAAAAATGGAGCGACAGACCAATTGCGTTATAACAATTTCCCCTTAACAAACGGCCCCACGGATTTACCGCATGCAGATGCACAGATGAAACAGCGTCTGCATTGCTCTGTTTTGGCGCGAAAAATGTTTAGCATATACAGGTGTCAATTTAATTTCACACCTTGTCCAGCTTATTTTTAATGCCTTGTGCGAATATTCACAGTTTCATAGTGTTGACAGCTTGAGTAAATTGGCGAATATACATGTCTTATCACGGCCGACGATATTTTGACTACCGAGTTCCGCGAAAAAAGGGCAAAATTTTCAGCCAAACTTCCAAAACTGGGGAAAAAAACGTAAAAAAAAAAACTGGAGCCACAGACCAACAGAGTTATAACGATTTCCGCGTTTTAAGCGTCAGCGTTATAGCGACTCTACAGTGTACTAGGTTCATGTCTTTTGGTATCAAGTTTATCAGTAAGGCTTTGAGAGTGCTTGTAGATTCTACACACATTCTCAAAGCCAAGCCTGATAAACTTGATATCAAATGACATGAGTCTGGTATTCTATTTATCAGTTAATCCCCTAGAACACTCTTTAGATATACAATTTATGGCAAGTTATCAATTGTCCTCAGTGTGTTGCAAGATTCTGGTGTGCAATAATCGGTCCATATATTTAGTTTCATCCAACCATAATTTTTCCTACGATATTTTTTCATGTATTTCTTCCTATTTTTTCCAGTAATAATAACATTTTTGCCAATTTTTCCAGGAGTCTGGTCCCTTCATAAAATTGCATTGTCACATTGCCCTTATAAACTTGACTTGTCTATTGTTATAAAGTCGAGGCATTTCAATGCATTTAATATAGGGGGTAAAAATTAACAGAACACAATGAAAATAGAGGACCCACAAGTTGCGAAAAGCATTTATCACATTACGATACCACAACCATGTGACATAGCGCTTTTTTTCATATCTCCAAATTAGTTCATTTGTTTGGATGAAAATCTGTGATATCTTCTTAAATATTTATACTGGAAACATAGGTTGTGGGTCCTCATTAGAACCACCTCAATGAGTGTACTAGGGGATAAACTCATTGAGGCGGTTCTAACGAGTACCCATAACCTATGTCTTGGAGGAGAAATAAGAAAATTAGTATATACCCTGTAAACCCCAGTTTTCTCTGTATAAAATGCGGTTTAGCAGGCGTTCATTTCACGGACATGTTCATGTGATCAATGTTGAATTGGTCAAACTATACTTGCCTAACATTTCGTGAATGGGACATTGACCAACAGTGTAAACACAGGGCAGACACCACAGAATATTTGGATGTAGCATCGCAGATGTATCAAGCTCTGAAGGTACCATATTATGGCTAAGGACAGTTATTCTGGCTTCTATGTGTCTGAAAAATAGTATTTGGCCTGTAATAATGTGTTCTTTATGGAACAACTTATTCAAATATATAGCATATTAAAGGTTACAATTTGTGACCAAGGATCACTTTTCTGGCTGGCCTTTTCAGTTCTAGTCATCTGCCCTTGATGTATCTGAAAAATAGTTATTGTCGGTTGTTCCTTTCCCAGTTGGAAAGTCTAGCTGGTACTAGGAAATATATTTAAGACTGTTGTCACAAATTGTATCAAACAAATAGAATTTTGGCTGTTCCAAATCTAAGATTATCTGCACTAGAAATACAGCAAAATTCCTATATTAAGACCACCTTTGGGACTGTTCAAAAGTGGTCTTAAAGACCACTTTTGAACAGTCCCAAAGGTGGTGTCTTATAATGAGACACTGGATGTAGAAAACACAAAGAAAGAATAACTGAAACCTTCTCAATAAGCTTTTAAAAGCAGATTTAGTCTTAATTTTAGGTGGTCTTAATAGTGGAATTTTACTGTATCTGAAAAATATATCACATTAGCCTGCAGTGGCACTGTATCGGTGTCAGTGATGTTTCTATCCTTATTCTCCTCTGGCTCACTCTTCTGTCTCCTCTATCCCCCCCCCCCCCCCCCCTCCATTGGGGCTTGGAAGAAATAGATGGGCTGCCTGATGCTTCCACGCAGAACTGAAACCAACCGCACACGAGTACTGGTAAACTGTGTAGAGGATCTAAGCCTGTCCAGGCAAAGCGGTGTAAGTCTGATCGTCCATGCTTATAAACCCTATTGGTTTCATTGGGCGACAGGGCTTGAGATGTCATTTCATCCCCATGGAGGGTAAAATCCCACAAAATTGGAAGCAATGTCTCCAAAATGACCTTTACAGTGTTGATGGGGATGTTAAACTTCAAATCAAACAAAAACTGTATCTGAAAAATACATCACATTGGCCTGCCTTGGCACTGTATCAGTGTCAGTGATGTTTCTATCCTTATTGTCCTCTGGCTCACTCTTCTGTCTCCTCCAGGTTTGTTGTTGTTCTAGCTCTCGTATTATGGTTACTAATCAATACGGCTGTTCACATTAGCTTCACGGAAGACACATATTATTCACAAATTTATATTCGATGGTCCGAATTCGACAGTTACATCCAGTCAAACGGAGAACCGGACACAGTGGAGCTACTTCACCGCGAAATCTCATTATTTTACATGAAAAGCTCTTCTGGGAAGATGGCATGCACTGTTTTGTTGGTTGTAGACATAAACATGATAACTCGGATTGTTGCAAATACGATTTAAGGAAAATTTGAAATTAGAAGGCTCAGGTGAGAAATCCTAGTTCAATTTTCAATACAACACCCACGGGCAAGGGAATGGGTACAACGCATATGATAAGACACAAATTTTTCTGGGGAAAATGGTTGTTGTATGGTCGTTGCACTGGTAAATTCCCATCTCAGATTAGGTTTTCCGATATTAATAAATAGTCCTACATAGTTTAAAGCACCAATTGTGACCTTTAGGAATCATCCAAAGTGTGAATTGTCTTGGCATGCGCATTGCTGTGGTTCTAACAATATAATCATCCCCCATGGAGACAGATGGATTGGGTTCATCGCGATCATGAATTAGAGAAATGATGTATTTGTCCATGCAGTATTTCTGGTAGAAAATTGTATGCTTGTTCTTTTGGCTGAAAATAAGGTAGATAACTTCGCCAAATTCGTGAGACATACCTATTACATGGTCATTAAAGGGCCTGATATGATTTGGCTTCTTTTTGACCCTCACTCAAATCCTCTTCAGTGTGCGACGCTTCAAGTGCTAACAGGCTTCGTTAATGGAAACATACACAGAAACGAGTTGTTTCGTCTTCAAGTATTTTCAGAATAACTTGACGTTTGATGTGTCTGTATTGAGTTAATAAATTATGACCAAAATAGTAAGAAAAGTGTGATAAAAGTATACTCCTTCGAAAGAAAAAGACAAAAGAAAGTGCCCTTAGAAACCCGGTTTCAATTGGCGCATTAATATATCAGGTAGCACTGCTCATCGTTTGTACACTAAGTGAGTCGTATCTTGTTACCCCACCCACTTGCGTTATCGTGGAGATATACGAAAAATTACAGGATCAAAATGAAACAGGTATCAAACTATTCCTTGGTTTCTAACTAAGAAAATGAGTAATAACAACATATATTTAGCTTTACTATGAACGGAGTTATCGCAATTTTATGTTGACATTTCTGACAATGACCAAAATTTAATTTATGAAAATATAAACACAGAGGCCACCCCCATTTTTTTTTTTATATTTTCACCACGTTTTAACATATCAAAACTTTATCTGTATACAAAATATAAAATATGTACAGGCAAGGCTAGGCTGTTATATTTTGAAAGCCATAAAGGTGACAAATTTTGCAATTTTGGTCAAAATCAGCTGGGGTAGGGGTAAAGTCATGGTAAAAACATACCTTATTTGTGAATGACCAAACATTTTATTGATTTGTTTTTCTTTGAAGCTGTATCTTTTCATATAACTTCCATTGGCTATCAGTCACCATACAACATTTATGAAACAAATATTCCGGTGGGGGGGGGGGGGGGGGGTGCATAAATAATTTGATATCTTAACAGGCCCTTTGCTTTGTACGCAGTTCGTCGTCAGATATAAGACAAATATTGTTTGTTTGATTTGAGGTTTAACGCCCCCGTCAACACTGTAAAGGTCATTTTGGAGACGTTGCTTCCAATTTTGTGGGACTTTTACCCGACACTGAGATGAAACGACATCGCAAGCCCAATGAAACCAATAGGGTTTATAAGCATGGGCGGGTCGACTCGCACAGCTTTGCCTGGGCAGGCTTAGATCCTCCAGACAGTTTACCAGTGCTCGTGTGTGGGTCGGTTTCAGCTCTGCGTGGAAGCATCATGCAGCCCATCTATTACTTAAGCCCCGATGGGCAAGGCAACTATTAAAGTATGTGCATGTATTGGTAACTGAATGCCGGCCTCGGTAGATCAGTCGGATTCGCGTCTGCTGGTGATCAGGAGGGCACGGGTTCGACACCTGCCGGGGTCGGCAACATTCTTTCGTGGAGATTGATCATGAGACCTTTTCTACGGTCATTCTCTCCCTTCCGCTGATTCAAGAAGGGCAGTTGTCAGTTTCTGGCGAGAAAATGTACAGTGTACTGGTTAACCGCTTACGTATAAGCCGGCCCAGGAAAAGTGTGGATAGGTAAACTGACCGGCTCAAAATAGACCTAAAATAGTGTGGACAGTGCCGTTAAACTCTAAAACAAACAAACAAACCAAGAGGCATTACTGAAAACAAACCCAAAAAATGTAAATGTCAATTTGCACAGGACATTATATTAGCCTTGCCAAGTTGTCCTACCCAATATTTTTACGGACCACATTCTCCTTGGCCGAATTCTCCTAAGTCAAATCGTCCGGGCCAAATCGGCCATAGATTCATAGTGTATGGGTATGTTATTATCGGAAAACCTAATCTGAGATGGACATTTCCTAGTGCTACGACCATACAACAACCATTTTCCCCAGAAAATTTTGTGTCTTATCACATGCGTTGTACCCATTTCCTTGCCCGTGGGCGTTGTATTGAAAATTGAACTAGGATTTCTCACTGTGTGCCTTCTAATTTCAAATTTTCCTTAAATCGTATTTGCAACAGTCCGATTTATCATGTGTCTGTCTACAACCAACAAAAAAGTCCATGCCATCTTCCCAGAAGAGCTTTTCATGTAAAATAATGAGATTTTGCGGTGAAGTAGCTCCACTGTGTCCGGTTCTCCGTTTGACTGGATGTAACTGTCGAATTCGGACCATCGAAGATAAATTTGTGAATTACATGTGTCTTCCGTGAAGCTAATGTAAGCAGTCGTATTGATTAGTAACCATAACACGAGATCTAGAACAACAACAAACCTGCACATGTGATACCCATTCCGCCATTTTCTTTTTTATCCTGAGCGGAAAAATTTCCTTATCCGGTGTGTTTGTTCCTTACCCTGCGCGCTTGCCTTTACCAGTGTGTCCAGTGTCTTTTCTCTTTTCTCCCTGTCTGTGCTTGGGTATGCATGACTCAATTTTTTTCAGATGCTGTATCAAAGAATGGTCTGAAGTCAAGGTGTCGGTGTAACACTGGAGGAACTATTCAGTTGAATGGGGAGGGTGCTAGTGGGGAAGTGCCTGTACACATGGATGAAAAGGTTGGTGTTTCTAATGTTAAACAAGTAACATAACTTTTATAATTATATAACATTGCTGTTAATTGGTGGATCGCACCATGTCTTAGAAATGATATGACAACATGTGTGATAGCACATGGTTACTGGCATGTAATGTCCTGATGTTGATTAACCCATTGGTTGCGGGAACCCCTAAAGGGGTACCTTGGCAAACAGTGCAGGCCCAGATCAGACGCAGCAGAATGCGGCACCTGATCAGGGCCTACACTGTTTGCAAACAGAATTTGTCATCAAAAATAGAATAAAAACCAAAAAAAAATAGACCTGACAGCCTTTATATGACAAATGAACTTGTCCAACATAAAGCATTGGAAGAGTCCACTAGCATACAATGGTTTAAAAGATTGCTTTATCATAGACAGAATCTTACACTTGTGGTCATCTCAGGTGAAATTTATGAAACTCACCAGTGGCAGTCTTTCATATGAAATTTATGAAACATTATAATCATTTTATATGAAATGACCATGAGCGTAAGATGCTCTGTTTCTTGCACACCAGACAAGCAAATCCGTGATTTTACCCTGGGATAGAAATTTATGTTCTGACCCTGGTGTTCCAACCCAAAATCGAATATAATCCCGTGTTTGATAAATGCACTAGTTGATTACGACCTTGTATGTGCCTTCGATAAGGTTGACATCACAGCACGTTACGTGACGTCACTAAACATTCCTGTACTGTAATTACAATACATATGTATGGCAGACGTCAGTACTCGAAGTGACGGCAACATTAAAAATCCAGGCTAAGAAATGGAAGGTATGCAAGAAAAAGAATCCTATATGGGTGTGAGGGGCAGATAGAAAAATCCATCCCTTGGGATCACTATCCGGCAAGCCTCGTGATGCCGGACAGTGACCCTTTGGACGGATTTTTCCATCCACCCCACACACCCATATAAGATTCTTATAATGTTGTATTGACCATTGCTTAGATACACATGACAATATTTTTATACCCTTCATATACAAAGTATTGAGGGTATATATAGTTTAATGTTTTCTACCAACACCAGTTTCCGATCTGTCTTCTGAGAAAATAATTGATACAATAGTATTAACAATAACTTACTTGGGATTGTTATTCAGCATTTCCCATCAAGTTTTAATGGCATTACCACCCTTGGTTGCCATCAGAAATGGATTATGTTCGTTGCTTTGTGATTCAATTGATGGATTTCAGTAAAATTGTAAATCTAGGAAGGACATTGACAATACCTCGCTTGAGATTGTTACTTGGCTTGTTTAGCTATTTATATTGGAGTTATTGCCCTGGATTGACCAAAAATAGTTTCCTTTCAATATCTTTATCCTCATGTCTTACAATATTATAATGTACACACACTTTGTCATGATACATGAAATAACTTGTGCAGAGTAACAAGTAAGTTTTCCATAATGCCATTTCTACTATCCCAAGTTTTCAATGGAAGATAGATTTTGCAGACATTATTCTGCTATCCAAAAATTTAAATGCTTACAACATTAGGGTTATCCTTGAAAACAAATTGGCTATTCTTAACACCTATCTTGCTGTCCACGACAACCCCTATCTTTGCAAACAGTCTAGATCCAGATCAGATGGCCATCTGATCAGGATCTACACTGTTTGGCAGTCAGTTTATGAATTTGTAGCAATAAATTACATGAAGTAATTTGATTGGTTGATTGACAGAAATGGGTGTGGCTTAAATGAATTTTCAGCAAGATAAGGGTTAATGGAAAAATTATGCTCCCACTGGAAGCAAATTATTTCATTTAGATGAAGCTCTGAAAAGGGGGAGGCCAAAATACAAACTATATCCCAAGGAAGAGAATTCATTCATTCATTTTAACAATTACATGTAAACTTCTTTAAACTTCTATTCATTTTACATGGATATAATAATACAGTTGAAAGATGAATCTCAAAAATGTGCAGATCATATGGAAAAATAACATAAATCATCGTGCATGTATTTGCCTTACAGTTTATAGTTATGTTTGAATTTAACCAAAAAACAGCTTGTGCTTTGGATCCCAACAATAGTGTTCATCATCATCATCAACAGATTTTTGATTAACCTGCAGGTACAGGGGCAAAGTCCACATAAGTGGCCCCCTTCCAGGTAGCTGGCTTGTGGCATGCATGGCAGATCTTACACCAGATCTCTGGGCTTGTCTATCATTCTATCTAAAGAGGTTATGGTATATTTTGGATTTCTCTTTTGTATTTTCAGCATTGTTTGTTAGTAGAGAGCCATTACAAAGACAGCCTTAAACCTCTACAGTTTCAGTCCTGTACTATAGCATGTAAGTTTTTGATAGTTGGTGCATTCCGAGTTTTGCAGATGGTGTCATGGCAACAAATCTCAAAATACAGTAAAATTCCGCTATTAAGACCACTTAGAATTAAGACTAAATCTGCTTTTAGAAGCTTATATGGTAGGTTGCAGTTATTCTTTCTTTGTCTTTACTGCATACAGTGTCCTCTTGTCAGAGACCATCTTTGGGACTGTTCAAAAGTGGTCTTAAAGACCACTTTTGAACAGTTCCAAAGGGGGTCTTATTATTGGAATTTTTTTGTATTTAAGACTTTTTGTTGTCCTGTCCTTTGCTGTAAGCACAATCAATAAGCTGAAGCTAAAGAAAGATGTTTTAAGGGGAATGGGTAGACTCAGGGTAGGCAACTCCTGCAAAAGTGTTTTTGTCTCCCATGTTGATAGGGGTCAACTCTTAAAGGAAAGAATTTGCTCCTGAGGAGCAAATTCTTTCCTTTAAGAGTTGATCCTGGGGTGAAAATTCTTTCCTTTAAGATTTGATCCATTTTCTGGGGACAGAGCTTCTAGATAAGCAAACAGGAAGTCCCGAAAGTTGTCTCCCTTTGAAAAATGGCGAAAAAATCTGCCAGTGGGCACATGAACGTCATATCAACATCATGGTAGTGTCATGCTGTTGCATTGACTTCGGTTTGACATTGTTCAGAGATCATGTGGCCGCAGGGTAGACATCACTTTCAATCTTTGTCATCATCAGTAGTGTTAAGTCTGCAGTGGGCTGTGTTTCTTGGCACATTAGGATGGAATCTTCCACCTTATATATAGCAGTTTATTTTGAAATTTAAGGGTGTCATGTTTCTTTTTTAGAAATTTATTCAGAAGATGACTGAATTTTTGGCAAACATTCTGCAGCACCTGATCTGGACTTGCATTGTTTGCGAGTGACCAGTTTTCGGGTTTTACATATAAAAAGGGGTAACTCTCCCAAAACTTCATATAAAGTTGGAACGTATTTCGTACATTACCGTGATTCTTGATTAACCCTTATCACGCTTATGTCTTAGTCTGCCGAGGCAGAGTGGTGCGAGTCGGACCATCCATTGATTTCACTGGGTGGCAGGGCTTGAGATATCATTTCATCTCAATGTCAATTTTGTTTGTTTGATTTGAGGTTTAACGTGCCCGTCAACACTGTAAAGGTCATTTGGAGACGTTGCTTCCAATTTTGTGGGACTTTTACCCGACATCGAGATGAAATGACATCACAAGCCCTGTCGCCCAATGAAACCAATAAGGTTTATTAACATGGACGGTCCGCCTCGCACCTCGGTTCCTGAAAGGCTTAGATCCTCTAAGCGGTTTACCAGTACTAGTGTGTGGGCCGGATTCAGCTCTGCGTGGAAGCATCGTGCAGCCCATATATTTCTTCAAGCCCCTATGGGTGGGGGCGGCATCTCAATGTCAAGGAAAAGGCCCACAAAATAGGAAGCAGTGTCTCCAAAATGACCTAAATAGTGTTGATGGGGACGTTAAACCTCATTTCAAGCAAAAACCCTTATCCTGCTGAACATGACAACCTGTATCTTTGCAAACAGTGTAGATCCAGATCAGATGGCTTCCAAAGAAGCCATCTGATCTGGCGGTTTGGCCATTTCATCTAGATCCAGATCAGATGGCTTCCAAAGAAGCCATCTGATCTGGATCTACTCTGTTTGTCATTCAGTTAGCAAATTTAAATGAATACAATATAACAATTAATTTGATTGGTTGATAGTCAGAAATGGGTGTGGCAGAATTAATTATTCAGCTGGATATAGGTTAACTTCAATCACCTGTTTCTCCTTATTAGCAGCCCTGACATACATGTTGACTTCTGGGGCCAGTTGTTTAAAACTAACGACGTCGTTAGTTAATTTACCTTTAAAACTTTGATCATTTATTATGGCAAATATGCTAATATTTTTGCTGAAAAAATGTGAGCAGCTTTTGCATTCGCAAAAGCTGCTCACATTTTTTCAGCAAAAATAACACAATTTTAAATATTATACTTGCTTGAACAGTTAACAATATGACCACTAACGAGTAGTTAAGCTAAAGATGCTTTGAACAACTGGCCCCTTGAGAAATTCTTATTATTGATGACTTTTTTCCAGTGGAAGGAAACTGTGTACATCATTATAAAAGTCAGTACAACTCGTCTGCTGGCCAGAAACCTTCACAAACACAGGTAAGAGACATTCACTTACTTCCATAGTTACTAAAAATGAAATGAATACATAATTCTACCATTTCTGAAGGTCTCTGTGGCCTAGTGGGTAAGAGTGCTGTCGCTTAATCATAAGTTTTCTCACTGCTGTGATCTCAAGCCTTGATCGAGTCACATGTGAGATGCCAAGTTGGCAACATAAGGCAAAGCAAATTCTTTCTGATGAGGAAAACAAAAATTACCTCCCCTGAAAGTATTTCCATCAACCCATTTTGTTCCAGAAACCCCAAAATGGGTAATTGGCAAAAAGTGCAGGCCCAGATCAAATGCGGTGTCTGATCAGGGCCTACACCATTTGCAAAAAGTTCAGCTATATAGCACAAGTACATTTCAAAATTTAGGGGTGTCAGGTCGTGTTTTCTTCAAAATCTATTTGGAAAATATATAAGGTATATATGTAAACTTTTCAAACATATTTTTGCATACAGTCAAACAGTGTGGACCCTGATCAGTTTGCTGTTTGCAACAATGATTTAAAGTAGCCAGAAGACAAAAATTGTTGTGATTGGTAGTTTATGGGTTAATATTAATAATCAGTATAAGTATTAAAGTATTACATTTACAGACATCATTTTATTTAAGATATTTCTGTCTTAATTTCCAGAGAAAATAATGCTCGACATTTCATCTGACTTGTCTGTCTAGCATTTTCTCTTTGAAATAATTTAAATAAAAAAAATGATGTCTGCTCCACTTTCCATGGCATTTCAGCCTAAAACTAGGCACTTTAACCTAAAACTAGATTAAGTTGCTTTGACTGAATTGGGAAGATAAATTGTCAATAGTGCAGATCTTGATCAGAATCAGGGGTTGATTATACCACCCCTTACATCTAACCCCTATTGGTTACCTAGACAAAGTATTTTGAAAGGGTTGTGTCCACTCAAAGAACGCCAAAATGTCCTTTTCTTTAAAACACTATTATTGGGGTCCAAAGGACAACTCCTGTTTGATTTTTTTTATAACCATGTTATATCCAAACAAAAATGAATTGATTATATAGAAAAATGATCATTTACGGTCATTTTCTATATAATCTGTACATTTTTGGATCCATCTTTAAACCATGTAATATCCAAAAAAGTGCTCTTTTGAACTGCTATTGTGGTGAACTATGTTTTAAGGAGCATTCATTTCCTGTTAAGGTACGCGGTTACAGCATAAAGGAACAGTCATACACTTTTTCAGGTGATCAGAATAGTACAAGAACTATCATCGTTATCAAGGTCCTTGCCACTAGAATTATCATCTGGTATATTTGTTAGAACAGTAAGTATAAATAAGCTATAGCTTGGGATATCCGTGTTTGAGATGTTTGTTTTGTTTTGTTTATTTGGAGTATAACAGCCCAGCCAACACTGATTGGGTCATATTGAGTCAGTCAGTTTACCTGACCGCACTTCCTGGACAGGCTTATACAAAAATGGTTAGCCCATACAGTACACATTCTTTTGCCAGAAACCTGACCGCTGCCCTTCTTGAATCAGCCAAAGGGAGAATGACAGTAGACAAGATTTCATAATCAGTCTATATGAAAAAATGCAGCTGACTCCGGGGATATTGAACCCGCAACCACCTGATCACCATTCAAACACATATCCGACTGAGCTACCGAGGTCAGCAGTATTTGAGAGAATGAGTTTCACCTGTAAATGTAAATTTGTTAGGCCCAGTTCAAAGCATCGCTAGCTTAACAAACGGCCCCCGCCCATCGGGGCTTGAAGAAATAGATGGGCCAGCCATGCTTATAAACCCTATTGGTTTCATTGGGCGGCAGGGCCTGAGATGTCATTTCATCTCACTGTTGGGTAAAAGTCCCACAAAATTGGAAGCAACGTCTCCAAAATGACCTTTACAGTGTTGGTGGGGACGTTAAACCTCAAATCAAACAAAACAAACTAGCTAACAAATGCATTAGTGGTCAAAATGTTGAATGGTCTAACAAGTACAATATCTCATACACAGATATTTTTGCTGAAAAAAAATGTGAGGAGCTTTTGCATTTGCAAAAGCTCCTCACATTTTTCAGCAAAATTTTAAGTGCATTTGCCATAATAAACAATAAGAATTTTAACAAAATGTTATTAACTAACAGCATCATTAATGTTGAACAACGGTGCTCTGAACTCCATAGTGCAGACAGCAGCACATCCAAGGCTGCAATGATACAGTTTCTCATCTTGTTGACAGGCCAGTGTAATAAACACCCTAGTATACACCACTTTCTACAGAGAAAACTGGGGTTTATGGGGGTTTTCTTTGTCTTATTTCTGCTCCAAGACATAGGTTGTGAGTCTTATTTCTGCTCCAAGACATAGGTTGTGAGTCTTATTTCTGCTCCAAGACATAGGTTGTGGGTCTTATTTCTGCTCCAAGACAAAGGTTGTGAGTATTTGTTAGGACCGCAGTTATAACGAGCACCTACACATGACATAGGTTGTTAGTACTCATTAGAATCACCTCAATGAGGCAGTTCTAACGAGCACCTACAACCGATGTTTTCAGTATAAAGAAGAAAAATTGCTCAGATTTTCATCAGAAAAGTAAAGTTTTTGGAGATTTAAAAAAAATGCACAGGTTTGTTATCGTAATGTTCATGTATCACAATACACTTTTTGAATGAGGAAGCAGTTTTGTGTAAAGAAATCCATTAAAATCAGCAGTAAGCAGTATTCAAAAATAAGTTTTTAGTAGTAATGAACTGTGAGAAACATGAACAATGGAAGTGAATGTGAAAGTAGTAGTATATTTGTAACCTCTTGTCACTAATTTATGCAAAACCAGCAAAAGTTTACTTCTCATCTTTATCCCAAATTACATTGTTTGATGTATTGTAAACTTATTGACAAACTGCACATATTGCCAGCAGGTGCATTGTGATTACGGTACAACTCAGTGAATCATTGCACCTCCATCCAAGATCAAAGTGATTTCAAGTTGAGTTAAAACTTCCATGATAGTTAAGCCACATCAAGGTAAACATGTTTCAGTCATGTGCTTGGCAATGACTCAGAGACTGGGGGGTGGTTGGGTGTGGCAAAGGTGCCATGTATCTTGCTTCACTGGGCGTCCAACTGATATTGGCTTACAGTTGCAGCAGGTAAGGGTAGAGGGAAGTGTTATTTCTCTGTATCTTCATTGCCATACTTTTTCCTCTGTCCCTCACTTTCATCTCCTCTATTATCTCTTCTATCTCCTCTTACCCTTTCTCTGGGAGACAACACAAAATGACCAACAAGGATTGATGTGTCCTTAAACCCCAAACAATCAATCAGTCAGTCAGAGGGTGAGACACAGTTGAACTTGAATACCTCAAACAGCTTCTGGACCATGGAAATTTGTTTAAGATAGGGATAGTTCAAACTGAGGTTGTATCATAGTGCCTGGCATATCATAGTGCTTGGCATATCATAGTGCTTGGCATATCATAGTGCTTGGCATATCATAGTGCTTGGCATATCATAGTGCTTGGCATATCATAGTGCTTGGCATATCATAGTGCCTGACATATCATAGTGCCTGGCATATCATAGTGCTTGGCATATCATAGTGCCTGGCATATCATAGTGCCTGGCATATCATAGTGCTTGGCATATCATAATGCTTGGCACTATGATAAAACCTCAGTTTGAACTATCCATAATGGGTATGCAGCATAATGGGGATCACTTAACCCTTATTCTGCTGAACACAGTAAACCCTAACTTTGCAGACAGTCTCCAGATCAGGGGCCAGTTGTTCAAAACTAATGACATTGTTAGTTAACATATCGTTAAAACTTTGATCATTTAATATGGCAAATATGCTAAAATTTTTGCTGAAAAAATGTGAGCAGCTTTTGCATATGCAAAAGCTGCTCACATTTTTTCAGTAAAAATACTAAAATTTTCGATATTGTACTTGCTAGAACAGTTGACAATTTGACCACTAATGAGCTCGTTAATCTAACGATGCTTTGAACAACTGGGCCCTGATGCTGAGAAAACAAGTAGAATTGCACCTAAAATATCATCAATTTCTGTAAGCTGCTACATCTAATTACAAAGTTTTTAAAAATGAGCCAGCGCATGACAAAACCTATAATAAGGCATGTGCACCCATCGAAGACTCAGATCAGCCTGCGAATCCATATAGTCTAACCAGACTTCTCTTGTTGTATGAAGGAGCATTGTGCCCTTAGCTATCCTTGAGCGCACAATGAAGACTGATCAAACTGCGCGGATGCTCAGGCTGATCTGAGTCTTTGTTGGGCCCACATGTGTTATTGTAGGTTTTGTCATGTGCTGGCTCAAATATTTTTGTTTACAGACAAACCATTTGAACCAGAACAGACTACTCCACACTGTTTCCTTAATGATTTTTAAAGTAACCAGTCAACAACAAAGCTTACGAAATTGAAATTGGCATATTTGGGGTTGACAATTTTGAAGATAGTTTATCCCCTAAATCTGCCCAGTTAAGCTTAAACACAAATATTTTTTTTTATATTTTCCAGGATGATGAAAAGATCTCACTCATGAAAGCCTTAATTACTGGGTAGGTAATATTCACTGGCATGATATGTTCTATTGATTTTGAGCTTGACAGCCTAGTAAACACTATTTAGGTGAAATTGAGCCTGTCAAATTATTTAACCACTCATTTTCTGGGCAGGCTTATGCATAAGTGATAAAGTGCACATTCTGACAACTGCCCTTCTGGAATCAGCAGAAAGGAGAGAACGACTATAAAAATAATTTATGATCATCTGAAAGAATGTGTTGAACCTGGTGGGACCAGTTGTTCAAAACTAACAAAGTTGTTAGTTAACATATCATTAAAACTTTTAATATGGCAAATATGCTAATATTTTTGCTGAAAAAATGTGAGCAGCTTTTCTCATTTTTTTCAGCAAAAATAAAACTATATTAGATATTGGACTTGCTAGTAAAATGTAACAGTTGACCACTATCAAACAATGCTTTGAACAACTGGCCCCAGATGTGACCTGACTACAAGGCTGGCTTTACTTTCAGAGGAAACTAAGCTTGAAATAAATATTTATGTCAAACCTTTGTTATCTTAAGGGAAACTCCTGTATTGATTGCTTTTTGGGCAAAAAAGAAAAAGAAGCAGAGTTTTAAAATCTCCCCCCCCCCCCTCTCATGTAGGTAAACAAAGTTCTTATTTATTCTGTGTTAGCCCCCACCCATCGGGGCTTGGAGAAATAGATTGGGCTGCATGGTGCTTGATTTAAACAATATTTATTCATTTCATTTGACTAGTCAATTCGAACAGTACATGTACAATTTACAATAACAGGATTTGAAAACAAGCCAAACTCTTATTCTAATCATCTCCTGCATGGTGCTTCCTCGCAAAGCTGAAACTGACCCAAACTCGAGTACAGGTAAACTGCTTAGAGGGTCTAAGCCTGCCCAGGAAAAGTGGTGTGAGACCGTTACTTAAACCCAGGTGATTTCTTTGGGTGGAAGGGTTTGAGATGTCATTTCATCTCATTGCTGGGTATAAGTCCCATAAAATTGGAAGCATCGTCTCAAAAATGACTTTGATTGTGTTGATGGGGACATAAAACCTCAACACAAACCAACCAACAAACATGTTCTTTGCAGTTTCAATAAAAATCATCTGTGGAATAGTAAAACCCCTTAATACCTATATTAGTTTCTGCAAAGTGTGTTAAATCCCAAAGCGTTTAGAATTTCTCTTCAATGGGAGCACTCTGAAAGTGCTTTTGTCCAGTTATATAGGAGCCATAATAATAATAATTATAATAATCAACCTTATTTATAGAGGGTAACACATTTAGTACTAGCACTAACCTTCCATGTGGCCCTCTTTTCCTGGATGGGAACCAGTACTAAGCAATGTGGATAAAGTTTCTTGCTCAAGGAAACAACACGTGTTGCTTGCGAGGATTGAACCAGCTACCGCTCGATCACAAATCCGATGCTTTACCACTGCACCACAGCGCTCCATAAAATTCTGAAAGGAAAAAAAATGTTTTCTTCAAGAATTTTGACTATTGTTCTTATTTCTCTATAAAAGATTTTTTTGTGAGTATAAAATGCGGCAAAGTGTCCTTGTGGCTCCTATTCTGGAAATATGTTCTGTACATTCCAAAGAAAATTTTACATGAGCTCTTAGCTCACAAAAGAAAATGATATGCATTACAATGACACATCCGTGAAAGAGTGCATTTTTCACATCTCCAAAAGGACTACTTTTCTGATGAAAATCTGTGATGTTTTTCTTATTTCCTCTGCAAACATAGGTTGTGGGTGTTCATTGAGGTGGTTCTAACGAGTAACCACAACCTATGTCTTGGAGCAGAAATAAGAAGAATAATGTATACCTCAGTAAACCCTAGTTTTCTCTATATATGGTAGGTTTAAAGGCATTTATTCTTGATTATTGAGGACTATCATTTCATTACATAATATTATGTAGCCCTCAGTGCGGACTGAAGAGAAGTCCTCTGTCTTTAACAGGTAAGGGGCCTCCCTGGGGAAAATCAATAATTTACTAACTGTTGACTAGAGTGTACATTATTGATTTTCCCCTTAAGTGCCTCAGTCAGGGGATTCAACAAGAGCTACTAATCACCCTATTAAGGGCCGCCTTTGATCTGCTATAGACAGTATACCACAGGTGGCAATAAAACAATTATGAACACAGGGTGTATCCTACTGTATAAGAATAAATGCCTTTAAGGGGGTGTTCATTTCACAGAGTTGTTCACATGATGAGGCTTATGAATAATGAGGATAACTAAAGAATAATTTCCCTCTTTTCATGTTACAAACATGTGGGTACTTGTTATTATCGCCTCATTTAGGCAAGTCTAACTAGGATAAATTTCCTTTTTTCCTGTTAGAAACATGTTGTGGGTACTTGTTAGAATTGCCTCATCGAGGCAATTCTAACAAGTACCCACAACATGTTTAATGGAGAAATAAGAAAGAGTATCCTGGAATCACCCTCAGTGCTCCTCCTTTTCTGGAACTATGGAATAATAGTCGAACTTGGATGGTTTGTATTCCTTTTTATCATATGACGTCGCGTCTGAGAGTGTAATAACGCCATGTAATTTTTTCGATAATCCACTAGTGATTAAATATGCAAATTAGCTAGATACGTCCCGTAACGTTACATGTACTATGTCCTTAACGACGTCGCGTTTACTAACGGCGGAATATTGACATTTTTGTAAACAATTGTGAATAAAATGTACTTTAAATGTCATATGATAAATAGAATCTTGCATTCGTGCTCATGTATTATTGAATTTATTAAACTCGATGAGGAAAAGGGATAAAATGCTCGGCAAAGCCTCGCATTTTATCCCTTTACCTCAACTCGTTTAATAAATTCAATAATACATGAACACTCATGTAAGATCCTCTATTTACATGGCAGCAGATCAAGGTAATAGATCAGATGCCCTTCTTTCACATTTTGTTTGTTTGAAGTTTTAACAGCCCTGTCAACACTATTTAGATCATATCATTGAGCTGGTCAGTTAACCTAACCACACTTTTCTGGTCAGGCTAATGCATAAGCGGTTAACCGGCACAGTGCACATTCTTTTGCCAGGAACTGACATCTGCCCGTCTTGAATCAGCAGAAGGGGGAAAATGACCACAGAAAGGATTTCATGATCAACCTTCAGGAAAGAATGTAACCAACCATGACAGGCATGGAATCCACAACCTCCTGATCACCAGCAGACACGTATTTGACTGAGCTGCAGAGGCCGGCCCTTCTTTTTTGCATCTGATCAGGGCCGACATTGTTTACAAAGGTCTGTGTTATGGATGCTGGATTTTAACCCATTGTATGTGGGAAACCCCTAAAGTGGGGACCCTGGCAAACAGTGCAGGCCCAGATCAGATGCCACAGAATGTGGCATCTGATCAGGGCCTGCACTATTTGCTAACAGAATGTGGCGTCTGATCAGGGCCTGCACTATTTGCTAAGAGAATTTTCCATCAAAAATAGAATAAAAACAAAACAATAGGCCTGACACCCCTTATATGACAAATGGACTTGTCTAACATATAGCAATGGAAGAGTCCACTAGTATACAATGGGTTAATTTGACAAAAACTTTTTTTTCTATTTGCAGTCCTGAGGGCACACCTTATTCTTCTGGTTGTTTTGTCTTTGATATTTATTTCCCACAATCCTATCCGATGGTTCCTCCCAAGGTCAACTTGCAGACGACAGGAAATGGAACAGTCAGATTCAACCCTAATTTATACAAGTATGTATCATTGCAGTTTGACGAAATATTTAGTGTTTAACATTCTGCATGCTGGTTATTTTTTCAGCAGACAACATTTTGAAAAAAATTCATATTTTTTCCGGAAAACAGGATTTAACATTTCTTGAAAATGGAGACAATTTGCATGAGCTGTCAAGTCCTGTTTTCTGGGAAAATATATATGCAGGCGTCACACTGTCCCGAAAATGACACCAGGTGGCCATACGAATATGGAATTTTGAATTTCGCGCGAAGATCTCTCCCAAACATGGTCAACAGCCAATCTCTAGCCGAAGCAAGTACGATGCATACAGAAGGTCACACGATGGCATCCGAACCACACACGAAGGCAACACGAAGATGTGTTATTTTATTACGAAGTTTACCCGTTTGATGATCGGAGAGTACACAGTACATTTCAACTCGCTTAAATTTGATTCAACTTAAAAACCAATTTAAAATGCCACCCAAAGAGAAGACCACTTTTTTCAGAGAGACTTGGTTTATAGGAAAATAAGATCTGCTCATCTTGTTCTCTAAGGTGCATCAAAAGAAGCAATACTGCTGCCTTCTTTTTCCTGGTTGTCTCATCATCAAAGTATGCTATTCAGCAGGAACGGAATTGTGAATAATTATGACTGAAGCTTTGGGAGGTACACAAGCCTATGCTCTGCAGAGTTGCTCATCAGGAATGACTGAGGAAGATGCTCTGAGGTTGGTCTTTTATATGTCTACGTTACCATGACACATGGATATCGCTTGAGGTACTCAAATTCAGCTGTCTTCGTCGACACCGTGGTCCAATCTCAATGTCATCGTACTATAATACGATCGCTACACGACGTCATTGCGAGGGTTTCACGTAGTCGTATTGCCTTCCTAAGACAATCGGACAACTTCTTGTTTCCCTCGTATTATCTTCGTGAGGCGTAAAATGCCCGAGAGCACCGATGATCACACGAAGAAAAGACGAAGATGACACGATTTGACAAGATGCCCTCACGATGGCCTTACGAATGGCAAGATGGAGAAACGAACTCAACACGAAAATTAACCTTCGCAAGGTCTTCCGGCAATTTTTTGGCATGCCAAAGATTTTGCCGCCGCTCACGAAGTTGCTGCCGGAGCCTCAGAAAATCCACCGGTGATCATACGATTGCTTAAGATGACCTCACGAATGGGTCGATGTTTTCACGATCAGAGCCGAATGAGAACATTTCCTTTATTGTGTTTCCATCTGGTGTCAATTTCGGGACAGTGTGATGCCTGCAATAAGAAAAATGTCAACATCCTGCTGAATTAGCCCAGAGAGTGGTAAAGGTTATTTATATAGATCTGCTTTTTTGGTCTGGCATGTGATTAAATTTTTAGAAGTAGGGAACAGTGAATTTGACATTTTGAAGATTACTGTCACTATCCTCATGTTATTTTTGCTCTTCCAAAGTAGAGTAAAATTCCTATATTAAGACCACCTTTGATCTTTAAGGGTTAAATTAGGATTGCTTATAATAAATGTAATAGATGAAAAAAATGCTTATCACCTTTACCCAGCCGCGGATCAAACCCAGTCTGCTGGTGGGACAGGCCAACACTCTTACCATGTCGCTATAAAAGCTGGCTTATATCGCAAGGCAGTACAAGTGTATCTTATACCTATCACTACTACATAAGCAGTCTAGAATGTAACTTGATTAATTATAAAATGTTTTACAGGAAAACCTCTGATTTTCTTTGTGACAGTAAGCTTGTGCATATGTGTATTATCACTATTATGGTTTTTCAGTTGTGGCATAGTGTGTTTGTCTTTACTGGGTACATGGCAAGGCCAGAATGGAGAAGAATGGAATGAAAAAACTTCAACTGTTCTTCAGGTGAGGAATGTGTGTGTGTGTGTGTGTGTGTGTGTGTGTGTGTGTGTGTGTGTGTGTGTGTGTGTGTGTGTGTGTGTGTGTGTGTGTGTGTGTGTGTGTGTGTGAATTCGGGTTTAACGTCGCTTTCAACAATTTTTCAGTCATATCACGACGGTGTCTGGTTGCGACAGGGAGCTCAATGCTCACTTTTATAGTGCTGCCTCACTGAAGTATCATGTCCCAGACACATTACATGATACCACACCCAGTCACATTATCCTGACACTGGCTCGACCAGTCCTAGCTCTACCCCGTAAATCTGAGTGCCAAGCAAGGAGCAGCTAGTACCATTTTAACGACTTTGGTATGTCACGGCCCGGGATCGAACCCGTGACCTCCCATTCCCCGGAGCGGACACTCTACCAACTGAGCTATCGGGGCTTGTTCTTCAAGTGAGGAAATGTGCACTGTACTACTTGACCACTTACCCTATTTACCTTATGTATTCCTACAGACAGGGCTGAGCAAACAGTGTAGACCCTGATGAGACGCCGCAGAACGCGGCGTCTCATCAGGGTCTACACTGTTTGCCACTCATCCCGCTATTCTTAGACACAAAAATTGGATAGTAAATTGCACTTGTTCAAATTTTAGAGCAAGTATGGCCTTCAGGTGTCCAAATACTTAGGATAAATACAGTGTGTATCAGCTTGCCCAGAAATAGTTTTGTTACATAACCTGACCACCTCAACATGACCTAAATAGTTTTGACTGGGCCTCAACTGAAACCAAATCTTCAGGTGATGAGGAGGTGTTAAAATTGCAGTATTAAAGAAAGTGCCATGGGAATAGAAGTAAAGGCAATGATTAGGCCTCATCAGAAGGGTGCTAGTGAATATAAGGCAAAAAGGATCAGCAAAGGTGAGCAGAAACATGCACAGCTCAAAGTCAGAGCTAACAGAACTGTGGTCTTCTTTTACTGTATGTTACTGTACAGTTAGAGCTAACATTGGTCTCATCAGCCGTCTTAGATCGCACAAAAATGGTAGCATTTCTCTCATGTAATTCAGATTGGTCATTGTCAGTAATGAAAAATGAAAAAGTATAGTGACGTCATGCAACTTCAAGGGTGATGTAAGTTCGATGACATCATAATTATGTGTTCATATATTAGAATAACTTCTGACACCACTTGGGAAAGAACAACAGCAAACTGATAATAAAAGTCAACATTTTGACAGAATACATATCTTGCGATGCCAATTAGTGAGGTAACTTTTGCATGAAATGCCTAGCGCCATGCTCGTCAAGAAGCCAACAAGGACATCTACAAGAATATTGACCCTAAGTCCTCAGAAGTATACCGCCTTGCTAACCAGATGAGAACAGAGAATGCCAATGTTGTAGGTGATAAACCAGTAAAGAATGATGCAGGGGAGATGTCAATGAGTGAAGAGTCAAAGCAGAGGGTCTGGTTAGAACACTACCAAAGGCTACTCAATGTTGAGTTTGACTGGGACCCAGACCACCTTTCTGATGAACCACCAGTGGAAGGGCCACCCATCTCTATCACTGTTGATATGGCTATCTCTCAGATGAAGGCTGGCAAAGTACTGAGCCCATCGGGCATAGTGGTGGAGATGATAAGAGAAGCAGGTGATGTGGGTGTCTCAATCATCCATGACCTTGCAGCTTCAATCAGCTTCAATCATACATGATGGCAAGATACCCTCTGACTGGGAACAGAGTTTCATTGTCTGTCTCTACAAGGGCAACGGCGATGCATTGGACAGGGGCAACAACAGGGGCAACAACCTTGGTCTCAAGCTGACAGAACAGGCTATGTTAGTCCTGGAGAGGATTGTGGTATAATGTCATCGAACTTACGTCACCCTTGAAGTTGAATTAGACAGTTAGTGTCGATTGGCCACTCCAAGTTTGGTTGCGTCCCAGGAAGAGGCACAACATACACAATCTTTGTTGTAAGGCAGCTGCAAGAGAAGTATCTGGTGGCCAACAAGAGACTCTTCATGGCTTTCGTAGACCTGGAGAATGCATTTGATCGAGAGCCTCGGAAGGTCATCTGGTGGGCACTGAGAAAACTTGGAGTAGACGAGTGGATTGTGCGACTGGTCCAGGGGATGTATGCTAATGCTCAGATCTAGGGCTGTGTCCATTTTGGTGATGGTTATGGCCTTTCCTGGATGACCTTTTCTTACTAGTTTGTAATAGAATGAAATGAAAAGATATATGGGAGAAGAATTGGGATTTAATGTCCCCGTCAACACTATTCAGGTCATTTTGGAGACCTTGCTTCCAGTTTTGTGGGACTTTTACCCAACATTGGGATGAAATGACATCTCAAGCATGAAGTCTACTAATGAAACCAGAAGGCTTCAATGCATTGGGTGATCTGATTCACAGCACTTTGCCTGGGCAGGCTTAGTCCTTCTAATCTGGGAGAAGAATCAAATTTTGAGTACAAATGGAGTAGAAATGAAATAATTGTCATTTTACAAATGATTTCCAGAGTTATATTTATGTTATTTAGAATCAAAATATCTTGTTATCAACTAAATTCCTTCATCTTATTTTTACCCCGCATGGCACCTCAATGAACTTCAAGACAACTACATCCTCTAATACCGCATCCTCTTATGACTCTTTAAAAGCATTTTGAAATTGGCAGGGAAATGAGTCGCTGAATAATTGGTAAGCCCTGTGGAAGTTTTCTTGTTAATTTTCATGTTTGTTTCCAACAGTTTATTCATTAAATGGGCCCCATCAAGCGATTTTGGTACTTATCGCCTATGTGAGCAGCGAAGGTTCAGGCGAGCCTGCGCATCTGCGCAGTCTCGCCAGAACCTTCGCTGCTTGCTCATATAAGCAGTGAATCAAGAGGAACCTTCAGACAGAAAGCCATATCCCTGGCCCCTCTGAATAGCTGAGCATGTGCAGTTAAAATTTGTCATAACGGAATGCTCGAAGACACAAATTCGCTTGGCGGGGCTCAAATGTTGTTTTATTACCAAATTTTTATGCTCTTGCTATTTAGAAAAAGTAAGCAGGTCAAGCCACTTACATCTTCAAACTCTGATTCTCCCAGCATACTACAGTCGAACTTCAATGGCTCGAACACCTTTGGGACCATGAAAATCTGTTCGAGACAGGGGTAGTTTGAGCCACTGAGGTTACTGTCAAGAGGCATAACGATATACTTTTAGACATATTTTCGGTGTCCTATAATGAAAATGTATGCTGTGTGTACTCATTAGAATCGCCTCATCGAGGCGATTCTAATGAGTACACACAGCATACATTTGCAATATAAGAGACTTAAATCTCCTTAATTATCCCCCACTATTTCTTATGTAGAGGATTTCTCTAGGGGCTCAAGAATGGATTCGACACATCCATGGTAAACGAGCCATCGAAGTTCTACTGTACTATCTCAAAAAACTTTGATGAAAGAGTTTCATGCAAATGTACGAACAACAGTTTTGTCTTACCATAGAAAGCCACCAGAGTATTACGTTATCATAACATAGGTTGTTGCCTTTGATTACCATATTTACACATAAACTCCTTATCATACTTGTTCTAAAAGATAAAGATAAAGAAGCTTTATCTAACGTCGCATATCCGAAACAAATAACAAACTCTGTTGAGCTTTTATTGTGGCAAACAAAGTATCCTTTAACAAATACTTACCTGCCTTCATTTATCTTCCTAGGACTACCCTTGATAATGAGAGTGTCAGCCAAGGGAGCTCCTAGTACCATTTTTCATGCCTTTGGTATGGCGCGACCGGGGATCAAACCCGCGACCTCCCATTCCGGAAGCGAACGCTCTACCACTGAGCTATCGGGGCCGGTTCTAAAATTTAAACAGATACCTCTCACTACCAAATGTTATGTTTTCACTGTTTTTGTCAGGCTTATCTCTCTGAATACATATGGTTAACACTTATCTTGCTGTTCACGACAACCCCTATCTTTGGAAACAGTGTAGACCCAGATCAGATGGCTTCTGAAGAAGCCATCTGATCAGGATCTATACTGTTTGACATTCAGTTTATTGATTTGTAAGAATAAATTACATCAAGTAATCTGATTGGTACAGAGTCAGAAATGGGTGTGGCTAAATTGAATATTCAGCAAGAGAAGGTTTAATATGGTATAATGTTGCTATGTTTGTCTTGCAGGTATTAATATCTATACAATCTCTAATCATGGTGCCTGACCCTTACTTCAATGAACCAGGATATGAACAGTATATTAACACTGATGCTGGAAAGAAAATGAGTGCTGAGTATAACTTAGGTAAGAATGCTCAATCACAGAAAAAGATCAGGGGCCCAGTTGTTCAAAACTAACAATGTTTAATATGGAAAATATGCTAATATTTTTTCAGAAAAAAATGTGAGCAGCTTTTGCATATGCAAAAGCTGCTCACATTTTTTCCGCAAATATACCGAAATTTTAGATATTGTACTTGCTAGAACGGATAACAATTTAACCACTTATGAGCTCTTTAAGCTAATGAGGCTTTGAACAACTGGACCCGGGGCCCAGTTGTTCGAAGTATTGTTAGCTTAACAAGCTCGTTAGTGGTCAAAATGTTAACAGTTCTAGTGAGGACAACATTTAATAGTGATATTTTTGCTTTAAAAAATGTGAGCAGCTTTTGCATTTGCAAAAGCTGCTCACATTTTTTTTGCAAAAATATTAGCTTATTTTCCATATTAAATGATCAACGTTTTAAAGATACATGTTTGTCAATCAACTGACAACATCATTAGATTTGAACAACTGGCCCTTGGGGAAGATTTGAGATCATCTTTGAAGAAACATCTGAAGCTCTTCAGGGAAACTTTTGTTGCACTTTAGATATTGAACATGTTCTACAAAATGATTTTACACAGAAATGGCCTATTTTAGAAGTCTTATTACCATTTAGTATTTTTTCAATCTTTCCATATTTATTTCAATTCTGTTTACAAACATACATACCATACAAGTATATTTCACAGATGTACTGCATACACAAATGATAAACTACTACTAGACAAGAGAAATCTCCCAGAAAACAGGATTCAAGACATAGGAGACAATTTGCATGAGATGTCAAACCCTGTTTTCTGGGAAAAATTAGAAAATATTTCAAAATATCGTCTGCTATGAAAACTTGCAAACTTTTAAAACATATTTTTGCATTTAGGGAGATAGTGTGTGGATGCTGATCAGACTGCTCCTAGAGGAGCTAGGAACTGTCTGATTTGGCTCCAGACTGTTTACAACAACAACTTTAAAAATAACCAGGAGACAACAATTATTGTGATTGGCATAAAGGGTTGAATTTGACAGAGCTGATCATGTGAACATTTTTGTTTCTTTTTCCGTTTTTGTACCAAATGGAATCTTCCTCCTGTACATTTCAAAATTTAGGGGTTTCCGTTTGAGTTTTCTTCAAAATTTATTTTGAAAACAGCTGAACTTTTTGCAAACATTGTAGACCCTGAGCCTGCACTATTTGCCAATTACTCGTTTTGGGGTATCTGGTACAAAATTGGTTAATCTACAGTTGAAAAATAGAAATAATAATTTTTGTAAATGTTTAATTTGATGTGTGATTAGTGTTTACACCTGAGTTCAATTTAATAGTGTCAGATTTAACAAAGATTGACTTTGACTTTTAAGGTAAGAAGTGCCACAAATCACTTATTTGTATATCTTGATGACAGGTGTGCGGACCAACAACATAAACCATGCCATGATTGCCCAGTTGCAGCACCCACACCCCGGCTTTGAAGATTTGATTAAAGCACATTTCTACATAAAGAAAGACAGAATATTAGAGGTATTGTATGGTTTTTGTCGCTCTTGCTATAAGCATGGCGCGATATAGGCGCCCGGTTTTCCGTCCGTTCGTTCCTCCGTCCATTTGTCAAGGCGTCAACATTTGCGACCACCCTAGCGTTCACCCTGAGGGTCAAGTTTAATTCTCAGGAACTATAAGAGCTTCATTTAAAATACTTGGTACAAACTTGTATCACGGTATGATAACTTACATGCAAGCAACCATATTTGACCTTGACCTACATTTCATGGGTCACTGACTTCGTAAGATATTACGACCACCCTAGTGTTCACCCTAAGGTTCAACTTTATTTCTCAAGAACTATAAAAGCTTCATTTAAGATACTTCATAAAACTTGTATCACGGGATGACAACTTACATGCAAGCAACCATATTTGACCTTGACCTACATTTCATGGGTTACTGACTTCGTAAGATATTGCGACCACCCTAGCCTTCACCCTAAGGTTCAAGTTTATTTCTCAAGCACTATAAGAGCTTCATTTATGATACTTGGTACAAACTTGTATCACGGGATGACAACTTACATGCAAGCAACAATATTTGACCTTCACCTACATTTCATGGGTCACTGACTTCGTAAGATATTGCGACACCCCTAGCATTCACCCTAAGATTCAAGTTTATTTGTCAAGAACTATAACAGCTTCATTTATTGTCGCGCCTGCTGTTAGCATGGCGCGATATAGGCGCCCGGTTTTCTGTCCGTTTGTTTGTCTGTTCGTTTGTCAAGGCGTCAACATTTGCGGCCAGCCTTGCGTTCACCCAAAGGTTCAAGTTTATTTCTCAAGAACTATAAGAGCTTCATTAATGATACTTGGTACAAACTTGTATCTGGGGATGGTTACTTAAATGCAAGCATCCATATTTGACCTTGACCTACATTTCATGGGTCACTGACTTCGTAAGATATTACGACCACCCTAGTGTTCACCCTAAGGTTCAACTTTATTTCTCAAGAACTATAAAAGCTTCATTTAAGATACTTCATAAAACTTGTATCACGGGATGACAACTTACATGCAAGCAACCATATTTGACCTTGACCTACATTTCATGGGTTACTGACTTCGTAAGATATTGCGACCACCCTAGCCTTCGCCCTAAGGTTCAAGTTTATTTCTCAAGCACTATAAGAGCTTCATTTATGATACTTGGTACAAACTTGTATCACGGGATGACAACTTACATGCAAGCAACAATATTTGACCTTCACCTACATTTCATGGGTCACTGACTTCGTAAGATATTGCGACCCCCCCCCCTAGTGTTCACCCTAAGATTCAAGTTTATTTGTCAAGAACTATAACAGCTTCATTTATTGTCGCACCTGCTGTTAGCATGGCGTGATATAGGCTCCCGGTTTTCTGTCCGTTCGTTCGTCTGTTCGTTTGTCAAGGCGTCAACATTTGCGGCCAGCCTTGCGTTCACCCAAAGGTTCAAGTTTATTTCTCAAGAACTATAAGAGCTTCATTAATGATACTTGGTACAAACTTGTATCTGGGGATGGTTACTTAAATGCAAGCATCCATATTTGACCTTGACCTACATTTCATGGTTCACTGATTTCGTAAAATATTGCTACCCCCTAGCATTCACCCTAATGGTCAAGTTAATTTCTAAAGAACTATAAGAGCTTCATTAATGATACTTGGTACAAACTTGTATCTATGGATGGCAACTTAAATGCAAGCATCCATATTTGACCTTGACCTACATTTCATGGTTCACTGTCTTTGTAAAATATTGCAACCACCCTAGCGGTCACCCTAATGGTCAAGTTTTTTTCTCAAGAACTATAAGAGCTTTATTAATGATACTTGGTACAAACTTGTATCTGGATGTGGAACCTTAAACGCATGCATCCATATTTGACCTTGACCTATATTTCATGGTTCACTGACTTTGTAAAATATTGCGACCACCCTAGCGTTCACCCTAATGGTCAAGTTTATTTCTCAAGAACTTTTAGAGCTTCATTAATGATATTTGGTTCAAACTTGAATCTGGGGATGGCAACTTAAATGCAAGCATCCATATTTGACCTTGACCAAAATTTCATGGTTCACTGACTTTGTAAAATATTGCGACCACCCTAGCATTCACCCTCATGGTTAAGTTCATTTCTCAAGAATTATTACAGCTTCATTAATGATACTTAGTACAAGCTTGCATTTAAGAATGGAAACTTTTATGCAAGCATCTATGTTTGACCTTGACCTACATATCATGGTTGGGTGACTTCGCGCCCCCACAGGCATAGCCTTCGGCAGCATTCTTGTTCATTGTTATATTATATTGTTTTTAATAAAGCCTTAGAACTGTCTTTTTTACACAAAATCATTCTCATGCACTTAAGAATACTATGTGACATCTTTTTTATCATGAGAATGTAATGACACCATGTATTAAATTCGGTAATCCACTAGTGAATTAAATGTGCAAATTAGGTTGATACGCCCCATAACATTACACATACGACATCCTTAATGACGTCGTGTTTACTTATGATAGAATATTGACATTTTTGTAAAATATCGCGCATAAAATGCATTTTAAATGTCATATGACAAATAGAATCTTGCATTCGTGGCTTTACAGAGCATTTTATCCCTTTTCCTAAACTCGTTTAATAAATTCAATAATACATGAACACTCATGTAAGATCCTCAATGAAATACATCTATACATTTACAGCAGTTTATTCTGCAATATTCTTTTGGAAACACAACATCATATCACATTGCTTTTCATTGGCTGGCATTTGGTTTTATGTAGATGACCATTGCCATTTTGTGCAGATGGTACCGATCTTGCCACAGCATTCCTAAACAAGCCATTGAAGTTCCAGTCACTGGAAATACGTTAGCAAGTCCAGTATGTTATACACCGGCAATTTTGCTGAAAAATAAACTGAGTGCAAAAGCTGATAACATTTTTTTTCAGCAGAAAATGTTAGTGTATTGTGCATCTGTCCCTGTCATCCCCCAGTGTGTGATGACGGACTTGCCCGGGTATTTAGATAAAATTCATTCTTTTGGGTCAAACACACATGCCTTGTGTCGTTATCAAGAGTTGAAAATCCCCAGGATGGACATTTACCAATAACTCATTTTGTCCTGAATAAAATCTTTTACCTAAAGCAAAAATATTAGCATACATGTATTTGCCACGCTAAGTAATCAAAGCTTTAACATTATAACTAATGACATCGTTAGTTTTTAACAACAGAGCAACTTATCTTCTGTTTTATTTACAGGAGGTTAACGATTGGGTGAAATCCAGTAAAAGCTCCAAGCTGTCACAAGCTGTGAACACCCTTAAGAAAGAACTGAAGAAGTTAGAACCACCGAGCTCACTTGTAAATCCATCCAAATCTGCAACAGCGTCCTCTGCTAAGGCATCACCGTCGTCCAAAAAATCTATGGCAAAAGCTGGACCTTCATCACCTGTAGAATCTGCTGTTTAAGACTGGTGATTTTTGAAGTTTTTGTTGTACATGACATTTTTCCGAACTTCTTGCAAGAAGTTGTACAACCATCAGGGTAGGTCTGATACAGGAGTGGAGTGCGTGAGTGTGTTTGGGTTTTACGTTTCACCAACAGCTAAGGTCATGCAGAGACAGGACCTTGGTTTAAAACTCATCCGAATGTCTGCAGAAGCCTGGGATTGAACCATTTACCCTTGGTTTATGAGGCGAGTAGCTTATCCACTACACCACAGAGGCTTCTACAGGAGCAGAGTTAATATGCTCCAACAATAAGACGCAAATCATGATACAGCTTATACAGTCGAACTTCAATGGCTGGAAGACCTTGGGGACCACGAAAAACTGTCAGAGACAGGGGTCGTTCAAGTCACTGAGGGTTACTACCAGGAAACGGGAAATATAACGGGGTTAATTTTGGGACATGTTTTTGGTGTTCCATAATAAAAATGTATGCTGTGTGTACTCAATAGAATCGCCTCATCGAGGCAATTCTAATGTGTACAAACACCATACATTTGCAAGTGAAAATTCGAAAATTCTCTTGGGACTTAAAAACCGGTTTGACTCGGCCATGGAAAACAAGCCATCGGTGTTCAAGCCATCGAACCTCCACTGTATAACCCTTTCAACTCTGAGTTTCTAAACTGCAGTTTTCCATTTTGCAATTTGAAAATGCTCATTCTTGTTTTAAAACTTGGAGTTGTGCAAGTCAGATGGAACTGAAATTCTTGGGAGGCATTTGGGTGACATGGTGATTCAGAATTGCCAACATGCATATACATACATACATATACATGTATCCAAGACTGCTGCCATTTTGGCCATCTTGAAAATCTTCTAACCAGATCTGCTCCTGAATGGTAGGTGGAATTGAGCCGAAACATGTTGGGAGATATGGGGGCATCAACATGGATATCCAGATTTGTTAAAATCAGGGTGATCTGACAACCAAAATGGCTGCCAAGGTGGCTGTCTTAAAAATTGAGTCAAAACTTGGTGGGAGTCATTTGGATGACCTGGAGATTCAGAATTGCTTAAACCATTGCGTTCCGATATCCAAGATGGCCCCAATAGCAGCCACCTTGAGTCCTTGAAATTCTATAAGAATGTCTACACCCTTCACTCTGCACAAACATCATCTTCATTCAATCCTATTAAAAGTCAGATTGAACTGTATGGAACCTTAATCAGAGATAACGAGCAGATTCACATTACGAAAACACACCTATTCAAATACATTGCCAATTTTTGGGCCAAAAGTTAGAAATTTTAAGATGAAAAATTGTGATATTTTTCTTATTTCTGCACAAACATAGATTGCGGGGACTCGGATAGAACCGCCTCGTGGAGGCGGTTCTTTCGAGTACCCACAATCTATGTTTTTGAGCAGAAATAAGAAAAATAATGTATAGTCCCTTAAACCCCAGTTTTACTATATAAAAGTGGGGTATGAGTTGGTCAAAATTAAATAGGCATGTTCTCGTAATGGAATTGCTAAAGGCAATCCTCTCTGATAGCCAAGAGTGTGTGCCTCCAGACCTGGCACTATGATTAACCCTCAGTAATTTTGAACTGTCCCTATCACGAACAAATTTTCATGGTCCCAAAGGTTTTTGAGCTTTATAGGTTTGGTTGTACATGATATCAACGATTCTAATGCACTTGTGTGTGAAACATGAAGTGTGATTGTATAATGTCAAAAATTTGCAACAGTATATTCTATTTCTCTTAGAAACCTATGTTGTGGGTACTTGTTGGAATCGCCTCAAAGAAGTGACTCTAACCATCACGAAAACATGCCTATATAATTTTGACCCCCTCGAACCCCACTTTTATATAGTAAAACTGGGGTTTACAGGGGTAAACCTTATTTTTCTTATTTCTGCTCTAAAATAAAGATTGTGGGTACTCGTTAGAACCGCCTCGACGAGGCGGTTCTAACGAGTACCCACAATCTATATTTTAGAGCAGAAATAAGAAAAATAAGGTATACCCCCGGAAACCCCAGTTTTACTATATAAAAGTGGGGTTCAAGGGGGTCAAAACTATATAGGCGTGTTTTCATGATGACAGATTTTTATGAATAAATAAGATACAATATCCTTTGATTAGCCTTGTTAAGCCTCTCCCTCACACCTCACCCCCCATACCCTCTTTCCCATTATATAAAGCTATGGAACCATGACAGTGGAAAATTTGTTTGAGTCATTCGATGAGAAAACCTGTCTTTGTGGTCACACCCCTGCTATCTGTCCAAATTATAGAGTGCATATTTTCATGTGACCTGGCCTATTTCTTGTTTGTTATTCTGTGTTTCATGGCTATTTCAAAGAAGTTTCATGTGTGTGTATGAGCTAGACATTTATAAGAGTTGCATAAAAACGTGAATACCTGTAGAAAAGCCAACTGATCAATCAGGATCCGGAGCTTATCATGACGTGATTGGGTCATGAAGGTCCATTGATAACTTTATTTTCATGTTTATATATGCAGTGAATACATTTAGAATAACACACCCGTGTGACATAGTGCGTTTTTCACATCTCCAAAATGGCTACTTTTCTGATGAAAATCCTTGATATTTATATAAATGTTCAAAACATAGGTTCTAGCGAGTACCCACAACCTATGTCTTGGAGCAGAAATAAAAAACATAATGTATTCCCCCGTCAGCCCCAGTTTTCTCTATATAAAGTGGGGTTTAGGGGGTCTTCATTTCACAGACTTGTTCACGTGATGAAGATTATGTCACATAGACATTTCTGAATATGGACTTTATGCAAGCTTGCAAATGACTTTCATCTTTATGACTTAATGAAAATATATATAGAACATTTGTAGATGATGAGGTTTGGACGACTTGAGATGGGCTGGTCCCGTTTACTCCTTAACTGACTGGTTTTGTATATTTGTACATATCTTAACCTCTGCATGCTTGGTATTATTTTTTTTCAGCAGACAACATTTTGAAATAGTTTCCATAGTTTCCCCAGAAAACAGGATTTGACATTTGTCTAGGAATTGTCTAGGAGATGTCAAATCCTGTTTTGTTGTGAATTTGCATGAAATGTCAAATCATAGACAATTTGCATATGGGCCCCGTCAAGCGATTTTTGTACTTATCGCCTATGCGAGCAGCGAAGGTTCAGGCGAGCCTGCGCATCCGCGCAGTCTGGCAAGAACCTTCGCTGCTCGCTCATACAAGCAGTGAATCAAGAGGAACCTTCAGACAGAAAGCCATATCCCTAGCCCCTCTGAATGGCTGGGCATGCGCAGTTAAAATTTGTCATGACGGAATGCTCGAAGACACAAATTCGCATGGCAGGGCTCATATGTCAGTTTCTGTTTAGGTGACAATTGGCATGAAATGTCAAATCTAGTTTTATGGGAAAAGTAAGAAAAATATCAACAATTTGTTGTGTGCTCAGTTAGCCCAGAGAGTGGTGAAGGTAAAGTCCCATGAAGGGTTTTGCAGTTGATGACAATGGAAAGATTAACCCTTTTTGTACCAAATGGAACCTTCCAACTTATCTATAGCACAAGTCCATTTCAAAAATTAGGGGTCTCCGGTTGTGTTTTCTTCAAAATTTATTTGGAAAATGTCTGAACTTTTTTCAAACAGTGTAGGCCCTCATCAGACGCTGCATTCTGCGGCGTCTGATCTGGGCCTGCACTGTTTACCAGGGTACCCGTCTGGAAGTTGAAGTTAGATCGTTATTTTATCATCTGCATAACCCTTCATGGGACCCCACGGAATTTTTGGTAAACCTCGTTCTAATATCTGGACCCAGTTGTTCGAAAAGAACAGTGTCATCATTTCACATGTTATTGAAACGTTGGTATGGCACATATGTGAATATTGTTGCACAAATGTGAGTAGCTGTTGCAAATGTGAAAGCGACTTGCATTTTTTAGCAAATGTATCCATCATGTTAACAACTCATGAAATGAACACCCCTTTAAACCCTTTATATGGAGAAAAATAGGGTTTACATGGGTAAATATTATCGTTCTTCTTATTTCTGCTTCAAGACATAGTTTGTGGGTGCTCCTTAGAATCGCCTCATTGCAGTTCTTACGAGCACCCACAACCTATGTTTGGAGTATAAATAAGAAAAATATCACATTTGCTTATTTATGGAGATATGAAAGAATGAACTATATTGCAGAGAGGTGTTATCGTTCTGTACTCGTCATTTGTAACCCCGGCCCCCCACCTACGGGGATGGGTGGGGGATAGCGGGTAGTTACCCTCTGTGCTCCCCCGCAGTGCCGGGTTAATGCAGGGGTTTTGATACTATGCAAACATACCCCGGTGGAATTAACTATTATAAACAGTAGGGCAATGACATTCAGGAGGTCCCCGAAGTGCTCGGCTTCTAGCAAGGCTGTGAAAAGTAAAAAGTCATTGTCCCCGCAATCCCAGGTGGGGGGACAGTGGTTACAAATGACTGGTGCATAATGTCAGAGTATTAGATATTATGCTTGCTAGAACGTTTAAAAACTTGACCTTTAAACAAATTCTAACTTAGCTTTGAACAATTGGACCCGGTATTGCATATTGTTTTGGGTCCAGTTGTCCAAAACTAATATTATTAGTTAACTTTGATCATTAAATATGGCAAATATATTGATATTTTTGCTAGAAAAATGTGAGCAGCTTTTGCTTTTGCCCAAAAAAATTCAAATGCCACGGTAATATGATTTACTTACTAGAACAGTACTTACTAGAACAGTTAACAATTTAACCACTAACAAGCTCGTTAAGCTAATAATGAGGAAGATTGTATTTAGTTTAACCCTTAACCCTTATCTTGCTGAATATTCATTTAAGCCACACCCATTTCTGTCTATCAACCAATCAAATTACTTGATGCAATTTATTGCTACAAATTCATAAACTGAATGCCAAACAGTGCAGATCCTGATCAGATGGCTTCTTCAGAAGCCATCTGATCTGGATCTACACTGTTTCCAAAGATAGGGGTTGCTGTGAACAGCATGATAAGAGTTAGGATACAAAGAAAAAATGGCATCTGAAAATGTCTGTTTATGTCATCTGCTGCAACTTCTTGCAAACTTTTTAAGCCTATTTTTGTACACCAGGTGGACCCTGATCAGACTGCAACAATGACATTTAAGGGGAATGGGTACACCTTCAGGGGAAGCAACTCCTGCAAAAGTATTTTTGTCTCCCATGTCAATAGGGGTCAACTCTTAAAGGAAAGAATTTGCTCCTAAGGAGCAAATTCTTTCCTTTAAGAGTTGACCCCTTTTTCGGTGGGACAGAACCTATAGAAAAGCGTACAGGAAGTCCCGAAAGTTATCTCCCTTAGAAAAATGGCGGAAAAATATGCCAGGTGTTCCCATTCCCCTTAAAGTAACCAGCAGACAACAAAGCAGATGACAGTTTTTGGTGATTGGCCTCTTAAGGGTTAAATAAAGTTTGTCACCAGATTAACCAATTTTAGTTTTTGGAAACCCCCAAAAAGGGGGCCATTAGCAAACATTGCATGCCCAGGTCAGATGCTGCATACCCAGATCAGAATGCGACATCTGGGGCGCGTTAGCTTTACCTGAATCAGAATCAGGATTTGAAATAATGTTTCGGTTTCAGCATTTTATTTGTGCAAAACAGAAACACGATACCAAATCAGGCGAATCAAACTCTATTGTTTCAAAATGAAACGGTGCATCCGTGATGGTGGAATCATAGAATCAAAACATACTGTTTTTAAAGTGGCAGAATCATGTTTGTGAATTAGAAATCATGATTTGGAATCCAGATTCTGATTCCAGTAAATCAAACGCACCCCTGATCAGAGCCTTCACTCTTTGCAAAAACTGCCATTTTCTAAATGAAGTTCTAAAAATAATCTGACAGCCCTAATTAAGGCGAATGGGTACACCTTCAGGGGAGGAAACTCCTGCAAAAGTATTTTTGTCTCCCATGTAAATAGGGGTCAACTCTTAAAGGAAAGAATCTCTCCTGAGGAGCAAATTCTTTCCTTTAAGAGTAGACCCCTTTTTCAGTGGGACACGGCTAACAGAAAAGCAAACAGGAAGTCCCAAAAGTTGTCTCCTTTTGAAAAATGGCCGAAAAATCTGCTAGGTGTTCCCATTTCCCTTAAAATGAACACCTGCTATAATTACGGGGGAAGATTCCACACAGGACCAGAGTGGACAAAAATTAAAACACATTAGCCCGGATCAGTGAGATACGGATATACATGTATGATAGTTGTCATTGTCAATATCTCAGATGACACATAGAAGCAGATAAGGTGGATGGATTTTTTTTATAACTGAAGAATAATTTTGGTTAACTTTCCATAAAAACCTATGTTTTGGGTATTCATTTGAACCTTGCCGTGGCAATTTTATTGAATACCCACAACATAGGTTTATACGGAGAAATACGGAAAATTATCCTTCATTTATTGCTAAATACCAGCTTATCTGTTAATTCTTATCTTGCTGTTCGCGACAACCCCTATCTTTGGAAACAGTGTAGATCCAGATCAGATGGCTTCTGAAGAAGCCATCTGATCAGGATCTACACTGTTTGGCATTCAGTTTATGAATTTGTAGCAATAAATTACATCAAGTAATTTGATTGGTTGATAGACAAAAATGGGTGTGGCTTAAATGAATATTCAGCAAGATAAGGGTTAATATGCAATGCCTCTGATTTTTAAGGAGAATGGATACAGCTTCAAGGGAGGTTACTCATCCAACTTCACTTTTGTCTCAATAAAAAGGTGTCTAATTTGTAATGGAAAGAGCTTACTCCTTAGGAGTAATATCTCCCCATTAGACCTTAAATTGCCAATCTGGACAGTGCAGACATTATTCTCAGTATTTTTTCTTGCTTTTCACAGAGCATAATGTATGACATTACATGTGAATCGTCTGTAATGTCAAGACAGATGATTCACATGTAATGTCAAGACAGACGATTCACATGTAATTTCAAGACAGATGATTCACATGTAATGTCAAGACAGACAATTCAGATGTAATGTCAAGACAGATGATTCACATGTAATGTCAAGACAGATGATTCACATGTAATGTCAAGACAGACAATTCAGATGTAATGTCAAGACAGATGATTCACATGTAATGTCAAGACAGACAATTCAGATGTAATGTCAAGACAGATGATTCACATTTTATGTCAAGATAGACGATTCACATGTACTGTCAAGACAGACAATTCACATGTAATATCAAGACAGATGATTCACTTGTAATGTCAAGACATACTGTTTAATTGTAATGTCAAGACAGACAATTCACATGTTATGTCAAGACAGATGATTCACATGTAATGCCAAGACAGACAATTCACATGTAATGCTAAGACAGACAATTCAAATGTAATGTTAAGACAGATGATTTACATGTAATGTCAAGACAGATAATTCACATGTAATGTCAAGACAGATGATTCACATGTAATGTTAATACAGACAATTCAGATGTTATGTTAAGACAGATGATTTACATGTAATGTCAAGACAGATATTTCACATGTAATGTCAAGACAGATGATTCACATGTAATATCAAGACAGATGATTCACATGTAATGTCAAGACAGACAATTCAGCATAATTTACATATGTAATGTTCGTTTAACCATTAACCGTTTGACGCTTATGACCCACAAAGAGGGTTGACGCATCTTTAAACATGAAATCATCATCATCACATGTAATATCAAGACAGACAATTCACATGTAATGTCAAGACAGATGATTCACATGTAATGTTAAGACAGATTATTCACATGTAATGTAAAGACAGACAATTCACATGTAATGTCAAGACAGATGATTCACATGTAATGTGACATGATTCACATGTATTGTCAAGACAGATGATTTACATGTAATGTCAAGCCTTATTTTCTCTGAAAAATAATTAAAAAAATAAACTTGTTGTCAGTTTTAAAAAATTCAATGGTTCTTTAAGGGCTAAGAGTTTACCCCTTTTCGGTCAGTGCTTAGTTAGTGGCCTCACTAAAAATAAAAACAGCGAAAAATATGTTGGGGTGTATCCATTCCCCATTGTGTATGTTATGTTATGTATGTTATGTTATGGAAAGTGCTATTTGACAAATGGTTGTGATATGTTATTTTGTCAGTTTGAAAGATTATTTTGTAATGATTGTTTTGTGATTAAATCAAGAGTGTTGTTCTATGAAGTCTGTGGGAAAAAATGTATTTTCATTACGTTTGGCTGTGTTGAGAGTTCTTTATAAAGAGGAACTAGAACAGGCCTAGTGGTAACTCTTAATCATTAGGTCTTTTACCACTGTGGTTCAAGCCTGGCTCAGGTCACATGTGAGATGCCAAGTTCTGCAAAAGAATGTCAGGTGTTTTTTCTCTGGAAACTCCAGTTTTCGCCCACCTCTGATTAACGATCAGCTCGATATGAGTGAAATAATCTTGAAAGAGCCATAAAACCCCCCAAAAAGAAAGAAAAAGAGGAATGCAGGCAGTAAAATCTGGTTATTAAGACCCCCCCCCCCCCCCCTTGATAGGGCCATTCATTCCAATGTTAACCCATTTAGTACCCGAAACCCCAGATCAGACGCTGCAGAATCAGGATCTCCTCTGTTTGCTAAAAGTTCAGCCATTTTCCAAATTAGTTTTGATGAAAACACAACCTGATACCCCTAAATTTTGAAATGGACTCCTGCTATATATACCGTATTCGACATATTTACCGCACCGTGCGCTTAGTTTTTTCAAAATTGGTGAAAAATCTACCTAATAAGCGCACACTCAATACGAAAAAAAAAGCTTCCGATATGATTATTTTATAGAGTTGAATTTCAGCATAGGGGTTCACCACATATACATATGATTGTCTGGGGTCAAAGATGCAGCAAAACTCAATATGAATTTGTTGGGAGGTTACTGTAAAGTGTGCGCTTGTGTATTTTTTCCAGAAAAAGCTTGGGTGTGCGCTTATAGGAGCATGTGCGGTTAATAGGTCGAATACGGTATATATAAATATATATATACGGAGGAAGATTCCATTTGGTACAAAAAGGGTTGAGTACAGTTTTTTCACCAGTCTCGGTATGTTTCTAAATGGTCTTAACCCTTGTCCTGCTGAAATATTTTTTTCTCACAGGCTTTTTTTTTTGTTAAATTTTTTATTTGTGTGAAACACAGTTGTTTGTCTTAAAATCTAGTATGTAGGTATTCATATCAGTCAGAACTTGACTTGTTCAACCGTTTTTAGCTCACATGTACGAAGTACAAGGAAAGCTATTGTTGTCACCTGTTCGTCAGTGTTTGCATTACCATTCCCGACGCACTGCGTTTAAGTTTTTCAAGTGTATATATCTCATCAGTCATTGATCACAGATCAATCATATTTGGAACTTGGGTGCCTGGGAGGGTCTCCTGAGATTCCAAAAGAAAATACCCCTGGGTTCATCCCGGGTTGGAGCTAGGGGTCAAAATCTAGGGCACCTTTGTAATATGTTTTATGCATTTCCACTATAATGGTAAGTTATAGACACACTAGGTTGTACATCAACCAACTATGTGACACTGGTTCAAGTGTAAAATGGTGAAGGTCATGGTGACCTACATTTCCCGGTCCAGTGATATTACCTTATATCTTGAAGAGTATTTGTTGGAGAAATGTCATACCTGGGATATTAGTTCTATGTGACCCGATGATTGAACTCAATATATCTAGGTCAGGGTGACCTATTTTTCAGGGTTTAGTGATTTTGCTGTATATCTTGAATACTATTTGATGAAGATTGTCATACCTGAAATATAAGTTCCATGTGACCTGATGATTGACATAAAATATATCTAGGTCAGTGTGACCTATATTTCATGGTTCATTGATTTTGTCTTATAACTCCAATACTGTTTGATGGAGAAATGTCATACCTGGGATATTACTTTCATGCAACCAGATGGTTGACCTCAAAATATATATACCTCAGTGTGATCTATATTTCATTGTTTAGTGATTTTGTGATATATCTTGTAATCTATTTGGTGGAGAAACTTCATACCTGGATTGTCAATTCCATGTGACCCGATGAATGACAAATATATCTAGGTCAGTGTGACCTATATTTCATGGTTCAGTGATTTTGCCATATGTTTTGAATACTATTTCATCTAGAAGCTTCTACCTGGATTATAAGTCCCATGTGACCAGATGATTGACTTAAAAATATATCTAGGTCAGTGTGACCAATTTTTGTGGTTCAGTTATTTGCCTTTTAACTTCGACACTATTTCCTGTTGAAATGTCATACTTGGAATATATGTTTCATGTGGCTCAAAATATATCTGGGTCATTGTGACCTATATTTCATGGTTCAGTGATTTTATCTTATAGTTTGAAGTCCTGAAACAGGCGAGCTATGCTGTCGTGCAACAGCTCTTGTTAGAGAATCTTGTTAACAGTTCTATATGTTGTTGAATGAAGTTATACATAGAGACAGCATCATTTGGGTATTTTTGCTAGTTTGTTCAAATGAACCATGAGTTATTACTAACCTAAGCCAAAATATGCCATGCCTACTGTTAGCATGGCACGATATAGGAGTCCAAATGTCCGTCCGCTTGTCCACTTTGCAATCTGTCAACATTGCAACCACACTAGGCTTCACCACACTTGGCTTCACCCAAAGGGCCAAGTTTACTGCAGGCACGGCATAGCCTTTACTGGTAATAATTTTCTCATCTATGCTTTAAAAAGATTTATCACATGACGTCGCATCTGAGAATATAATGTCATGGAATAAATTTGATAATCCACTAGTGGATTAAATATGCAAATTAGTTAGATATGCCCGGTAACTTTACACGTACAACGCTCTTAATGACGTTGCATTTACTTATGGCTATTAATAACATTTTTGCAAAACAATCGTGAATAAAATGTGTTTCAAATGTCATTTGATAAATAGAATCTTGCATTCGTGCTCATGTATTATTAAATTTATTAATCCCCGACCGAATAGGTTCGGGGGATATAGCGATCAGCCTGGCGTCCGTCCGTAGACGCAACCTTGTGATGGCCATAACTCCTATACCCTTTGAGATTCATTGATGGTTCTTGGCACAATTGTTCACAAGGCTGAGATGGCGTGTCATGCGCAAGAACCAGAACTCTGGATGCCACCATACTTTTTGAGTTATCTCCCCTTTTAATAAAATAGAATGACTACTTTGTGATTGCCATAACTCCAATACCCTTTGAGATATATTGATGATACCTGGCACAGTTGTTCACAAGGCCGAGACGGTGTGTCATGCACAAGAACCACAACTCTGGGTGCCATGGTTTATGAGTTATCTACCCTTCCAATAATATAGAATCACTACCTTGTGATGGCCACATCTCCAATATATTGACGGTACTTGGTACAGTTGTACATGAGGTTAAGCAGGTGTGTCACATTCAAGAACCAAGACTCTGGGTGCCCTGGTTTTTTAATTATCTCCCCTGACAATATAACCTTGTGATGGCCATAACTCCCAAACCTTATAGATCCCCACCCCTAGACCATATATATTATTGTTCCTTATGATAAGACACATTCAATGACACCAACCTGGGGCCCCCTGGGATGGGCCAGGACCCTGCCCCACCCCCTCCACTTAATAAAAGGCCATATATCTCAGAAACCATTCAGATCCCCACCCCAAAACCATACATATTCTTGTTTCTTATGATAAGACGCATTCAGTGACACCAACCTGGGGGTCCCCTGGGAAGTGCCCGGGCCAAGCCCCACCCCCTCCACTTCAAAAAAGGCCCAATTTCTCAGAAACCGTTCAGATTCCCACCCCTAAACCATATATATTCTTGTTTCTGATGATAAGACGCATTCATTAATACCAACCTAGGGGTCTCCCGGGATGTGCCCCACCCCTCCACTTCATAAAAGGCGATATATCTCAGAAACCTGTCAGATCCCCACCCCAAAACCATATATATTCTTGTTTCTTATGATAAGATGCATTCAGTGACACCAACCTGGGGGTCTTCTGGGATGTGCCCGGGCTCCACTCCATAAAAGGCCCAAATTTCCAGAAACCGTTCAGATCCCAACTCCTTATCCATATATATTCTTGTTCTTTATGATAAGACGCATTCATTGATTCCAACCTAGGGGTCTTCAGGGGTGTGCCGGGGCCATGCCCCACCCTGCCACTTCATAAATGGCTATAAATCTCAGAAACCTATCAGATTCCCACCCCTAAACCATATATATTCTTGTTTCTTATGATAAAATGGATTCAGAGACACCAACCTGGGGGTCTCTTGGGATGTGCCCGGGCCATTCCCCACCCCCTCCACTTCATAAAAGGCCCAATATCTCAGAAACCGTTAAGACCCCCACCCATAAACCGTACATTTTCTTGTTCCTTATGATAAGATGCATTCAATGATAACAAATTGGGCTCTGTTGGGTCATCTCCCACCACGCCACTTCATAAAAGGCCTAATATTTCAGATACAGAGTCCACATGGAATGGGGGTTCATTTGGGAGACTTGAATTTAATCAATAAATTAAAACCATACATGGCTGCCAGTGGGCAGTGCCCGTCTGAGCTCTTGTGAGCATCGTGGCCCATGGGCCTCTTGTTTAGTTATCTCCCTGGCAGTATAATCTTGTGATGGCCATAGCGGTAATACTTTTGGGTGTTCGAACTGCTAGGGTGTTCGAACTAATTGGTCACCTACCGGTAAATGACCAATCAATTCGAACAGCAAAAAAATAAATACTGATCCGGCTGTTCGAATTATTAGAAAATATCAGATCAAAATATTTTGCTGGTTTAATTTTGGTGCACTTTCTATTGGTGAACAATCTTCTGAAGGCCATATTGGCTTTTGGTCGGGGGATTTGCCATCTCTTCCGATGGCTATTTTTAAACTCATTGAGGTAAAGGGATAAAATGCTCTGCATAGCCTCGCATTTTATCCCTTTTCCGCATAGCCTCGCATTTTATTCCTTTTCCTCAACTTGTTTAATAAATTCAATAATACATGAACACTCATGTAGGATCCTCTATATAAACTTTGCGAGCTACTTGTACCATCTTTGTGAGTCATTTCTAACCAAAATGCACATTCAACATTTTCTATCATAATTAAAAATAAAGCACTAACAGTATTGCTGGGTTGATTGTCTCTGAAACTGAGAATTAGAAACAATGAAGATATCGAACACCCGGAGTTGTGGCTTCTGATCTGGGTCAACACTGTTTGCGTAGCCCAACACACAAGTCCAGTTCAAAGCCTCTTTACACACACTCTGACCTCACAATTGTTACCTGGGGCCAGTTGTTCAAAGCATTGTTAGCTTAACGAGCTCGTTAGTGGTCATATTGCTAACTGTTCTAGCAAGTTTAATATTTAAAATTTTGTTATTTTTGCTGAAAAAATGTGAGCAGCTTTTGCATCTGCAAAAGCTGCTCACATTTTTTCAGCAAAAATATTAGCATTTTTGCCATATTTAATGATCAAAGATTTATCGATACGTTAACTAACGACGTCGTTAGTTTTGAACAACTGGCCCCTGGATTTCATACAAATCAGTGATACATGTAGTCACATGGACATCATCAGTGCAAAGCTTATTTGCTTAGTAACTTTGGGTCGATTGACAAACAATCAACCCCAAAAAAGTATATAACATTTTCACCACCATTTTCCTCTTGTTAGAGTGGCATTATGATAAGGCAAGGTGTTCATCTGATTGGCATATGAAGGGGAACAGATATACTTTCAGGGAGGCAACATAAAATATTTTTGTCTCCCCTTTCAGTAGGGGTCAGCTCCTTAGGAACAGTTTCTTTCTTATCAAGAGGAGACTCATTTTATTGAGGAGCAGTTAATTGTAAAGCAAACAGAAAGTCAGTTGTCTCCCATGTGAAAAATGGCGGGAAAACATGTGGGCTGATCCACTTCCTTTAATATTTTCATACTAGTTCCCTTTTAAATCTTAAGATGCCAAGAAACATTGCATCTGAAAATGTTCGTTTATCTCTACTGCTGCATATTCTTTCAAACTTTTCAAATCTGCTTTAACATACATGCAAATAGTGTGGACCCTGCTCAGACTGCTCCTGGAAAAAATGTCTGTCATGTGCTGCCATCCTTCTTGCAAACTTTTCATACCTAATTTTGCATACAAGCAAATAGTGTGGACCCTGATCAGACTGCTAAAGAAAATGTCTGAATGTGTTGTCTGCTACATATTCCAAACTTTTCAAACCTAATTTTGCATTCAGACAAAGAGTGTGGACCCAGATCAGACTGCTCCAGTTTGATCTGATCGGCCCTGATAGCTCAGTTGGTAGAGTGACCGCTCCGGGGAACGGGAGGTCACATGTTCGACCCCGGGCCGGGACATACCAAAGTCGTTAAAAATGGTACTAGCTGCTCCTCGCTTGGCACTCAGATTTATGGGGTAGAGCTAGGACTGGTCAACCCAGTGTCAGGATAATGTGACTGGGTGTGGTATCATGTAACGTGTCTGGGACATGATACTTCAGTTAGGCAGCACTATAAAAGTGACCATTGAGCTCCCTGTCGCAACCAGACACCGTCGTGATATGACTGAAAAATTGTTGAAAGCAACGTTAAACCTGAATTCACACACACAGAGTTTGATCTGAGTCCACAATTACCAGCAGACAACAAAGCAGATGACAATTGTTGTTATTGGCATCTTAAGGGCTATCCCCATCACGACTTTCAAAGTTTTTTTTTTTTTTTTCTTATTTTTGAGAGAAAAGATGGTTTGGCATTACATATGAATCGCATATGAATCATCTGAGCAGATAATTCCCATGTAATATCAAACCTTATTTGAGCCCCGCCAAGCGAATTTGGGTCTTCGAGCATTCCGTCATGACAAATTTTAACTGTGCATGCCCAGCCATTCAGAGGGGCCACGGATATGGCTTTCTGTCTGAAGGTTCCTCTTGATTCACTGCTTGTATGAGCGAGCAGCGAAGGTTCTGGCGAGACTGCGCGGATGCATAGGCGATAAGTACCAAAATCGCTTGGGGGGGCCCATTTTATCTGAACAAGAAAGCAGTCTGAGGGACAGCCAAATCGCCCACCGCACTTTGTATCAAGGCTCAACCTTGTGACCTTCACCTGTGACCTTGACCTTGAGTTGGGATGGTTTATTTATGGTTCTGCACATCAGCTCACTGTGGGATATATTTCACAAAAGTTTAATGAAAATCCTTCCAGGGGTAAAGGAGATATAGAACGGACACAAATTCCAAGTTTCAAACTCATGACCTTCACCTGTGACATTGACCTTGAGTTGGCATGGTTTATTTATGGGTTCTGCACATCAGCTCATTGAGGGTGATATTTGACTAAAGTTTAATGAAAATCCTTTCAGGGGTAAAGGAGATATGGAACGGACACAAAATTCAAAGTTTCAAACTCGTGACCTTCAAATGTGACCTTGAGTTGGCATGGTTTACTTATGTCTTATGCACAACAGCTCACTGAGGGGGACATTTGACCGACGTTTAATGAAAATCCTTTGAAGGGTAAAGGAGTTATGGAACGGACACAAAATTCAAAGTTTCAAACTTGTGACCTTCCAAGGTGACCTTGACCTGGTGTCGACATGATTCATTAATGGGCTCTGCACATGAGCTCACTGAGGGGGATAATTGACCAAAGTTTAATGAGAATCCTTTGACGGGTAAAGAAGATACGGAACGGACAAAAAATTCAAAGTTTTAAACTTGTGACCTTCAAATGTGACCTTGACCTTGAGTTGGCATGGTTCATTTATGGGTTCTGCACATCAGCTCACTGAGGCGGATATTTGACCAAAGCTTAATGAAAATCCTTTAAAGGGTAAAGGAGATATGGAACAGACACAAAAATCAAACTTTTAAATTCTTGACCTTCAAGTGTGACCTTGACCATGAGTCAGCATGGTTCATTTATGGGATCTGCACATGAGCTCACTGAGAACAATATTTGACCAAAGTTTAATGAAAATCCTTCCAAGGGTGAAAGGAGTTACGGAACAGTCAAAAAATTCAAAATTTTAAAATTGTGACCTTCAACTGTGACATTGACCTTGAATCGGCATGGTTCATTTATGGGTTCTGCACATCAGCTCACCGAGAAGAATAATTGACCAAAGTTTAATGAAAATCTATCAAAGGGTTTAGGAGATATGGAGCGAACAAGAAAGTGTTACGGACAGACAGAAGGACAGATGGACAGACGAAGGCTTCGCGGCGGGGGATTAAAAAACAAATATAAAATATTATCATTTGCTCTAGAATTTTCCTTGTTGCATTAAGGTTAAAAGGGGAAAAATTCTTTTGCCCTTATCAGTAATGTAAGACTTGAAATGTCCAAGATTCAGCAACCCAAAAATGAAAAAAGACACTTCTTCATCTTTACTTGTAACATGCTAATCACATCAGTGGTCATCTGCTTTGTTGTCTACTGGTTACTTTAACCCTTTGTTTTGTTTGTTTGATTTGAGGTTTAACGTCCCCCTCAACACTGTAAAGGTCATTTTGGAGACGTTGCTCCCAATTTTGTGGGACTTTTACCCCACATTGAGATGAAATGACATCTCAAGCCCTGTCGCCCAATGAAACCAATAGTGTTTATTAGCATGGACGGTCCGCCTCGCACCGCGGTTCCTGGACAGGCTGAGATCCTCTAAGTGGTTTACCAGTACTAGTGTGCGGGCCGGATTCAGCTCTGCGTGGAAGCATCATGCAGCCCCTATGGGCGGGGGCTTTTTAACCCCTGGTATGCTGGTGGACTCTTCCATTCCTTTATGTTGGACAAGTCCATTTGTCATTTAAGGGGTGTCAGGCCTATTTTTTTTTTTTTTTTTTTCGTCTTTATTCTATATTTGACAGAAAATTCTGTTAGCAAATAGTGTAGGCCCTGATCAGACGCCACATTCTGCGGCATCTGATCTGGGCCTGCACTGTTCGCCAAGGAACCCCTTAAGGGGTTTCTGGCATACACTGGGTTAATAGTCATTGTTGCAAACAGTGTAGGCACTGATCAGACTGCTTGAGGGGATCAGGGTACTCACAGTTTGCCTGTATAAGCAAAAATAAATTTGAAAATTTTGCAAGAAGATGCAGCAGACGACGTAAACAGAAGACATTTTCAGATGCCGTTTTTCTTGTTATTCTAAGGGTTATCTTGTACAGTGTGATGTGATAAGCACTTTGGAACAGATTTTCTTGCACACCAGACAAGGAAATCCGTGATTTTACCCTGGGATAGAAATGTATGTTCTGACCCTGGTGTTCCGACCCAGGCAACTAACATAAATGCGCTTCAATTCTATTCAACTGCCGGAACTACTTCCGCACTACTTTTATTTTGTAAACAATATACATGTGTGAGCTGTCAAAACTAACCGGAGGTGTTGTGCAAGAAAAAGAATCCAATATGGGGTTCTGTTGTAGATGGGCGTTTCCAACCCTCGGGATGACCGTGCTGAGCAGAACCTCGGCTTAGCCTCGGTTCCGCTCAGCACGGTCATCCCTCGGGTTGGAAACGCTAATCTACAATAGAACCCCATATCAGATTCTTATAATATCAGTGAAACTGATAAAGATAAACCCTATTTGTGCCATGGAATTTTTAGTGACAATACTATTTTTATTTTAAATTTATCAGCAAAAATAAGGTTGGTCATTTTATGTGAATCATCTCACATATAATGCCAAGCCTTATTTTCTCTGGCAAATAAGAAGAAAAAAAAAATATTGGAAAAAAAAAAAAAAAAGGCAACGCAAGCATAGCATCCCCTTGCAACAACATACCATTCATCAACATCTAAATCCAATATGAATATGTTACATATTAGACACTTTAGATTACCTTATCCTGTTCACAAGGTTTTTAAGGTCAAGTTCATTGACCTTTGACCTAGAAAATCAATAGAGTTCATCGTCTTTCCATGGGGAACATTTGTGGAAGGTTTGAAGCTTCTACAAGGATAACTGTGTCTTCTATCCTGTTCACAAGGTTTTTAAGGTCAAGTTCAATGTGACCTTGACCTTTGACCTCAAAATCAATAGGGTTCATTCTCTTTCCATGATGAACATTTGTGGAAGGTTTGTAGCTTCTATGAGGATAACCGTGTCTTCTAACCTGTTCACAAGGTTTTTAAGGTCAAGTTCATTGTGACCCTGACCTTTGACCTTGAAAATCAATAGGGTTCATTGTCTTTCCATGGGGAACATTTGTGGAAGGTTTGAAGATTCTAGGATGATCCATTTGTCTTCTATCCTAGTCACAAGGTTTTTAATGTCAAGGCCATTGTGACCTTGACCTTTAACCTTGAAAATCAATAGGGTCATTGTCTTTCCATGGGGAACATTTTTGGAAGGTTTGAAGTTTCTTCAATGAAAACTTTGTCTTCTATCGTGTTCACAAGGTTCCATACGGACATGCACACTAACACTAACACGGATGCACGGCACCGATGCTATATCCCTGTCACAACGTTGTTGCGAGGGGATAAAAAAACGTTGCGAGGGGATAAAAAAAAAACATCTGAAAATGTTCTGATTGGCAGTTTTAAGGGTTATATATACATTTATAGAGGGTGAACAATTTTGTATAAATTTGTTTCATGACAAAGAAATTATGCATGACTATTGATGTTTTGTATCTGTTAAAGAGTGATCATGTAAATATTGTTTAATATTGAAAAATTTGTCAGGTTGGGCTGAGTAGCAGAGGAGCCATTATACAACGTTATATTGTTGAATACACCAAAACTTTAATGGCAGAATTGTTTAACTGTGGCTGTTTCTAATTCATTCTTCATGCTCAAATAAAAAAATACCATGACCACAGATATCAATGTTTGGGATAAATTAGGGAAAGTTTTCTTATATTTATTTTGAAAATATATGTTGCGTGTACAGATTAGAATTGTCTTGATCAGGTGCTTGTAATGAGTACACATTACATCTTTATTTTAAGGGGAATGGATACACCTTCAGGGGAGGCAACTCCTTCAAAAGTGCTTTTGTCTCCCATGTCAAAAGGGCTCAACTCATAAAGGAAAGAATTTGCTCCTGAGGACTCAACTCATAAAGGAAAGAATTTGCTCCTGAGGAGCAAATTCTTTCCATTATGAGTAGACTCTTTTTCATTGTGGCAGGGCTTACAGAAAAGCGAACAGGAAGTCACAGTAGTTGTTCCATACTTTGAAAACTGGTGGAAAAATCTGCCCCTTAAAGAAAATGGAGAATGCATGCCTATTCTGTCTGCGCTATGATTAATCTCGAACAGATTGTTATGGTCCCAACATTTGAAGTTCAACTACAGGTATGCGTGGTTACAGGTACCATAAAACAGTAAAACTCCTAAAAATTCGGACACCTTACAGACTTGCTATAATTGTCCTAAAATTTTATCAGTTTGTTTCACGATCCAGCAAGGAGTCCAAAAGAGGAAGACAGAATGGCAAATAGTATAGACCCTGATCAGACAGGAGTAGTCTGATCTGGGTCTGAACTGTTCACTTTGGCCTATCTGTCCAAATAGTTAGGATCATTTGGGCATTTATTTTGGTTGGGAGCTATGTCTTATGTGCTATGTGCATCTAAAGAGATCAGTTGAATATTACAAACGTATTAATGAACATATTTTCTGACAAGGACTGATCCCTGCTAGAATTTCACATGTGGGTGGTCAGGGATATAAATTAACAATTAATTATTGAACTATTTTGTAAAATGGGAGTTAATTGGAGGTGTGTTTTTGTCTAAAGTGACTCAGAACCACAATGTTTGATATCAGCTTAAAAATGTTCAAATATTGCAACTGACAATAATGATACCTATTAATTGTCAAGGGAAATTGGAACAGCTGACAGATTTTTCTGCCATTTTTCAAAGGGAGACAACTTTCAGGACTTCCTGTTCACTTTTCTATAAGCCCTGTCCCACTGGAAAAGGTGTCTACTCTTAAAGGAAAGAATTTGCTTCTGAGGAGCAAATTCTTTCCTTTAAAAGTTGACCCCTATTGACATGGGATTTGCAGGAATTGCCTCCCCTGAAGGTGTATCCATTCGCCTTAAAGCAAAATAATTTCTCGCGTATACATACATGTATAACCTTGATTTATTTCATCTGTTTCTTAGCCCAATCTGGTGATTACAAAACATGCAAATAAATTTGAAAACAGTAAAATGTATTTATCCTGATTTCATCCTTTTATACAGCCAACGCTCGTTATAACGACAATTTCTGTTGAAAGAATGCTTTGCTCAAGCTTAGCCTTGGTTCCGATCAATTGGTGGGCTTCCTTTCAGTGGGAAATGTGTGTCTCAAATCCATAGTCATGAAAGAATCTTCAAGATACAAATGTAATTATGTCCCCCCACACGAAAGGGAGGGGGACATATTGGTTTTGGTGTGGTCGGCGTCAGCGTCTGCGTTGGCGTTGCCTCTTGTCTGCACTCTATCTCCTGAATGCATGGATGGATTTTTATTAAACTTACACAGATACACCATTGGGAGGGGGGAAAGTACTGATTAGATTTTGATGACCTTGACCTAATTTTCAAGGTCACAGGGCTGAAACCATTGTCAAATTTTAGACCAAAAAAGCTTGTCTGCACTCTAACTCCTGAACCAATGGAAGGATTTGGTTCATACTTGATACATTATATCAGTGGGATGGTCTTAAGAACTGATTAGCTTTTGGTGACCTTGACCTAATTTTCAAGGTCACAACGGGAGTTAGACTTTTAAAAATTGGCTTGTCTGCACTCTTTCTCCTGAACCAGTGGATGAATTTTGTTCAAACTTGGTACATTATATCAGTGGGCTGGTCTTAAGAACTGATTAGATGTTGGTGACCTTGACCTAATTTTCAAGGTCACCACGGGACTTAGAGTGCAGACAAGGCAATTTTCAACAGTCTATCTCCTGAACCAGTGGATGGATTTGGTTCAAACTAGGTACATTATATCAGTGAGCTGATCTTAAGAACTGATTAGATTTTGGTGACCTTGACCTAATTTTCAAGGTCACAGGGCTGAAACCATTGTCAAATTTTAGACCAAAAAAGCTTGTCTGCACTCTAACTCCTGAACCAATGGAAGGATTTGGTTCATACTTGATACATTATATCAGTGGGATGGTCTTAAGAACTGATTAGCTTTTGGTGACCTTGACCTAATTTGATTTGGTTTTGTGACCAAGTCCTCATTTTCCCGGTAAAAGCAGAATTTGAAATAATGAGTGTGGTGGGGGGACATCTGTTTTCTTAGAAAACAATTCTAGTAGATATTTGTTAGAATCGCCTCATGTCTAACATTTAATTCGTTTCTTGGGAGTAAATAAAGGTGAGAAGGCCCTTAATTTTCTGTCTTACTCCTTACTGGAATTCTTTATAATGGCGAATTCCTTATCACGGCATCATATAGGGCAACAAATACTGTCGTTATAACTAGGGTCCTCTGTATTTGCATTCTCAGTGCATTTATAGGAAAGTCATGTATCACTATTTGGATGTAGTGGGCAGTATTTACCCTAATTATACCCCCGGCAAAGTATGCTATGGGGGTATAACGTTTTCTTCCTGCCGTTCGTCAGTTCATCCATCCATCCGTCTGTCTGTCCATCCATCCTTCCATTCGTGTGTCGGTCTGTCCATCCGTTAACATTTTGGTTAAAGTTTTGCGTCAAAAGTTTCTAAAAGATTGTATCTTCTGAGCCCTTTGATAGATTTAGATGATACTTACACTGAAGTTACATACTGGTCTAAAAATTTCATTGATGCATGTCCCACCCACCACAGTGACCTTGAGGTCAAGGTCACAGACAGAAATTTTACATTTGGTTAAAGTTTTATGACAAAGTTTATAGATGCCTGTATGTTCTTAACTCTTAGACAAATTCAGTTTATACTTGCATCAATGTACCAGTCCAAACATTTCGTGATGTGTGTCCCTTCCCCAAACTATGGTGACCTTGACCTCAAGGTCACGGACTTAGAAATTTTACATTTGGTTAAAGTTTTACGACAAAGTTTATAGATGCCTGTATGTTCTAAACTAAGACAAATTCAATTGATGCTTGCATCGATGTTACATACCCGTCCAAAGATTTCATTGATGCATACCCCACCCTGCTGCTTCAGTAACATTGATACCCCCACCCCTTCAGTAACTTGTTATTTGGACACCAACGAGCCATAAAAACGGTGTTAGCAAACAGCGTAAACCCAGACCATACTGCTCCCACAGAAGCAGTCTGATCATGGTCTACACATTGCCACTGAATGAAAGTATTTTGGACTAAAATATATGATTGATTAGTTTTCATCACACTGTAAGATTTGGGGTAAATATGGCAGTTTTTGGCTTCGCACAATCATTTTTGGCTTTGAAACATCAATTACAGTACTCAAACATCACATATACAGAAAGTGATGTCAATATAAACCATGGTTCTCTACAATGTAACGTGATCATGGTTCTCCACAATGTAATGTGATCATGGTTCTCCACAATGTAATGTGATCATGGTTCTCCACAATGTAATGTGATCATGGTTCTCCACAATGTAACGTGATCATGGTTCTCCACAATGTGATTAATGAGTAATGGTAAACTGCTTGTAGGCTTTAAGATTTGGGGTAAATATGGCAGTTTTTGGCTTCGCAACATCAATTTTGGCTTTGAAACATCAAATACAGTACTCAAACATCAAATATACGGAAAGTGATGTCAATATAAACCATGGTTCTCCACAATGTAACGTGATCATGGTTCTCCACAATGTAATGTGATCATGGTTCTCCACAATGTAACATGATCATGGTTCTCCACAATGTAATGAGTAATGGTAAACTGCTTGTAGGCTTTAAGCCTGCCTAGGAAAAGTGGTGCATTGGACTGTCCATCACATAAACCCTATTGGTTTCTTTGGGCGGAAGGGCTCGAGATGTCATTTCATCTTAGTGTCGGGTAAAAGTCCCACAAAACTGGAAGTAACATCTCCAAAATGACCTATACAGTGTTGATGGGGACGTTAAACCTCAAACATAATCCACGTGATTGGACATTCATGATTGTAGTGTGTTTGAACATCACTGATGCTGTTCCACTGTCAACAGAAAACTCAAGGTAATGTTTCTCAGCTTCAATTTTCATCTTGTAACAGAATTTCTGTCAAATAGATATATTTTGCGTTAACAGCAGTCAACAGTATTTAGTTTGTATCAAGCTAGTCAGTTTACATGTATCTAACCGCAGAGGACAAACTTATACATACACCAGTACATTGCCCATTGGACAACTTGACAAGAAGCTTCCTCAATCAGAGTGTAACTGCAATCAGTTTCCACAAAAAAAATGTTGCATACCTCATAGTTTCCTATCCCCTTTATAACTGATACCATTGCAGATATTTTCATGAAACTCCACAGTTATGTAAAGCACCATGAGACGACATGCAGAACATATGAATCGTAACTCTGATTTTCCGACTTTTGGAGTTATTGCCCTTTGAACATTGAACATAGCCATTTCCATCATAGTTCCGTGTCCGCTCCATAAATCTGATACCATTCAAGATATTTTCACAAAACTTCATAGATATGTAGAGCACCATGAGACGATGTGCAGAACATATGAAATCTAACTCTGATTTTCTTAATTTTGGAGTTATTGCCCTTTGAACATTGACCTATCATATAGTTGTGTCTTTGCCAGAACTCTGATACTCTGATACCATTTGAGATCTTTTCATGAAACTTCATAGATATGTAGAGCACTATGAGACGCCCTTCAGAACATATAAACCGTTATTTTGATTTTCCTACTTCTGGAGTTATTGCCCCTTGAACACAGCATAGCCATGTCTATCATGAAGCACTATATGAATGATTCTGGCTAAACTTGCATGGTTACATCACTAGGATAGGGGAAAACATCTGTTAGATTTTGATAACCTTGACCTTATTTTCAAGGGGACAGGCCCCCAAAAACTCACCCTATCTCGTGGACAAATAAATGAAATTTAGTCAAACTTGAACAATATATAATTGCAACTGACCAAAGATCTGATTAGATTTTGGGAACCTTGACCTTATTTCCAAAGGCACAGGCCCCATAGCTGTCAATTTTGGTTTGTCTGCACCCTATCTGGAATGAATATATGACATTTGGTCAAACTTTGTACATTATATCACTGCAACCTACCAAAGATTCTGGTGGCCTTGACCTTATTTTCAAGGTCACAGGCCCCCAAAAACTGTCAATTTTTGGGCCAGAAATGGCTTGTCTGCACCCTTTCACATGAACAAATCATTTAAATTTGGTCAAACTTAGTACAAGTTTATTGTTCTTTGAACATTAAAAGTAACAGTTTCTGTAATATATTTCGGTGAACTATTTTGTGATGTTTTCCGTTAACGTCACACATAAGGGGTTCTGACGAAAATAAGAACAGTAATTCTGGTTTTCTTCCTTTTGGAGCTTTGGCCCTTTGATTATTGAAACTAGTCATCTCAGTCATGTATTCATGTCAACTTTATTTAGAGAAAGACTAATGCATCTTCACTGTCAGTGTTATGGCACTTGCTTGATGTAAATGTAGTGGTGGGGCATGATGCAGTGCTTGCAGTGCTTTTATTTTCTACTGTTATTATGATCAGTCATATTTGACCATTACTCGCAAGTATACATACCATGCACTCCTGGGGCCAGTTGTTCAAAACTAACCACATCGTTAGTTAACGTATCGTTAAAATTTTGATCATTAAATATGGCAAATATGCTGAAATTTTTTCTGAAAAATGTGAGCAGCTTTTGCAGATGCAAAAGCTGCTCACATTTTTCAGGAAAAATACCAAATTTTCGATATTGTACTTGCTAGCAGAGTTAACAACATGACCACTAACGAGCTCGTTAAGCTTACGATGCTTTGAACAACATGCCCCTGATTTGCAGGATAAAAGCCTACACAGTAATCCTGTAATTTATCCCACACTGGAGATGATTCTGCCTTCACAGGGGGCCTCCAGATAAAATTGGTGTACTTTGTCGCATCCATGCCTACAAATGGAACCTATGGAGTATGTTTGGACACCGAAATTTTATCCCTGCTGCTGGGAATCAGACCCGGGATCTCTAGCATTTACCACTGAACTACCATGCTCCTAAGTCTATTATGAGATGCAGTTTTGCAATGAAGGTTCAGAGGTTTTTTTCTCCAGGTCTTTCACCAATTTCTGATTAACGACTGGCTGAATATTAGTGCAATAATTCTGATTAGGCCATAAACCCAATTCAATATAATTTTTAATAAAGAACTGAAAGAATTTAGTCAGAAAGCACTGATTATCTCCAGTTCAATGGTCCACTCAACATTATTAATGCCATATGTGAGTGAGCGTTTTGAGTTTTACATCCCACCAACAGCTCAGGTCATACGGAAACGGGACCTCAGTTTAAAGACTCATCCAAAAGTCTGGAGAAGCCTGGGATCGATCCTGTGGCCCCTGGTTTACAAGGCGAGTAGCGTAACCACTGCACAATGGAGACTTCTAAATGCCATATGTAGCCAGTCAAGTGTTACGGACAGACGGATGGACGCTTCGCAGCAGGGGATTAACAAGCTTGTTAGTGGTCCACTTGTTAACTGTTCAAGTAAGTACATCTAATAGTGGTATTTTTACTGAAAAAAAAATGGAGCAGCTTTTGCATCTGCAAAAGCTGCTCACATTTTTTCAGCAACATTATTAACATTCTTGCTATATTGAATGATCAAAATTTTAGCCATATATAAACAAACCATGTCGTTAGTTTTGGACAACTGGCCCGATCTTGCTGAGTCAAGAATGCTTTGAAGAACTGGGCCTGATCACCAGTCAGTGGTGAGTCTGACCAAACCCCTGGGCCAGGTTTTGGTTTTACAGCCCTTTCAAAATTATCTCACTTATATCTAGCCAATCTTTAATCAGAGGTAGGTGGAAAACGGAGAAAAACCACCTGACCTATGGTGGCGGAACTTGGTGTCAAACATGTGGCCAGATTGAGGCTAAAACTACAGCGATGAGACGTTAATGATTCAGAGTCGGCGCTCTTACACATTTGGCCATGGAGGCCCATACTGGACCTGGTACCTACCAGAAAACATTCCAATAAATTAAATTAGCATTGTCATGACAAAACCTAAGTTTGCCATTGTAGGAATGAATTTCAGTTTTGTGGATTTTGTCAATGGGAAAACTCTGGCAAATCACAAACTTAGCATAAAGCCCGGCGACGGGCTCTATGCTAAATTTGTGAGTAATTTGCCATACTTTACACATGAATAAAATTCATAAAAATGCACCATGAAGAGTGACCTGACCTGAGGTAGTAAATATTTTTCATGCTCAACTCGCTTGAGCATCAAATTTGTCCTGCTCACAAATTTTAAAATGCCAACAATTGTTGGCATTTTAAAATTTGTGAGCAGGACAAATAACATTATCTTCTATATGAGAAAGAAAAATCGCTCAACTTCTTAGTATTTTAATTTTTATGAGCACCATAAGTTTCATGCTCAGCTGAGTTGAGCATGAAAAAAGTTTTATAACCTCTGGGCCTGACCTGAGGTTGTAAATTTTTTTCGTGCTCAACTCGCTTGAGCATCAAATTTGCAATGCTCATAATTAGAAACTATCGAGACTTTTATCTTGCTCATTCCAGCAGACAATGGTGTTTTCCTTCTCATAAATGTTAAAATGCAAACTATTGAAATTTATAAGCAGCAAAAAGTTCATGCTCTCCATTATGTTACAAAGTCCGGGAAATTAATGCTCCCTAAACCCCACTTTATACAGAGAAAACTGGGGTTTACTGGGGTACCTATTAATTTTCTAATTTCTGCTCCAAGACATAGGTTGTGGGTACTCGATAGAACCGCCTCAATGTTGTGGTTCTAATAAACATTTACAGTATAAATAAGAAAAATACCACTGGTTATCATCAGATACGAAGCCATTTTGGCGATGTGAAAAATGCACTTTGACCTTGGGCCCCGATCTAAAAGAACAAATCAGAATTATACTATTTACTTACATATTAATACATCAACCATTTCAAGTGGCATGAATAAACTAGACAGAATGATACTTTAACTCCTGTCATGCCGAATAAATTAATTTAGCCGCAATCAAACCCATATAATTTCCAACAAATTGACAAACTGAATGTCAAACAGTGTAGACACTGATCTGTATATTCTGGTGTAGCGGGACAAGGGTTCACCGTTAAGACAACCAAGAAAAACTACATCTGAAAATGTTGTCTGCTTATGTCATCTGCTAAATTTCTTTGCAAACTTTTTTAAAAATATTTTTCATACAGGCAAACAGTGTGGACCCAAATCAGACTACTCCTATTTAGTCTGATCTGGTTCCACACTGTTTGCAAAAAATTACTTTTAAGTTAACCAGCAGACATCAAAGCAGATGACAATTGTTGTGTAAGGCATTTTATGGCTTAAATTATTAAAACTTCTTTACAACTGAGTTGAAACATCATGCTAGATTCCATTTTCATAATTAAAAAAAAAAAAATAGGCTGGCTGACAAGTAAAATTGAACATTTCCATCCAAAAAAGTGTTTTAAGCCTCAATATGAATTGCCATAGATTCAAAAGGACAATTATATTTTTACTAGGCCGACTTTGGAAATAACTGGTATAATCTAAATAATCACTCTCATCTTGATATACAGGCGAACCTCGGTATTTCAAACTTGCATATCTCGATAGAACCACTTATGTCGAAGTGATCTTCCATTCCCGAGCATTTTCCCTATATATTTATTGCATTTCAACCCCGTTTGTGTCGAACTCGGTTAACATGAAGACTCGGTTATTTCGAAGAGATTTTCTATTCCCCAAAAGCAGTTTGCCATAATATTTACTACCGCTTGTGTCGAAGTCAAAATTTTTGGCCGAAAACATGAACCGGCGCCATTAAAATGTGTTGTCAATCACCAACGGTCACGTAAATTCCTAAGTTTGACAGTACAAAAGTCTTACAAATGAGTTGATAAATGAAAGGAATTTTAAATCGAAGAAATTTACCTTTCATTGATCGATCAATATCCTTTATCTGAGAACAGATTAATCAATTATTGCAAACAATGTCAGATTAATGAGTGTAATTGATGCCGACATACTGATCAGCTGTTGTGTAGACTAATTGACCTCGATTGTTTTGTGTATATGTCATAGGTGAATAGAATAGAATAGGTGTGTTCGATTCGAGCTTTCGAGCAATTAGCGGCGTCTTTGATATTTAATAAACTGAGCACTGTTAAGCGGCGTCCTTTGGTGAGAGGGGGTTAAAAATAGGCTTTAATTTGTTTGGAAACTGTCTGAAATTAGTGTTATAAATGAATAACTCATACAGAAGATAGTTAATGCGATTTTATCGCATGTTCAATATCATTCGTTATAAAACCTTTATGATGTCTGCGCTGTCTTATGCCGAGCAATCTAATGAAGGACCCGGGTCTGGCCCTGGGGGGATAGTTAGATCGGTGAACTTTACTCCTGTTGCTGAGCAATCCAGCCAAGGACCCGTCTCCGGGGGGATAACTGGATCAGCAAGGAAAGGGGTGAAGAGAAAATTAGACAAGTCGCTGGAGCTGAAATACGAAGTGTTGATGGAGGTTGAGAAGGGGCTTCGATCCAAGAAACAGATCGCCGACCACTATGGACTGGCCCAGAGCACCTTATCTACGTGGGTGAAGAATGCTGACAACATAAAGAATGCCTTCCTGAATGGTGAATTCACGTTTTTCCGTGTCGCAAACGAACATGTACATTGTAGTTATGCTGATTCTACATGGGTTCCCAGTGTCTACATGTATATTGATGACGTCACGGTTTGCCTATCTCGAACTTCGGATAACTCGAAGTAGTATCTCCAGTCCCTTGGAATTTGACATAAAGGGGTTCGCCTGTATAGTGTCTGACATTCTGTTTATTTCATTTTTTTAAACACACATTTTTCCATGCAACTTACTTGCTTAAAGGCCATGTTTGTTTGCATTGGAGTTTGACGGCCCAGTCAACACTATTTAGGTCATTTTTGAGCCTGTCAGTTAACCTATCCAGGCTTATACAGAAGCGGTAAACTAGTACAGTGCACATTCTATAGCCAGAAACTGACAACTGCCCTTCTTGAATCAGTGGAAATAAGCCATGTTTAACCCATTGTATACAAGTAGACCCTTCCATTGCTATATGTTGGACAAGTCCATTTGTTGTTTAAGCGGTGGCTACTCTATTTTTTTTTTTCATTTTTATTCAATTTTTGACGGAAAATTCTGTTAGCAAATAGTGCAGGCCCTAATCAGACGATGGCGCATTTTGCAGGGTGTGATCTGGGCCTGAGCTGTTTGCTATGGTACCCTTTAGGGGATTCCCGCATGCAATGGGTTAAAGCACAGGCACAAACATCAACCCATTTTGTACCAAATGGATTCTTCCTCATATATAACAGGGGTCTATTTTAAAATCAGGGTGACAGGTTTTGTTTTCTTCAACATCTATTTGGAAAATGCCTAAACTTTTTGCAATCAGTTTTAGGCCCTGATCAGAAGCCGCAGTCTATGGCATCTGATCTGGGCTTGCACTGTTTGCCAGTATCCCATTTTGGGGTTTCCAGAACGAAATAGGTTAAGTTAGATTGATTAGCATGTTCATCTGCACTGGCTAATCTGAGCATATGTTAGCCACAAGCAAAGTGTCCAAACAGCCAGACTGACTTTGAACATGTCAGGATTTTTTTTCAAATGCAGACATATATGAGCCAACACATGATAAAACCTACAAGTAGACACAAGCGACCAACAAAGACTTATCTGTCTGCACATCTACCCATTATGGCAAGTAGCCTGTATCTCTCTTTGGATTGACTGGAGGCTATGGAAGGTACATCCAGCTAGCAAAGGCTCTGATCAGGTTGCCCAGATATGCAGGTCTTTGCTGGTCATGTCTTATTGCAGGTTTTATCACTTACTCCCTCAAATGGTTGTGATCAAAATTTTTTGTTTGTTTGTTTTTTGTTTTGTTTCTTCATTTCAAAGTGGCTTTTTCCTTTTTCACATTCTAAATGGCATCTTCCACTTTCATGCTCTGAGTGGCTTTTTCTTTTCACATTCTAACTGGCATTTTACCCTTTCATGTGCTAAGTGGCATTTTGATTTTTCATGTTCTAAGTGGCATTTTCTATTTTCCCATTCTAAGTGACATTTTCCTCCTTCATATTCTAAAAGGCATTTTACTTTTTCAAGTTTTAAGTGGCATTTTAATCTTTAATGTTCTAAGTGGCATTTTTCTTTTCCATGTTCTAACAACACTTTATGACCTAAGGGGCGGAAGTCCCAGTTTAGCTCTCAGCTCATTGGCTTCCTGAATCTCTTGTTCATCCTTGGATGATTTATCTGACTTATCACGACGACTTCCATGCTCACGATGTCTGTCTCTGTGTCTGTCCTTGTGATGATCATCTTTATCCTTGTGTTCACGCTTGCTTTTGTGACTTTTGTGTTTTCTGAAATGGAAAATGAAGAAAAACTAGCCTAGTATGTCATGAAGTTTAACCCTGACAATGCCAATCACAAACAGTGTGGACCCATATCAGACTGCTCCTTTAGGAGCAGTCTGATCAGGGTCCACATTGTTGGCATGCCTGCAAAATGTTCAAAAAGTTTGCAAGAAGTTGCAGCACACAACATAAATAGACAAAATCTTGGCGACTTACGGAGTTAACAAAATCTACTGGAAAGTTTCCTAGTGAATTTTATTCAAATGATATTTTAGGTAACCAACGCACTTCCCAACGAGCTCATTCAGGTCTGAAAGTGTTTTTCCAATACTATATTGGCCTAAACTTTGAAGGAGTGAGTGAGTGTTTGAGTTTTACATCTCACCAACAGCTAAGGTCATGCGGAGACAGAACCTCGGTTTAAAGACTCATCTGAAAGTCTGGAGAAGCCCGGTATCTATCCTGCGACCCCTGGTTTACAAGGCGAGTAGCATAACCACTACACCGCGGAGACTTCAAACTTTGAAAGAATTTGGGGAGTCATTGAATAATAAATTCTATTCTTTATGCAAACTCTTTTTCCTCCCAAGAACAGCTGTTCACAATTTATGATATTGTTATTTACCATATTGTTAAAACTTTGATTTGGAAAACAAGTTAATGTTTTTGCTGCAAATGCAAAAGCTACTTAACCCTTGTCCTGCTGAATATTCATATATGCCACACCCACCACCGATTATAAACCAATCGGATTACTTGATGCAAATTATTGCAACAAATTCACAATCTGAATGGCAAACCATGTAGATCCTGATCAGATGGCTTCGTCAGAAGCAATCTGATCTGGATCTTCATTGTTTGGAAAGGCATATCCGAGCTCAGCAGGACAAGGGTTAACCCTCAACCTGCTGTTCACAATAACCCCTACCTTTGCAACCAGTGTAGCTCCAGATCAGATGGCTTCCATCTAATCAGGATCTATACTGTTTGTCATTCAGTTTGTGAATTTAAACAAAAACATTATACAGTAGAACTTGGCTCAAATACCGATGGCTCGTTTACCATGGATGAGTCGAACCCGTTCTTGAGCCCCTAGCGAAATCCTCTACATAAGAACTAGTGGGGGATAATTAAGGAGATTTTAGTCTTTTATCTTACAAATGTATGCTGTGTGTACTCATTAGAATCGCCTCAATGAGGCAATTCTAATGAGTACACACAGCATACATTTTTATTCTAGAACAACGAAAAGATATCCAAAAGTATCTCGTTATGCCACCTGGCTGTAACCATCAGTGGCTCGAACTACCCCTGTCTCGAACAGATTTTCGAAGTCCCAGTGGTGTTCGAGCCATTGAAGTTTGACTGTACACTGTTTGTCATTCAGTTTGTGAATTTGAACAAAAACATTATACCATGTAATCTGATTGGCTGATAATTAGAAATCGGTGTGGCTAACTAAAATATTCAGCGTGAAAAGGGATAGTTTCTTTTTTCAGCAAAATTATCTGTGTACTAGACATTGTTCTCCCTAGACTGTTTAATGTTTTGAACCCTAAGGAATTTGTTAAGCTAAAAATGCTTTCTACAACTGGGCCCTGGTCTTGAAAAGTGACATTACTTTTATGAGAATGAGTTCAATGGCTACACAATAAATCAAGCACTCCAGCAAGAGGGCTAAATTGGCCCTTAATTTGCTCACGTTAAATCAAGATGTTGCATAGCTTCTGGACATCATGTGGATCACAGACAGGCATCTTATTATTATTCCACGAAGTATAACTATTTTACTTATTTTGGCAAAAGGTTACCTAGGAAACGGCCCTGCAAAGTTTGAAAGAAATTGGCTTAAGAGTTCTGAAGTTGTCATTTGAAGATTTTTCTGCCAGTCATTTTGTTCATTTTAGAAAACAAGAGGGCCCAATGGCCCTATATCGCTCACCTGTGTACCAGAAAATCATTAGTGTAGGAGACCACTTGACATTGCTACATACTAAATATCTAAGCTCAGGCAAAGCGGTGTCCATGCTTATCAACCCTGCTGGTTTCATTGGGCGACAGGGCTTGAGATGTAATTTCATCTCAACACGGCACGGTTGGCAGGATTTATGTAGGCGACCATTTTGTGTTGCTATATACTAAATATCTAAGGTCTGTACTTCATGGTTTCAAAGAAGATGTTTGAAGCTTTTTCCATTATAAGTTTGTTGGAGTTTAGGGGCCACAGGATTTGGACACCAGGGGCATGATTGGCAGGATTCATGTAGGCGACCACTCGACATTGCTACATGCTAAATACCTAAGCTCTGGGACTTATGGTTTAAGAGAAGAAGATTTTTGAAGATTTTTTTCCCCATTTTAAGTTTGTTTTTTTTTTGTGTTTTTTTTTTTTTTTTTCATTATAAGGGCCCTGTGTTTTCAGAGAAGAAGATTTTTGAAGTTTCTCCAATTGTAAGTCTATGGAAGCTAAAGAGCTCTGTGGTGGGGCCAATTTGGATCCCAGGGGCATAACTGGCAGGATTCATGTAGGTGGCCACTTGACGTTGCTACATACTAAAAATCTAAGCTCTGGGCCTTATGGTTTAATAGAAGAAGATTTTTAAAGTTTTTTTCCATTATAAGTCTATTGAAGATGATGAGCTCGGGCGAGGCTAATTTTAACCCCAGGGGCAGGGTTAGCAGGATTTTTTAAGCTGGCTATTAATATGTTGCTAGATACTAAATATCTAAGTTCTGTGCTTCACAGTTTCTGAGAAAAGGATTTTTGAAGCTTTTTGCCATTATGAGTCTATGGGAGCTAAGGGGCCCCGGGGCGTGGCCCATTTGGACCCCAGGGGCATGATTAGCAGGAAATATGAAGGTGACCACTTGCCGTTGCTACATGCTAAATATCTAAGCTCTGGGCGCTGTGGTTTCAGAGAAGAAGATTTTTGAAGCTTTTTTTTTCCATTATGAGTCTATGGGAGCTAAGGGGCCCCGGGGTGTGGCCAATTTGGACCCCAGGGGCATGATTGGCAGGAATTATGTAGGTGACCACTTGCTGTTGCTACATGCCAAATATCTCAGCTCTGGGCCCTGTGGTTTCAGAGAAGAAGATTTTGAAGCTTTTTTCCGTTATGAGTCTATGGATGCTAAGGGGAACTGGGGCTTGGCCCATTTGGACCCCACGGGCATGATTGGCAGGATTTATGTAGGTGACCACTTGCCATTGCTACATGCTAAATATCTAAGCTCTGGGCCCTGTGGTTTCAGAGAAGAAAATTTTTGAAGTTTTTTTTTTCCATTATGAGTCTATAGGAGCTAAGGGGCCCCGGGGCATGGCCCTTTTGGACCCCAGGGGCATGATTGGCATGAATTATGTAGGTGACCACTTGCCGTTGCTATCTGCTAAATATCTAAGCTCTGGGCACTGTGGTTTCAGAGAAGAAGATTTTTTAACCTTTTTTCCATTATGAGTCTATGGGAGCAAAGGGGCCCCGGCGCGTGGCCCATTTGAAACCCAGGTGCATGATTAGCAGGAATTATGTAGGTGACCAATTGCCGTTGATACATGCTAAATATCTAAACTCTGGGCCCTGTGGTTTCTGAGATTTTTGAAGTTTTTTTTTTTCCATTATGAGTCTATGGGAGCTAAGGGACCCTGGGGCATGGCCCATTTGGACCCTAGGGGCATGATTGGCAGGATTTATGTAGGTGACCACTTGCCGTTGCTACATGCCAAATACCTCAGCTCTGGGCCCTGTGATTTCAGGGAAGAAGATTTTTGAAGGTTTTTTCCATTATGAGTCTATAGGAGCTAAAGGGCCCCGGTGAGTGGCCTGTTTGGACCCCAGGGGCATGATTGGCAGGAATTATGTAGGTGACCACTTGCCGTTGCTACATGCTAAATATCTAAGCTCTGGGCCCTGTGGTTTCCAAGAAGAAGATTTTTGAAGCTTTTTGTTCAATTATGAGTCTATGGGAGCTAAGGGGCCCCGGGGCGTCGCCCATTCGGAACCCAGGGGCATGATTGGCAGGATTTATGTAGGTGACCACTGGCTGTTGCTACATGCTAAATATCTAAGCTCTGGGCCCTGTGTTTCAGAGAAAAAGATTTTTGAAGCTTTTTTTCCATTATGAGTCTATGGGAGCTAAGGGGCCCCTGGGTGTGGCCAATTTGGACCCCAGGGGCATGATTGGCAGGAATTATGTAGGTGACCACTTGCTGTTGCTACATGCCAAATATCTCAGCTCTGGGCCCTGTGGTTTCAGAGAAGAAGATTTTTGAAGCTTTTTTCCATTATGAGTCTATAGGAGCTAAAGGGCCCCTGGGTGTGGCCCGTTTGGACCCCAGGGGCATGATTGGCAGGAATTATGTAGGTGACCACTTGCCGTTGCTACATGCTAAATATCTAAGCTCTGGACCCTGTGGTTTCAGAGAAGATTTTTGAAGCTTTTTGTTCCATTATGAGTCTATGGGAGCGAAGGGGCCCCGGGTTGTGGCCAGTTTGGACCCCAGGGGCATGATTGGCAGGAATTATGTAGGTGACCACTTGCTGTTGCTACATGCCAAATATCTCAGCTCTGGGCCCTGTGGTTTCAGAGAAGAAGATTTTGAAGCTTTTTTCCATTATGAGTCTATGGAAGCTAAGGGGCCCCGGGGCTTGGCCCATTTGGACCCCACGGGCATGATTGGCAGGATTTATGTAGGTGACCACTTGCCATTGCTTCATGCTAAATATCTAAGCTCTGGGCCCTGTGGTTTCAGAGAAGAAGATTTTTGAAGTTTTTTTTTTTCCATTATGAGTCTATAGGAGCTAAGGGGCCCCGGGGCGTGGCCCTTTTGGACCCGAGTAGCAGGAACTATGTAGGTGACCACTTGCCGTTGCTATCTGCTAAATATCTAAGCTCTGGGCGCTGTGGTTTCAGAGAAGAAGATTTTTTAAGCTTTTTTCCATTATGAGTCTATGGGAGCAAAGGGGCCCCAGCGCGTGGCCCATTTGGAACCCAGGGGCATGATTAGCAGGAATTATGTAGGTGACCAATTGCCGTTGATACATGCTAAATATCTAAACTCTGGGCCCTGTGGTTTCAGAGAAGATTTTTGAAGCTTTTTTTTTTTCCATTATGAGTCTCTAGGAGCTAAGGGGCCCCGGGGGGTGGCCCTTTTGGACCCCAGGGGCATGATTGGCATGAATTATGTAGGTGACCACTTGCCATTGCTATCTGCTAAATATCTAATCTCTGGGCGCTGTGGTTTCAGAGAAGAAGATTTTTTAAGCTTTTTTCCATTATGAGTCTATGGGAGCAAAGGGACCCCGGCGCGTGGCCCATTTGGAACCCAGGAGCATGATTAGCAGGAATTATGTAGGTGACCAATTGCCGTTGATACATGCTAAATATCTAAACTCTGGGCCCTGTGGTTTCTGAGAAGATTTTTGAAGCTTTTTTTTTTTCCATTATGAGTCTATGGGGGCTAAGGGACCCCGGGGCATGGCCCATTCGGACCCTAGGGGCATGATTGGTAGGATTTATGTAGGTGACCACTTGCCGTTGCTACATGCCAAATACCTCAGCTCTGGGCCCTGGGGTTTCAGAACAGAAGATTTTTTCCATTATGATTCTATAGGAGCTAAGGGCCCCGGGGCGTGGCCTGTTTGGACCCCAGGGGCATGATTGGCAGGAATTATGTAGGTGACCACTTGCCGTTGCTACATGCTAAATATCTAAGCTCTGGGCCCTGTGGTTTCCGAGAAGAAAATTTTTGAAGCTTTTTGTTCCATTATGAGTCTATGGGAGATAAGGGGCCCCGGGGCGTTGCCCATTTGGAACCCAGGGGCATGGTTGGCAGGATTTATGTAGGTGACCACTGGCTGTTGCTACATGCTAAATATCTAAGCTCTGGGCCCTGTGTTTCAGAGAAAAAGATTTTTGAAGCTTTTTTCCATTATGAGTCTATGGGAGCTAAGGGGCCCCTGGATGTGGCCAATTTGGACCCCAGGGGCATGATTGGCAGGAATTATGTAGGTGACCACTTGCTGTTGCTACATGCAAAATATCTCAGCTCTGGGCCCTGTGGTTTCAGAGAAGAAGATTTTTGAAGCTTTTTTCCATTATGAGTCTATGGGAGCTAAGGGGCCCCTGGGCGTGGCCCGTTTGGACCCCAGGGGCATGATTGGCAGGAATTATGTAGGTGACCACTTGCCGTTGCTACATGCTAAATATCTAAGCTCTGGGCCCTGTGGTTTCAGAGAAGGAGATTTTTGAAGCTTTTTGTTCCATTATGAGTCTGTGGGAGCGAAGGGGCCCCAGGGTGTGGCCAGTTTGGACCCCAGGGGCATGATTGGCAGGAATTATGTAGGTGACCACTTGCTGTTGCTACATGCCAAATATCTCAGCTCTGGGCCCTGTGGTTTCAGAGAAGAAGATTTTGAAGCTTTTTTCCATTATGAGTCTATGGGAGCTAAGGGGCCCCGGGGCTTGGCCCATTTGGACCCTACGGGCATGATTGGCAGGATTTATGTAGGTGACCACTTGCCATTGCTACATGCTAAATATCTAAGCTCTGGGCCCTGTGGTTTCAGAGAAGAAGATTTTTGAAGTTTTTTTTTTCCATTATGAGTCTATAGGAGCTAAGGGGCCCCGGGGCGTGGCCCTTTTGGACTTCAGGGGCATGATTGGCAGGAATTATGTAGGTGACCACTTGCCGTTGCTATCTGCTAAATATCTAAGCTCTGGGCGCTGTGGTTTCAGAGAAGAAGATTTTTTAAGCTTTTTTCCATTATGAGTCTATGGGAGCAAAGGGGCTCCAGCGCGTGACCCATTTGGAACCCTGGGGCATGATTAGCAGGAATTATGTAGGTGACCAATTGCCATTGATACATGCTAAATATCTAAACTCTGGGCCCTGTGGTTTCAGAGAAGAAGATTTTTGAAGCTTTTTTTTTTCCATTATGAGTCTTTGGGAGCTAAGGGACCCCGGGGCGTGGCCCATTTGGACCCAAGGGGCATGATTGGCAGGATTTATGTAGGTGACCACTTGCCGTTGCTACATGCCAAATACTCAGCTCTGGGCCCTGTGGTTTCAGAGAAGAAGATTTTTGAAGGTTTTTTTCCATTATGAGTCTATAGGAGCTAAAGGGCCCCGGGGCATGGCCCGTTTGGACCCCAGGGGCATGATTGGCAGGAATTATGTACGTGACCACTTGCCGTTGCCACATGCTAAATAAGTAAGCTCTGGGCCCTGTGGTTTCCGAGAAGAAGATTTTTGAAGCTTTTAGTTCCATTATGAGTCTATGGGAGCGAAGGGGCCCCGGCACGTCGCCCATTTGGAACCCAGGGGCATGATTGGCAGGAATTATGTAGTTGACCACTGGCCGTTGCTTCATGCTAAATATCTAAGCTCTGGGCCCTGTGGTTTCAGAGAAGAAGATTTTTGAAGCTTTTTTTCCATTATGAGTCTATTGGAGCAAAGGGGCCCCGGGGTGTGGCCAATTTGTACCCCAGGGGCATGATTGGCAGGAATTATGTAGGTGACCACTTGCCAATGTTACATGCCAAATATCTCAGCTCTGGGCCCTGTGGTTTCAGAAAAGAAGATTTTTGAAGCTTTTTTCCATTATGAGTCTATAGGAGCTAAAGGGCCCCGGGGTGTGGCCCATTTGGACCCCAGGGGCATGATTGGCAGGAATTATGTAGGCGACCACTTGCCGTTGCTACATGCTACATATCTAAGCTGTGGGCGCTGTGGTTTCCGAGAAGAAGATTTTTGAAGCTTTTTGTTCCATTATGAGTCTATGGGAGCGAAGGGGCCCCGGGGCGCGGCCAATTTGGACCCCAAGGGCATGATTGGCAGGAATTATGTAGATGACCACTGGCCTTTAATACATGCTTAATATCTAAGCTCTGGGCCCTGTGGTTTCAGAGAAGAAGATATTTTAATTTTTTCCCATTGTAAGTCTATGGGAGCTATATGTTGCCATGGCAACCAGAATTCCAATCTGATCAGCCCAAAAACCTTATGCAGCCTTTCCCCCTACCTGATGATGCTTCTCATGAAATTTGATCAAGATTGACCAAGGGGTATCAGAGATATACTTATTTGAAATTGTTTACGGACGCACGACTGGACGCACGGACGCACGATGGACGACGGACAAAAAGTGATCACAAAAGCTCACCTTGTCACTACGTGACAGGTGAGCTAAAAAACATTTTGGTAGATCTCTATGCAACCCTCCTGTGACATTCGACCTAAGGCATCCAAAGTTATTTACAGATATTTCTGCACCTGTAATGAAACTGGATTAAAGGTCTAGGAGAAATTGTCATTCAAAGTTTTTTTTTTCTATTTTAGCTCTGGAGGCCATTTTATTCATTAGTGAAGAACTGTTTTTGCAATTTTGATAGATGGTCACAAAGTTTGAATGAAACTGGGCATAGGGTATAGGAGCAGAACAATTTAAACTGTTGGTAGGGAGCCACATATGCCTCATTCCTGTGAAATTTGAATTATATTGGCCTAAGGGTTTAAGAGGAGTTTGCAATTAAAGTAAAATGTTGACGACACAAGGCAAGGGGGACGGTGGGCATTGACCAATCACATTAACTCACCATTACAATGAGCACTTCATGCGCAGGTGAGCTAAAAATAAAACTAGATTTCTAAATTCTTCTGAACTGCAAGACTGTACACTTCTGGATGCATCTTTAAACCAGGCCAGTTCATGCTCAACTCACTTGAGCCTGAAATTTATCCAGGTCATAAATTTTAAAATGCCAACAAATGTTGGCATTTTAAAATTTATGAGCAGGACAAATAACATTCTGTGCTGATCTGAGCAGGAAAATTGCCTCTTTCATTTGAATTTTTTTATCTCTGAGCAATATAAAAACATCATTCTTAAGTGAGTTGAGCATGAAAAACATTTTATAACCTCGGGGCCAGATTACATCCAAATGAACATTTTATAAAAAGGTCCATGTGAACCAAAATCTTACCTGTCACTGTCTCTGTGTCTTTTATCTGTAAAAACAAGAATATAGGCAATTCAAAAGATTATCAATATCTTGGGGTTAAAAATATTTTTATCTAATGACAAGGCATTTGTTTTGAAAAAGAATTATATCGTCCTTCAGGAGTCAAAACCTCTTATTAAACTCAGATTTTTCAACTTTTCAGGAGAGACGATTTTCTACTTTTTTATTGAAAAAAGCATGTTTCTTCTTATTTTCTGGACTCCATTCAAAAATTTCTTCCAGCAAAGGTGAATTACCATTACCCCCTAAATATTCAATATATAAGCTGCTGATTTTGTCATTTCAGAGACCTAGATTTTTGGATTTTTATGGAGGTACGAGTTTTTGACGATTTTTTTACCATACTATACATGAGTTACATCCTTTCGTCACTTTTTGTTGACTGTATTATTTAGATCTGCAGTAACTTAATTGAATTGATCTTTGTTTCATTTAATTACTTACTGAATTGCCTACTGGCCATCAAAATCTCATCCTCTGTCTGGACATACTGTTCTGCTGACCACACCATACTTGACATACGATGTTTTGAGATTCGGGTTGGCAACTTTGCTTCCCTCTTTAATTGCACGCCGGTGGGTCAGGCCTCAGATTCTATGACAGCTCCAATGTAAAGGCTTATTGAGAATTAGAGAGATCTAATTCAAGGTAATGTTGGTTGGTGCCTGATGCTCTGTCTCTGGTTGGGCCCATCGGAGTCTAACTGTTGGTTTTCTTTTGCTCCAGCATTTCAGTGGTTTCTTGCTGTCAAGTCCTCACCGTTGTCTCACCTCTGTGGTTCTTTGATTTTTTGTGTTCACGGAGATGTTGCACTGATGAGTTAGGAGGCCTTCATGCGGACTGAACAAATTATTTGTCTAAATCGCGACGGAAGTAAGGGGCGAGGATTGTGGCCACGTAAAATCGATTTAAGCCCTCCAGTGGAAATCTTTCCACTGACCGTTCCAAGGCAGTTCTTCTGTGGCGGTTTATTTATGTTGTTGTTTGTTACTTACTGTGTGTATCACTTGTGTCTTTTTATTTTGGACGGCCATATGGCCATTTTGTGGAAAAGTAACTGTCCTTATGGCCATCCTTTGTTTAGGTTTCCATTATGGTCTGGTCGCTTAATGTTGGTGTTTCTTTCCCTTTGGTGTCTTTGATGGGTGGAGTAAGTTAATTGTATCGATTTCTGATCATTGTTTTACTTCTACTTTACATCAATCAAGATTATGCTGAGATACGTTTTACTGTTGTAAAATGGAAACTGATTGGCTTAGAGCTATGCCGTTTTGAGCAAAAGATGCGTCTGTGGTTCATGAACCTAATGGTATCAAAATGTCATTTTACCAAAAAATCAGAGTTACGAGGTTTTGACTCCCGAGCGACGATATGCCCTTTTGTTTCTGTTTCAGTGACTTTAAATGACTGTGTACCTCAATTAGAGCACTTCTTCAGAACTTTGTTTCAGAGCATACCTAAATCCTAAAAATTCAGACACCTTGAGAACTTGCTGTTATTCTCCAAAGAATTTAACTTTGTTTCACAATCCAGCAATGAGTCAAAAAAGTTTGACATTCTGTCTGCAAACAGAATGAGTCAAAAAAGTGCAGACAGAATGGCAAACAGTGAAGACCCTGATCAGACTGCTCCTTAAAGAGCAGTCTGATTGGGTCTGCACTATTTGCTTTGGAATATCCTTTCCAATACTAAGGATCATTACATAATAGTTAATGTTCAAATCATGTGAAACAGGACCAGGATGTTCAAAGCATTACGGTACAAGCTTATGAGTGGTCAAAATGTAAACTGTCTTAGCAAGTATTTTCTTCAATCCCAAAAGCTACTCACACTTGCCAGCAAAAAATGTAAGTTTATTTTCAGAATTAAATAGTAACATTTTAACAATACATAAGCTAACGATTTTCTTAGTTTTGACCAACTGGCCCCGATTATGATTTTAAATTTCAGTTCATAAATTTTAAATAGAAACAAGAAAGCAGTCTGAGGGACAGCAAACTCCCCCGCCGCATTTTATATCAAGGCTCAACCTTATGACCTTCATCTGTGACCTTGAGTTGGCATGGTTTATTTATGGGTACTGCACATCAGCTCATTGAGGGGGTATATTTCACACAAAGTTTAATGAAAATCCTTTCAGGGGTAAAGGAGATATGGAACAGACACAAAATTCCAAGCTTCAAACTTGTGACCTTCACCTGTGACCTTGACCATGAGTCGGCATGGTTTATTTATGGGTTCTGCATATCAGCTCACTGAGGGGGATATTTGATGAAAGTTTAATGAAAATCCTTCCAGGGGTAAAGGAGATATGGAACAGACACAAAATACTAAGTTTCAAACTCGTTACCTTCAAGTGTGACCTTACCTTGAGTCAGCATGGTTTATTTATGTGTTCTACAAATCAGCTCACTAAGGGGGACGTTTGATCAAAGTTTAATGAATATCATTTGAAGGGTAAAGAAGATATGGAACGGACACAAAATTCGAAGTTTCAAACTCATGCCCTTCCACTGTGACCTTGACCTGGTGTCGGCATGATTCAGTTATAAACTCTGCACGAGCTCACTGAGGGGGATAATTGACCAAAGTTTAATGAAAATCCTTTGAGAGGTAAAGGAGATATGGAACGGACACAAAATTTAAAGTTTTAAACTCATGACCTTCAAAAGTGACCTTGACCTTGAGTCGGCATGGTTCATTTATGGGTTCTGCACATCTGCTCACTGAAGGGGAAAATTGACCAAAGTTTAATGAGAAACCTTGCAGGGGTAAAGCAGATATGGAATGGACACAAAATTCAAAGTTTCAAATTCTTGACCTTCAGATGTGACCTTGACCTTGAGTCAGCATGGTTCATTTATGGGTTCTGCACATCAGCTCACTGAAGGGGATAATTGACCAAAATTTAATGAAAATCCTTTTACGAGTAAAGGAGATACCGTATTTGGGTGTGTACTACCCGCATTTGCGTACTACCCACACCCCCCTTTATTAGCCAAAATCTGGGGAAAAACTGTTATTCTGTTGTATTACCCGCATGAAATATTTGCTGAAATTTTGGTGGGTGCGTAAGTGAGAAAAAGTAAGAATTTGACCAGTTTTTGTAACTCACAACGGAACGCGCGATCGTCTTCAAAAGGCGGGAAAATGCACGTGCGTGCGAGTATCACCAGAAAAAACTTGACCTGTTCACCCTTGTTATTTATTTATTAACCAATATATACCCAGCGGCCCTTTTGGGGGACATCGGCAAACAGTGCAGTCCCAGATCAGACACCGCAGACGTCCAATTTGGATTTACACTGTTTGATGATTTATAACGGTTCAATTATGACACTATTGTTAATCCCGGTAGTATAATTGCTACCCTGCGGTGCGTGTCAATAAGGTGTGAAAATATGGTCAAGTTATGTCTCTAATTTGCGTTTATTCCCCAATCAATAATTTAATCCACAACCAATGTGAAAATTATTTAATTGCTCCTAAGACGAGTTGCTAAATGTTACGGTAGATATAATATGTATAATAAAAACGGACTATTCTAATATCTCGAGAATGGTTATGTTTTGGCACCAAAAAGTCGAACGCTTTAATTTATGTAAACACATCTGTATGCTGTTGTTGGCTATTGACACGGAGCTTCCGAGCTATCGATTTTTTTTTACCGTTTCAAAACATTTTTTAATGAAAGAGATACACCGCATTAAAATAAAATAATAGGCACGTGTGTGGTTGCTGGGGTCCGATGCCGTCATTGACCGATCGCGTGCAGAAAAATTGTAGCGGTAGTTTGTGGGCGGCGATTTGGATGCCGGAAAACTTTGATGTTCGCATTAAACTTGCTTGTTTATTTCGTTTAAATTCAGAGTTTTAGGAATAATAAGCACAAAATCGGGCTTGCTAGTAATGGATATTGTTTTAATACTCATGTGTAAGTAAAATTGAGTCAACAATTAATGTTGTTTATGTTGGGAATCGTAAAGGGATAGAGCATAACATTGAGATGCATCATATTTTTTGCTGACAAAAGTAAAAAAAAAAAACAGTCCAAAAATAATTCGGACGGATTACCCGCACCCTGAACTTGGGCCTGTAATTTGAGGGAAAAAAACTGCGGGTAGTACACGCCCGAATACGGTATGGAACGGGCACAAAATTCCAAGTTTCAAACTCGTAACCTTCAACTGTGACCTTGACCTTGAGTCAGCATGGTTCATTTATGGGTTCTGCACATCAGCTCACTGAAAAGAATATTTGACCCAAAATTTAATGAAAATCTTTGCAGGAGTAAAGGAGATATGGAACCGAACGAACTGTGACCTTGACCTTGAGTCGGCATAGTTCATTTATGGGTCCTGCACATCATCCCACTGAGACAAATAATTAAGCAAAGTTTAATGAAAATCTATCAAAGGGATCAGGAGAAATAGAGCAGACAAGAAAGTGTTACGGACACACAGATGGACAGACGAAGGCCATTCCTATAATCCCCGCTCCGCTTCGCAGCGGGGGATTAATAAAACTTAAAAATGTTCTTCCACAAGCTATAGGGCCAGCTTCGGTAGCTCAGTCAGATGCGCGTCTGACTGGTGATCAGGAGTAAGCGGGTTCGAAACCTGCTGGGGTGAGCAACATTCTTTGTGGAGATTGATCATGAAATCTTTTCTATGGTCATTCTCTCCCTTCTGCTGATTCAAGAAAGGCAGTTGTCAGTTTCTGGTGAAAGAATGTGCACTGTACTGGTTAACTGCTTATGTATAAGCTTGCCTAGGAAAAGTGTGGATAAGTAAGCTGACTAGCTCAAAAATGACCTAAAATAGTGTTGACTGGGCCCTTAAACTCCAATACAAATAAAATCCACAAGCTATAAAGTTCAAACTGATAAAGAAGTATAATTCAAACAAGTTGTACATTATTTTTCATAAATCGAATATATAAATAAAATCACAGCTTGACCCTAGAATGGGGTCAAAGGTCACAAAAACTAGGCAATGCTTTAAAATCAGGCTCCATTAGAACTATAGCAAGTGACAGAGGTATACTCCTCATCAGCATCATGACCTACAATTTATACGAACTTTAAAACAAAACTGTGATATATCAATGACCACCCGGATTAACAAGCTAACTTATGAAAGGAACTGGAAAAATGAACACTACACAATCCTGGGCATACTTGTATGTCAAACAATGTCCCTATGAGGAGAAAGTCGAGAAACTGTGACATTTATTTTTAATGTATTTACCCTAAATATTCAGACACCTCAACTCCTTACCATACTTGTTCTAAAATTTTAACAAGTAGAATTCACTATCCGATGTTGTGTATAAAAATAAATGGATGAGTGGCAACCAGCGTTGATCCCGATGAGATAACACATCCTTTGGCATCTCATCTGGGTCTACAAAGTTTGCTCATACCTGTCAAATCATGCAGTTAATACAGTATACAGAAATACTATATACGCAAGAATGTAAGATTTTTATTGTATTTTTCTATGTCTGTTGCAGACCAGTGCACCTTAAAGTTTTCAGAAACTAGGGAGTGATGAAAAATTATTCAAACACCAACCTGATTTTCTATCTCTATCCCTATCTTTTGACCTGGATCTTTTCCTGCCTCTGTCCCTTTAAAAAATAAAACAAAATCTCATTATAACACACTTGCTTGAATTATAAACATAAGAATATTGCCAGAACTATAATAATCCTGTGACTATAGTTCTTAAGAATGGATTTAACCCTTAAGATGCTGAAATCGCATCTGAAAATGTTGTCTGTTTATGTCGTCTGCTGCATCTTTGGGCAAACTTATTTAAAAATATTCTTATACACAGGCAAACAGTGTGGACCCTGATCAGACTGCTCCTGCAGGAGCAGTCTGACCTGGGTCCACACTGTTTGCAACAATGGCTTTTAAAGTAACCAGCAGACGACAAAGCAGATGACAATTGTCGTGATTGGCATTGGAAGGGTTAAATATTTGAGTCAATGCTAGGTTTGAAGGAATGACAAATGACAGAAAACATGCATTAGGAAAACATGTCCCTGTGAAATAATGGCATGCAACGTGGGGTCAGAAATGACAAATTTTACATTAAAAGTATAACATCTTTCTTTTATCTGCTTTCAACATAGATTGTGGGTGCTCTTTAGAACCGTTTCAATGAGGCAGTTCTAACAACTGCCCACAATCTATATTTTTGAGCAAAAATAAGGGAGGTAATGTATACCCCCTGAAACCCCAGTTTCCTCTTTATAAAGTGGGGTTTACTTTAGAGAGGTCTTCATTTTACAGACTTATTGCTATGACTTTGAATAATTGATTTAGCCACACCAATTTCTGACTTTGAACCAATCAGATTACTTGATGTAATTTATTCCTTTAAATTCACAAACTGAATGTCAGACAGTGTAGATCCTGATCAGATGGCTTCTTCAGAAGCCATCTGATCTGGATCTACACCGTTGCAAAGGTAGGGGTTGTTATGATCAGCAGGATAAGGGTAAAAGCAGGCACGACAAACATCTATGTGCCTCATCCCCCACTCCCACCCCTCCCCCCTCATGAAAAAAAAAACAGTCCTCAAGCTGACAACCAGGCAAGACATAGACTGGTCTACTCAGCTGAAAGACAAGTCATAGTCCTGAAATCTTAGATATAGGCCCCGTCAAGCGATTTTGGTACTTATCGCCTATGCGAGCAGCGAAGGTTCAGGCGAGCCTGCGCATCCGCGCAGTCTCGCCAGAACCTTCGCTGCTCACTCATACAAGCAGTGAATCAAGAGGAACCTTCAGACAGAAGGCCATATCCCTGGCCCCTCTGAATGGCTGGGCATGCGCGGTTAAAATTTGTCATGACGGAATGCTCGAACACACAAATTCGCTTGGCTGGGCTCATATAGAAACTAAAGGTGCTATACTACCCGAGCATCAAAGCCAAAGGAACAGATCAGACTGCGGGGATGTACAGGCTGATCAGCACCTCTGTTGTTCACAAAACTTGTGTTCATGGTTGTTGAAGTGTGTGTGTTACGTCCTACCAACAGCTAAGAACATACGGAGACAGGACTAGGGTTTAAAGACTCATCCGAAAGTCTGGAAATGTCCAGGATCAAACCCATGACCCCTGGTTTATGAGGCGAGTAGCTTAACCACTACATTACTGAGGCTTCTATTCATTGTTGTTCACAACCATATTCTGTCGACACTTGGGGTCATTTTGTGTTGTGACCCAGAGAAAAGTACAAAAGAGTGTCGAGCAGAGGAAAAAGGCATACAAGGGGCAGCCCCAAGCCCCTACCCTTACTGGTACCTTCTTCAAGGATATGTTCCAAGAAAGGGTTATCCTTTGGAAGCAACGAATACACCACAGAACTGAAAATTTGGCTTGTACTGTTCAAGCTGTATTAAGCATGCACCTAACCAAAATGAATAACCAAAATGTACTTGCTTAAAACAGGTGCTTGCTTAATACAGGTGAAATTTAATACATTTGACCAACTTGGGAACCAAATGCTTGCTTGCTTAAGACAGGTTGCTTGATTAATAAATAGAGGTGGCTGCTAATACAGTCAAACCTGTCTTGAGAGACCACCTTTGGGAAAAACAAAAAGTGGTCTCTCAAGACAGGTGGTCTCTTAAGGCAGAGAGGATAAATCAAGATTTTTTTTTCTATTTTTTTTTTTTATCACACTATGCAATTTATGACATCATTATTGAAATATATGCATTTATCTACAGAAAAGTGTTACCGTAAAAATTCGGCTATAAGACGAGGATTTTTCCCTCCAAAATGAGCCCAAAAAAAATGACCCCGTCTTATAGCCGAGGTCATGGACTGAAGGCTTTTTTCCGGCAATGTCCGACGAAGACCAGACATACGGAAAAAGCCGATCGGTGATTTTGAATTGATATAAATCGCCGCCCACAAACCACCGCTACGATTTTTCTGCACGCAATCGGTAAATGACGTAATCCGACGCCATTACCCCACACGTGTTTAATGTCATTGCGTGTATCTCTTTCATAAAAAAAATGTTTCGCACCGGTAAAAAATATTTTCCCGATAGCTAAGCGGTTGTGAATAGAGGTGGATAGAAAAACAATGCTTTGCACAGCTCCCGAATTATCCCCAGAAGCTCCGTGTCAATAACCAACAACAGCGTTCGACTTTTCCCGCAAACGTCTGCTATTTGGCGCCAAAACATAACCATTCATGAGATCGTAGAATAGTCCGATTTTATAATGCAAACATTTACCGTTAGATGTAGCTAAGAGTCTGAGGAGCAATTAAATCATTTTCACATTGATGGCGGATTAAATTTTATGACTGGAGGATAAACGCAAATTAGAGACATAACTTGACCATATTTTCACACCTTATCGACACGCACCGCAGGGTGGCAATTTTACGACAGGGATTAACAATAGTGTCATACTTGAACCGTAATAAATACACAGATGGTTTGTTTATGAATTGACAGCGATTTACTTACTGGTCGCACAAGGCAGGGAAATTTTACAATTTGGACAAGTTTTAAGCGGTCGTTGGTCGCGTTTGGCAGGTGGGCGCTCAGGACAGGTAATTTAACATTGAAAATCGCTCAGGAGGATTGCATAACGGTCGTTCAAGACAGGAAATCGCTTAAGACAGGTGGTCGCCCCCGCAGGTTCAACTGTACAGGTTTTACTGTACATGTTTTTTTTCCTGGGCCAGACTTGCTAGTTTCTGCCAATCAGGCCTCCTCAGTGACCAATTGTAAGCCAATATCAGTTGAGCACCTTGGTAGTGTAAGTTACATGGCACATTTGCCACACCCAATCCTCACTGTAATCTTGTCATAAAATACCAACTTACCTGTGATGTGGTGACGGTGATCTTTTATATTTAGGAGAAGGACTTCTTGTTGGTTTATCTAGATCTTTGTAAGATGCTTTCTTCTTTTCTACACTTTCCTGTGGGATATCCTGAAATTATTAGGGTGAATGTGCAATAGACCTTAACCCTTTTAGTACCACATGGAATCTTCCTCCTTATATATAGCTGGAGTTCATTTCAAAATTTAGGCGTGCTAGGTTGTTTTCTTCAAAATTAATTAGGAAAATGGCTGAACTTTTAGCAAACAGTGGAGGCCCTGATCAGACGCCGCATTCTGCGGCGTCTGATCTGGGCCTGCACTGTTTGCCAAATACCCGTTTTGGGGTTTCTGGTACTAAATGGGTTAATTGAAATAATGTACTCCCATTAGTAACCTACTTCTTTCCTGGAGAGAAAATTCTTTCTGTAACTGGGGAGAAAGTAAAATAATTTCTTTCCATGCCAACTGTGAAAATGTTGTTGTTTCCATGCCAACTGAGAAAATGTTTTTTATGCAACAAGCTACAAGTATAGTAAATTCATTTGAGATTGGCAGCTCAAAGCTATGGTTTGCACCTGCCTTTGGACTATTTTAATAGCCAATAAAATGTCAATCACGATAATTGTTCTCTGCTTTGTCTTCTGCCAAGTACTTTAAAATTATTTTTTTTGCAAACAGTGTGGACCCAGATCAGACTGCTCATCTAGGAGCAGTCTGATCTGGGTCCACACGGACTATATGCAAAAATATTTTTTGAAAAGTTTGCAAAAATATTCCAGCAGACGACATAAGCAGACGACATTTTCAAATGTAGTTTTTTCCGCATCTCAAGGGTTAACAACAAGGTAAACCAAGTCACCCATTATGTGCAACTGTGACACAAAACCAAAGTATGGTGTGTGCGGCTGTTTAGTCCACTTGCATAAAGCATGCAAAAGGCACTTTACTGAACCTACTTGTGATTCCAAATGAACAGCTATTATGTGTAAAATGTCAACTCTCACCATGATTTCTTCCTCATCCGATGTTTCAATATCTTCCAGGTCCTCATCAAGGGCACTAACTCTCAACTCTAGCTGATTACTCTCTTCAAGAACACTACGTTTCTGCAATAATATCCATACACCACGACGTTTTTATAGCTATTCATTATAAATGTTTTTAACCCTTATCTTGCTATTCACAACAACCCCTATCTTTGCAAACGTGTAGATCCAGATCAGATGGCTTCTGAAGGAGCCTTATCTTGCTATTCACAACAACCCCTATCTTTGCAAACGTGTAGATCCAGATCAGATGGCTTCTGAAGAAGCCTTATCTTGCTGTTCACAACAACCCCTATCTTTGCAAACAGTGTAGATCCAGATCAGATGGCTTCTGAAGGAGCCTTATCTTGCTGTTCACAACAACCCCTATCTTTGCAAACAGTGTAGATCCAGATCAGATGGCTTCTGAAGAAGCCTTATCTTGCTGTTCACAACAACCCCTATCTTTGCAAACAGTGTAGTTCCAGATCAGATGGCTTCTGAAGAAGCCATCTGATCAGGATCTACACTGTTTGACATTCAGTTTATGAATTTGTAGGAATAAATTACATCAAGTAATCGGATTGGTTCACAGTCAGAAATGGGTGTGGCTAAACTGAATATTCAGTACGAGAAGGGTTAAATATGATATAATTTAAACATGGAAAATGTACAGATTATAGTATACAGAAAAATGACAATAAACTGAAATGACAATAAATTGTCATTTTGGTATAAAATAAACCCACAAAAATGTACATATTACATAGAACAAGAATTCCACCGGAAGGCTATGTCAGTCTTGAGATATAGACTCTTACATTCGGGTGAAAGTTAGTGGCGTCACAAATGTTGGTGGCTTAACAAACGTACAAACAGGTGAAAAAACAGACTCCTACATCGTGCCATGCTTAAAGCATGCGTGACAAACCTGGCCAAAAATTGTCATTTTTCTTTACAGCCTATACATTTCTTTTTGGGTATAACAAGGTCGTTTAACTGAAACTATTTCTACTTTGGAACCTAACTATGTTATTAAGCGGCTCTGGTGTAACATGAATACTTCAAGCCATAACTGTTTGACATTTTGAAGCCCCATATAATGGGGAGTAAATTTATTCCTTGTCAGAAGCCGGAGTTGTGGGTGCTTGTTAGAATCACTTCAGCCAATTTTGTTTTAACAGAGAAATATAAAAAAATTTCCATAAACTATCCTCAGCAGTCCTATTAGATATAATATCCCTTTTTGTACCAAATGGAATCTTCCTCCTTATATATAGCAGGAGTCCATTTCAAAATTTAGGGGTGTCAGTTTGTTTTTTCTTCAAAATTTATTTAGAAAATGGCTAACCTTTTTGCTAACAGTGTAGGCCCTGATCAGATGCCGTGTTCTGCGGCATCTGATCTGGGCCTGCACTGTTTGCCTGGGTCCCCGTTTTGGGGCTTCTGGTACAAAATTGGTTGATACTTATTGCAGCACATTTTATCCAAAAGTCAAAACTAGGTTTATCCATTTCTGTAAATTTCAGTGACAGCTAACCTGTCGTGCAAAGAAATGTCAGTGACCTGTCAAACAATGCGCACATTTAACCCAGAAGTTACTGTTATTGTTGTGAACTCTGAGCTGAGTCATTGCTGTGCTGACATGTTTAAAGACGTCCTGTCACTTATCATAGCACATTTAACTCAAAAGTTCCTATTAAGCTTTATCTTTTTCTTTTAAGCTCAGTGACAGCTAACTGGTCGCACAAAGCTTACCTTTCAAAAATGAAGCACATTGAACCCAAAAGTTACTGTCAGATACAGACACACAGTTGGATTTGAGTCATGGCTGAGCTGACATGTTTGAAAACAGATTGTGCCTATCGTAGCACCTTTAGGTTTATCGTATATCTATTTCTATGAAATCATAGTGACAGCTAACCTGTATTCTGGGAAGGATGATGTCACATGACCTTTCTTCTCGTAGCAATTCATCGATGAATTCATCCACGTGAACAATTTGAAAATCTGGAAAGAGAATCAGAGGAACAAATAAGCAGGGTATTTGCATAATGTCATATTTAACTGAAAGAATACCCAATTAAACAAGATGTGTTTGTGAAACATAAATATGTCCCAGGGCATAGTCATTTTTTTCTTCGAAGTTGGTGACAGATCAAGATCAAGATCACAGGTCAAGATTTTTTGTTTGAGTAGGAAGACATTGTCATAAGGGACCGACATGCTCAATATAAATGTTCTAACTTAAACGGTTCGAAAGTCATAACCAGTGTTCAATCCAGGATTTGGGTTTTGGGGGCCCTCTGGGCCCACAGGCCTTGGAAAAGGGGGCCATTTGGAAATTTAGGGGGCCCTTAATTATACTATATAAAGTTGCGGCAAATGCCAGATTTATCTTAAGGTTTTAGCTGCATGATAAAAATGGACACAAAACAAGTTTAACAGCACAGACAAAATCTATTTAGTTAGTTTATCTATCTATCTTCTAATACTGAGTTGGTCACATTTGCTCATTACATGTACCTCATTTAACCAGTACAAAACAATTTGGATAAAGTGTCTTGATCAAGTGCTAAATGCATGTTTTATCTAGAATGAATGCCGTTAAAAATATTTCTGGAAGAGAAGAACTCTATAATAAATAGCGCCCGCCTCGGTATATTGCGGTATTTCAGTCCGGTATTAAGTGTAAGCCGCACGGCGCACACGAATTTGGCGTAAGCCGCCCTTCGCACACAAGTATACCGAACATGGCCGCATCCCCGGTAAACAAAATGTCGATTTGGGTTTACAAAAATAAGAATTGTTGCTAGTTAAACAGATAAAACAAAATGTTTTTCTAAGTTATTTTGATCGGGCAACATGCTGTTTTTGATCAACTCAACAATACGCAACAGCAGCTAAAAAATCGCGAGAAAATCGAAAAATGAACTCTAGAAGAAACAGTCACTAAATTCTATAGTTGCGCCCAATGGGCCCATTGAATGATCTCCAGTGCGCCCCTCATGTAAAAAGCGGGCCCAGGGCGCAATGGCGCAGCCTAGATTGAACACTGCATAACCAATAATAATTTTATCTTTGAAATAGGTCAAGGTCACAGGTCTATCTCAAACGGTTCAATAGTTATGGCCAATGTTATTTTTTTCTTTTAAATAGGTCAATGGTCAAGGTCACAGGTCAAATTTTTTGGTATGCATGTGAATCCCTTGTCACAAGGAAACTACATGCAAAATATGAATGCTCTATCTCAAACAGTTCAAAAGTTATGACCAATGTTATTTTTTCTTTTAAGTAGGTCAACGGTCAAGGTCACAGGCCAAAAATTTTTGTATGGACGTGAAGCCTTTGTCACATGGAACCTATAAGCAAAATATGAAGGCTCTACCTGAAACGGTTTATGACCAATGTTATTTTTTTTTTTAAGTACCGGTAGGTCAAAGGTCTTGGTCACAGGTCAATTTTTTTTTATTATATCTGTTTAGTTAATACCAATTTATGTCATAAAAAGCTAAGAAAATTAATGATACCCGGTAGATACTGGAATAAGGAATGAAAAATTCCTTGGATCTTCATCTATTGTATGGCATAGAGAAAAATTTGCCATTCAAGCTGTAAAGACTCAAAACAAATTCAGAATGGTTTCTTTTTGAATTTTTAACAATTTGTGAGGCATAAATTATGCTTTGACTATGATTCTAAAAACAAGAGGACCAAGCTGGTCCTGTATCGCTCACCTGAGCTAACAGATTCAAAGTTTCAGGAAGTGCCAACCTTTACTGAAGGATTAATGGAAGGACATGGTGATGACAGGGTAAGCAATTTCTGCAAATCAAGTAGAATGTAAGTCTATGATAAATAGGCTGACCTCACCAGTTTTCAAACTCATTCAAGCTTTTATTCCTGACTTGCTAAAAAGATCCGATATAAACTCTATGACAAATGTGCCGACTCATCCAAGGTTTTATTCCCAGACCCTTTACATATAAGTTTCAGAAAGATCTGATCAAAACTGAAGGGCTACGGTGACAAAGTCAAAATTTGGCATTTTTAGCAATCAAAGGGATGTGACTCTATAATAAATGGGCTGACTTGGCCAGTTTTCGAACCCATCCGAGGTTTCATCCCCAGCCACCTTACATATAAGTTTCAGAAAAATCCGATCAAAACTGAAGGGGCTAAGGTGATGACAAGGTCAAAAATCAACATTTTCAGCCATCAAAGGGTCATAGCTCTACGATAAATGGGCTGACTTGGCCGGTTTTCGAACTCATCCAAGATTTTATCCCCAGCCACCTTACATATAAGTTTCAGAAAGATCCGATCAAAACTGAAGGGGCTATGGTGATGACAAGGTCAAAAACCGGCATTTTTAGCAATCAAAGGGACATAAATCTATGATAAATGGGCCAACTTGGCCGGTATTCGAACTCATCCTAGGTTTTATCCAAAGTCACCTTACATATAAGTTTCGGAAAGATTCGATCAAAACTGAAGGGGCTATGGTGATGACAAGGTCAAAAATCAACATTTTCAGCCATCAAAGGGACATAGCTCTATGATAAATGGGCTGACTTGGCCGGTTTTCGAACTCATCCAAGATTTTATCCCCAGCCACCTTACATATAAGTTTCAGAAAGATCCGATCAAAACTGAAGGGGCTATGGTGAGGACAAGGTCAACAAGAGGACCAAGCTAGCTTGGTCCTGTATTGCTCACCTGAGCTAACAGATTCAAAGTTTAAAGAAGTGCCAACCTTTACTGAAGGCTTTATGGGAGGACATGGTGATGACAGGGTAAGCATTTTCTGAAAATCAAGTAGAATGTAACTCTATGATAAACAGGCTGACCTCACCGGTTTTCAAACTCATTCAAGCTTTTATTCCTGACTTGCTAAGAAGATCCGATCTAAACTGAAGTGGCTATGGTGATGACAAGTTCAAAAACAAGAGTTTTCAAACTCCTCCAAGCTTTCTGCCTGACTTCCTTGTTTGTAATTTTCATGAAGATCCGTTCAAAACTAAAGGGGCAGCAGTGATGACAATGTCGAAAATAGGCATTTTCAGCAATCAAACGCACGTCACTCTATGATAAATGTGCTGACTTGGCCGGTATTCGACTCACCTGAGGTTTTATTCCCAAACCTTACATGTAAGTTTCAGAAAGATCCAATCAGACTTGGCCAGTATTCAAACTCATCCAAGATTTTATTCCCAGCCACCTCACATATAAGTTTAAGAAAGATCCGATCACAACTGAAGGGGCTATGGTGATGACAAGGTCAAAATTGGCATTTTTAGCAATCAAAGGGATGTTACTCTATAATAAATGAGCCAACTTGGCCAGTTTTCCAACTCATCCGAGGTTTCATCCCCAGCCACCGTACATATAAGTTTCAGAAAAATCCGATCAAAACTTTAGGGTCTACGGTAATGACAGGGTCAAAAATCAACATTTTTAACCATCAAAGGGACATAACACTACGATAAATGGGCTGACTTGGCCGGTTTTCGAACTCATCCAAGATTTTATCCCCAGCCACCTTACATATAAGTTTCAGAAAGATCCGATCAAAACTGAAGGGGCTATGGTGATGACAAGGTAAAAAATTGGCATTTTCAGCAATCAAAGGGACGTACATCAATGATAAATGGGCCAACTTGGCCGGTATTCAAACTCATCCTAGGTTTTATCTCCAGTCACCTTACATATAGGTTTCAGAAAAATTTGATCAAAACTGAAGGGGCTACGGTGATGACAAGGTAAAAAATTGACATTTTCAGCCATCAAAGGGACATAACTATACAGTTAATGGGGCAACTTGGCCGGTTTTCGAACTCATCCGAGGTTTTATCCCCAGCCACCATACATATAAGTTTCAGAAAGATCCGATCAAAACTGAAATGGCTACAGTGTTGACAAGGTCAAAAATCAACATTTTCAGCAATCAAAGGGACCTAACTCTATGATAAATAGGCCACCTGTGCCGGTATACGAACTCATCCGAGGCTTTATCCCCAGCCACCTTGTATATAAGTTTCAGAAAGATCCGATCAAAACTGAAAGGGCTACGGTGATGACAAGGTCAAAAATCGGCTTTTCAGCAATCAAAGGGACGTTACTCTGTGATAAATGGACCAACTTGGCTGGTTTTCGAACTCATCCGAGATTTTATCCCCAGCCACTTTACATATAAGTTTCAGAAAGATTCGATCAAAACTGAAAGGGCTACAGTGATGACAAGGTCAAAAATCAGCATTTTCAGCAATCAAAGGGACGTTACTCTACGATAAAAGGGCCGACTTGGTCGGTTTTTGAACTCATCCGAGATTTTATCCACAGCCACCTTACATATAAGTTTCAGAAAGATCCAATCAAAACTGAAGGGGCTACGGTGATGACAAGGTCAAAAATGGGCATTTTCAGCAATCAAAGGGACGTAACTCTACGATAAATTGGCGGACTTGGCCGGTTTTCGAACTCATCCGAGGTTTTATCTCCAGTCACCTTACATATAGGTTTCAGAAAAATTTGATCAAAACTGAAGGGGCTACGGTGATGACAAGGTAAAAAATTGACATTTTCAGCCATCAAAGGGACATAACTATACAGTTAATGGGGCAACTTGGCCGGTTTTCGAACTCATCCGAGGTTTTATCCCCAGCCACCATACATATAAGTTTCAGAAAGATCCGATCAAAACTGAAATGGCTACAGTGTTGACAAGGTCAAAAATCAGCATTTTCAGCAATCAAAGGGACGTTACTCTACGATAAAAGGGCCGACTTGGTCGGTTTTTGAACTCATCCGAGATTTTATCCACAGCCACCTTACATATAAGTTTCAGAAAGATCCAATCAAAACTGAAGGGGCTACGGTGATGACAAGGTCAAAAATGGGCATTTTCAGCAATCAAAGGGACGTAACTCTACGATAAATTGGCGGACTTGGCCGGTTTTCGAACTCATCCGAGGTTTTATCCCCAGCCACATTACATATAAGTTTTAGAAAGATCCTATCAAAACTGAAGGGGCTACGGTGATGACAAGGTCAAAAATGGGCATTTTCAGCAATCAAAGGGACGTAACTCTATGATAAATGGGCCGACTTGGCCGGTTTTCGAACTCATCCGAGTTTTTATCCCCAGTCACCTTACATATAAGTTTCAGAAAGATCCGATCAAAACTGAAGGCGCTACGGTGATGACAAGCATTTTCCCATAGTAAGTCTATGGGACCTTGTGGTTGCCATAGGAACCAAAGTTTTATAGCGATTTCAAAAAAAAGTTTATGTCATCAATGCCCCACCACAGGCATGCTACAGATGAGAAATGATTGAGATCAGCCTGCAGGATACAGAGATATAGCTGCTCAAAAGTGTGGACGGACGACGGAGGACCCACTATACTATAAGCTCCCCTGGAGCCTTCGGCCCAGGTGAGCTAAAAATCGGCATTTTCAGCAATCAAGGGGACGTAAATCTATGATAAATAGGCCAACTTGGCCGGTATTAGAACTCATCCTAGGTTTTATCCCCTGCCACCTTACATATAAGTTTCAGAAAGATTCGATCAAAACTGAAGGGGCTATGGTGATGACAAGGTCAAAAATCAACATTTTCAGCAATCAAAGGGACATAACTATATAGTAAATGTGGTGATTTGGCCGGTTTCCGAACTCATCCAAGGTTTTATCCCCAGCAAACTTACATATCAGTTTCATAAAGATCTGATCAAAACTGAAGGGGCTACAGTGATGACAAGGTCAAAAATCAACATTTTCAGGAATCAAAGGGACCTAACTCTATGATAAATAGGCCACCTTGGCCGGTATTCAAACTCATCCCAGGTTTTATCCCCAGCCACCTTACATGTAAGTTTCAGAAAGATCCGATCAAAACTGAAAGGGCTACGGTGATGACAAGGTCAAAAATCGGCATTTTCAGCAATCAAAGGGACGTTACTCTGCGATAAATGGACCAACTTGTCTGGTTTTCGAACTCATCCGAGATTTTATCCCCAGCCATTTTACATATAAGTTTCAGAAAGATTCGATTAAAACTGAAAGGGCTATGGTGATGACAAGGTCAAAAATCAGCATTTTCAGCAATCAAAGGGATGTTACTCTACGATAAATTGGCCGACTTGGTCGGTTTTCGAACTCATCGCCGACTTGTCCAGTTTTCGAACTCATCCAAGTTTTTATCCCCAGCTACCTTACATATAAGTTTCAGAAAAATCTGATCAAAACTGAAGGGGCTACGGTGATGACAAGGTCAAACAAGAGGACCAAGCTAGCTTGGTCCTGTATCGCTCACCTGAGCTAACAGATTCAAAGTTTAAGGAAGTGCCAACCTTTACTGAAGGCTTTATGGGAGGACATGGTGATGACAGGGTAAGCATTTTCTGAAAATCAAGTAGAATTTAACTCTATGATAAACAGGCTGACCTCACCGGTTTTCAAACTCATTCAAGCTTTTATTCCTGACTTGCTAAGAAGATCCGATCTAAACTGAAGTGGCTATGGTGATGACAAGTTCAAAAACAAGAGTTTACAAACTCCTCCAAGCTTTCTGCCTGACTTCCTTGTTTGTAAGTTTCATGAAGATCCGTTCAAAACTAAAGGGGCAGCAGTGATAACAATGTCGAAATAGGCATTTTCAGCAATCAAAGGCACGTCACTCTATGATAAATGTGCCGACTTGGCCGGTATTCTAACTCACCTGAGGTTTTATTCCCAGCCACCTTACATGTAAGTTTCAGAAAGATCCGATCAGACTTGGCCAGTATTCAAACTCATCCAAGATTTTATTCCCAGCCACCTCACGTATACGTTTCAGAAAGATCCGATCAAAACTGAAGGAGCTACGGTGATGACAAGGTCAAAATTTGGCATTTTTAGCAATCAAAGGGATGTTACTCTACAATAAATGAGCCGACTTGGCCAGTTTTCGAACTCATCCGAGGTTTCATCCCCAGCCACCTTACATATAAGTTTCAGAAAAATCCGATCAAAACTGAAGGGGCTACGGTAATGACAAGGTCAAAAATAAACATTTTCAGCCATCAAAGGGACAGAACTCTACGACAAATGGGCTGACTTGGCCTGTTTTCAAACTCATCCAAGATTTTATCCCCAGCCACCTTACATATAAGTTTCAGAAAGATCCGATCAAAACTGAAGGGGCTATGGTGATGACAAGGTCAAAAATCGGCATTTTCAGCAATCAAAGGGACATAAATCAATGATAAATGGGCCAACTTGGCCGGTATTCCAACTCATCCTAGGTTTTATCTCCAGTCACATTACATATAGGTTTCAGAAAGATTCGATCAAAACTGAAGGGGCTACGGTGATGACAAGGTAAAAAATTGACATTTTCAGCCATCAAAGGGACATAACTATATAGTTAATGGGGCAACTTGGCCGGTTTTCGAACGCATCCGAGGTTTTATCCCCAGCCACCTTACATATAAGTTTCAGAAAGATCCGATCAAAACTGAAGGGGCTACAGTGTTGACAAGGTCAAAAATCAACATTTTCAGCAATCAAAGTGACCTAACTCTATGATAAATAGGCCACCTTTGCCGGTATGCGAACTCATCCGAGGCTTTATCCCCAGCCACCTTGCATATAAGTTTCAGAAAGATCCGATCAAAACTCCAAGGGCTACGGTGATGACAAGATAAAAAATCGGCATTTTCAGCAATCAAAGGGACGTTACTCTGTGATAAATGGACCAACTTGGCTGGTTTTCGAACTCATCCGAGATTTTATCCCCAGCCACTTTACATATAAGTTTCAGAAAGATTCAATCAAAACTGAAAGGGCTACAGTGATGACAAGGTCAAAAATCAGCATTTTCAGCAATCAAAGGGACGTTACTCTACGATAAAAGGGCCGACTTCGTCGGTTTTCGAACTCATCCGAGATTTTATCCACAGCCACCTTACATATAAGTTTCAGAAAGATCCGATCAAAACTGAAGGGGCTACGGTGATGACAAGGTCAAAAATAGGCATTTTCAGCAATCAAAGGGACGTAACTCTATGATGAACCAGCGGACTAGGCCGGTTTTCGAACTCATCCGAGGTTTTATCCCCAGCCACATAACATATAAGTTTCAGAAAGATCTGATCAAAACTGAAGGGGCTACGGTGATGACAAGGTCGAAAATGGGCATTTTCAGCAATCAAAGGGACGTAACTCTATGATAAAAGGGCCGACTTGGCCGGTTTTCGAACTCATCCGAGTTTTTATCCCCAGTCACCTTACATATAAGTTTCAGAAAGATCCGATCAAAACTGAAGGCGCTACGGTGATGACAAGCATTTTCCCATAGAAAGTCTATGGGACCTTGTGGTTGCCATAGGAACCAAAGTTTTAGAGCGATTTCAAAAAAAAGTTTATGTCATCAATGCCCCACCAGAGGCATACTACAGGTGAGAAATGATTGAGATCAGCCTGCAGGAAACAGAGATATAGCTGCTCAAAAGTGTGGACGGACGACGGATGGACGGACGGACGACGGACGACCCACTATACTATAAGCTCCCCTGGAGCCTTCGGCCCAGGTGAGCTAAAAACTGCATTTTCAGCAATCAAAGGGACGTAACTCTATGATAAATGGGCCGACTTGGCCGGTTTTCGAACTCATCCGAGTTTTTATCACCAGCCACCTTACATATAAGTTTCAGGAAGCTCTGATCAAAACTGAAGGCGCTACGGTGATGACAGGCATTTTCCCATTGTAAGTCTATGGGACTTTGTGATAGCCATAGCAACCAAAGTTTTTGAGCGATTTCGAAAAAAAGTTTATGTCATCAATGCCCCACCAGAGGCATGCTACAGATGAGAAATGATTGGGATCAGCCTGCAGGTTGCAGAGATATAGCTGCTCAAAAGTGTGGACAGACGACGGACGGAGGACCCACTATACTATAAGCTCCCCTGGAGCCTTCGGCCCAGGTGAGCTAAAAATTCAGGTGGGGAAGAAACTGACTGGGTGGGGAAGAAACTGACTAGTCAGTTTCTTCCCCGGGGAAGAACCGGGCCCCGTTTCTTCCCCCGGAAAGAAACTGACTGAGGGTCTACGCTATTTTACCATTCTGTCTGCCCCTTTTGGACTCCTTGCTGGATAGTGAAATAAAGGTATTAAAATTTTAGGATGATTATAGTAAGTCCTCAAGGTGTCCGGATTTTTAGGATTTGTATGGTAGTTAACCATGTATAGGAACCACCACAACTGGCTGTTGGCATACAGTGCATGCCCTGATCAGATGTCACAGAACAGGCGTATGATCAAGCCTTCATTGTTTGCAGAAAGTTTAACCATTGTCTAATAAATTTTGTGCTTTGACTGCGATTCGAACCCACGCACAGATGCGGCGACATCGCCGCATCTGTGCGTGGGTTCGAATCGCAGTCAAAGCACAATTTATTTATCCCTGATTGTGTCTCCACTAAGGTTATAAAGACGAAAAGTCGCTTCCATTGCTGAGAGAATTAATCATAATCCCGGGAAAAAAAACAAAATAATAAATTTTGAACATGGAGCCCGACACAGCTAATTTTTTAAATGGGCTCCTACTGTATATAAGGGGGAGGAATCCATTCAGTACAAAACAGGTTTGGTTTCGTTTGTTTGAATTGAGGTTTAATGTGCCCGTCAACACTATTTAGGTCATTCTGGAGACTTTGCTTCCAATTTTGTGGGACTTTTACCCAAGATGAAATAACATCTCAAGCCCTGCCATCCAATGAAACCAATAGGGCTCATATGCATGGACGGCCCGACTAGCACCACTTTGCCTGGGCAGGCTTAGACCTTCTAAGCAGTTTAAAAAATACTCATATGGGGTTGGTTTCAGCTTTGCGTGGAAGCACATTGCAGCCTAAACTACAAAATGGGTTAAAGAACCTACTTCCATCTTTGTCTTGCCTCTTCAGTTTTCTGTAGTCAAGGTAGAGTGGTTCTAGATACTTGTAGCAATCCATTGAGCTCCCTGTCAGTCTCATGTACACTGCCCCAAGGGCTCTCACATATCTGCAGAATAAAAAGAACATAGGAGCAAGTGCACAAATAACCCTTCTCTTGCTGAATATTCAATTTAGCCACACCCATTTCTGATTTTGAACCAATCATATTACTTGATTTAATTTATTCCTACAAATTCATAAACTGAATGTCAAACAGTGTAGATCCAGATCAGATGGCTTCTTCAGAAGCCATCTGATCTGGATCTATACTGTTTGCAAAGATAGAGGTTGTGGTGAACAGCAGGATAAGAGTTAAGTCATGTTTGCCTGGAAAAGACTCAGATCAGCCATAAGATCCAGCCAGTATGGAAGCTCTCTTTGGATAGCCCCGAGACTGAAGACAGAATTTGAGATCAGCAAAAAAGTGATCAGTCTATGCAGATGTGCACACTGAGCTGAGTCCTCAATGGTTGCCCAAGCCTTACTGACATATTGATTGTAGGTTTTCTTGTTGTGTACTGGCTTATATGCCACGTCACATAAGATAGAATATTTTATTGTCTCTTGTCCAATACAAGTTAAGACATGACAAATTATGCATGTACAAGCAAGTTCACAAACACAAACGCATTACCCCCATTATAGTAGAGCTTATAAGTTGCTTACATGCAGCTCATACATGTAAGTTGCTCACATGCAGGTACAAGATGCAGAATGAATTACAAGTCATGTAGACCTTAGTGAGACTGCTCCTTTAGGAGCACCTGGAAGCAGTCTGACTAAGATATACAAAGAAGTCAGAGACCCTACCTGACATCCATGTGACACAGTTAGAAACCCAATATGATAGGCTATAAAATGTGACCCAGATACAAAGTCACCTAGTCTGGACTACATTAATATGTTATTTCTAAGTTCAAAAGCATCATAGACATATTTCATAAACAACTGTGTAAAGTCAGTATCGAAAGTAGCAAAAATTTTTAACTAGAGCGCGCAGTCGATGGCAAGCCATCGCAAATCCCCACGTTTTCTCCACAGTAGGGCCCCTGGGGGCGGGGACAAAAAAAAAATGTGCTCTTGCGCAAGCCATTCATGTAAGCAACTCGCATGCCAAATTTGGTTGAATTCCGGCTAACGGTTTAGGAGGAATTAGACAGACAGACAGACAGACAGACAGACAGACAGACAGACAGACAGACAGACAGACAGACGGACGGACGGACGGACGGACGGACGGACGGACGGACGGACGGACGGACGGACGGACGGACGGACGGACGGACGGACGGACGGAGGCGATAACAATATCCCCACTTTTCGTTGAAAAAGGTGGGGATAATAAGGTGGTCTCATGCCGTAAGGATTCATCCATTACTTCCATTAACTTCATATTAAAATTTTGCCTCAACCCATCATATAATTTGCCATGAAACAAAAAGTGTTTTCCATTTTCAATTACATGAAAAGATATCCAACAGGAATGGTAGTCAGTAAGTTGTTTTTCCTGTGATAATTTTCCTTATTTCGTATTTGTTTGTTTGTTTGTTTGTTTGAATTGAGGTTTAACGTCCCCGTCAACACTGTAAAGGTCATTTTGGAGACGTTGATTCCAATTTTGTGGGACTTTTACCCGACATTGAGATGAAATGACATCTTAAGCCCTGTCGCCAAATGAAACCAATAGGGTTTATTAGCATGGACGGTCCACCTCGCGCCCGGGTTCCTGGACAGGCTTAGATCCTCTAAGTGGTTTAGAAACATGTTGTGGGTATTTGTTTGGCAATTCTATCTAGGACTTTAGGATTGCAATAATAACCCCTCTCTTGTTGAATATTCAATTTAGCCACACCCATTTCTGACTCTGAACCAATCAGATTACTTGATGTATTTTATTCTTATAAATCCATAAATTGAATGTCAAACAGTGTAGATCCTGATCAGATGGCTTCTTCAGAAGCCATCTGATCTGGATCTATACTGTTTCCAAAGATAGGGGTTGTCATGAACAGCAAGATGAGGGTTAATGTTTCAAGAATTTCTTACTTGAAATCTTCATTCCTGATGAACTCCACAATGATATCTTTCTCTGGCTGTATCTGCAGCATTTTCAAAATGAGACAGAGGAATGGTGTTGGCTTGATGTTACCGCTGTAAATCCCTCCAACATACCGTAGTTCCATGGCCTTGTCAACCAGAAGCTCAGCTAAAGAAAAACAGAAGAATAAACAGATTCTTTTCATCCATTGCATATGAGAAAGCCCTAAAGGGGTACCTTAGCAAACAATACAGGCCCAGATCAGACGCAGCAGAATGTGGCATCTGATCAGGGCCTGCACTATTTGCTAACAGAATTTTCCGTCAAAAAAGGAATAAACAGAAACAAGAGGGCCATGATGGCCCTGGATCGCTCACCTGATCTATAGAGTAACAAGTGGGCCCCAGGGAGGGCCATTATTGACCCCAGGGTTATAATGTGCATAATGTTGAGGGAGGTCTAAAAAGGTGAAGCTTCATACCAAATATCAACAAAGGCTATAATTTGAACAATCTTGGCAAAGGTCCACTAGATGGAAGCTGCACACCAAATATCAAACACCTGGGCCTTGCAGTTTCAGAGAGGAAGAGTTTTTTAAAGATATTCCCTACATAAGCCTATGTAAAATCAAATGGCCCCGGGGCGGAGGCATTTTTGGCCTTAGGGATATAATTTAAACAATCTTGATAGAGGTCCGCTGGATGAAGCTTCACACCAAATATCAAAGACCTGGGCCTTGCTGTTTCAGAGAAGATTTTCAAAGATTATCTCTATATAAGTCTATGTAAAACCAAAGGGCCCCGGGGCGGGGGCATTTGTGGCCTGAGGGCTATAATTTGTACAATCTTGGTAGAGGTCCACTAGATGAAGCTACATACCAAATATCAAAGACATGGGCCTTGCAGTTTCAGAGAAGAAGATTTTAAAGATTTCCCTATAAGTCTATGTAAAACCAAAGGCACTCAGGGCAGGGGCATTTTTGGCCCCAGGGCTGTAATTTGAACAATCTTGATAGAGGTCCACTAGATGAAATTTCACACCAAATATCAAAGACCTAGGCCTTGTGGTTTCACAGAAGAAGATTTTAAAAGATTTTCCCTATATAAGTCTATGTAAAACCAAAGGGCCCCGAGGCGGGGGCATTTTTCGCCTCAGGGCTATAATTTGAACAATCTTGGTAGAGGTCTACTAGCTGAAGCTTCATACCAAATATCAAAGACTTAGGCCTTGTGGTTTCAGAGAAGAAGATTTTTCAAGATTTTCCCTATTTAATTATGTTCTATAAAAGGGTTATCCTTTGGAAGCAAGGAATACACCACAGAACTGAAAAATATGGAGTGTACATGTTTTCTGGGCCAGACTAGCTAGTTTCGGCCAATTAGGCCTCATCAGTGACCCTCAGATATTTTCAAAATTCCACAATGGAATCAATGATCCCAAAGGACAAGAAAATATAATCTACACTATGATGTATAGACTATTAAGTCTATGTAAAACCAAAGGGCCCCTGGAAGGGGGCATTTTTGGCCCCAGGGCTATAATTTGAACAATCTTGGTAGAGGTCCACAAGATAAAGCTTCATACCAATTATCAAAGGCCTGGGCCTTGCAGTTTCAGAGAAGAAGATTTTTAAAGATTTTCCCTACATAAGCCTATGTAAAACCAAAGGGCCCGGGGCGGGGGCATTTTTGGCCCCAGCACTATAATTTGAACAATCTTGGTAGGGGTCCACTAGATGAAGCTTCATACCAAATATCAAAGACCTGGGCCTTGCGTTTTCAGAGAAGAAAATTTTTACAGATTTTCCCTATATAAGCCCATGTAACCAAAGGGCCCCCAGGGCAGGGGCATTTTTGGCCCCAGCACTATAATTTGAACAACCTTGGTAGGGGTCCACTAGATGAAGCTTCATACCAAATATCAAAGACCTGGGCCTTGTGGTTTCAGAGAAGAAGATTTTTTTAAGATTTTCCTATATAAGCCCATGTAAAACCAAAGGGCCCCCAGGGCGTGGGCATTTTTGGTCCCAGCACTATAATTTGAACAATCTTGGTAGGGGTCTCTAGATGAAGCTTCATACCAAATATCAAAGACCTGGGCCTTGCGGTTTCAGAGAAGAAGATTTTTTTAAGTTTTCGGTGAAAAAATCTATTTTTGGCTCCTGTGACCTATATGTGCAATGGACCAGAACCATTTGAACAACTTTGAAAGGGGACCACCTAAGGATCATTCCTTTGAAGTTTGTTCAAAATCCGATCAGTGGTTTAGGAGGAGATGTCGTTTGAAGAAATTGTTTACGCACAGATGACAGACAAAAAGTGATCCTAATATAAAACACAAGAGGGCTATGATGGCCCTGGATCGCTCACCTGATCCATAGTGTAACAAGTGGGCCCCAGAGAGGGCCATTATTGGCCCCAGGGCTTTAATGTGCATAATGTTGAGGGAGGTCTTAAAGGTGAAGCTTCATGCCAAACATCAACAAAGGCTATAATTTGAACAATCTTGGCAAAGGTCCACTAGATGGGGGCTACACATCAAATATCAAAAACCTGGGCCTAGCGGTTTCAGAGAACAAGATTTTTAAAGATTTTCCCTATATAAGCCTATGTAAAACCAAAGGGCCCCGGGACGGGGGCAATTTTTGCCACAGCACTATAATTTGAACAATCTTGGTAGGGGTCCACTAGATGAAGCTTCCTACCAAATATCAAAGTCCTAGGCCTTGTGGTTTCAGAGAAGAAGATTTTTAAAGATTTTCCCTATATAAGCCTATGTAAAACCAAAGGGCCCCGGGGAAGGGGCATTTTTGGCCCCAGCACTATAATTTGAACAATCTTGGTAGGGGTCCACTAGATGAAGCTTCATACCAAATATCAAAGACCTGCGCCTTGTGGTTTCAGAGAAGAAGATTTTTAAAGATTTTCCCTATATAAGCCAATGTAAAACCAAAGGGCCCCGTGGGGGGGCATTTTTTGTCCCAGCACTACAATTTGAACAATCTTGGTAGGAGTCCACAAGATGAAGCTTCATACCAAATATCAAAGTCCTGGGCCTTGTGGTTTCAGAGAAGAAGATTTTTAAAGATTTTCTCTATATAGGCCTATGTAAAACCAAAGGGCCTCCAGGGCAGGGGCATTTTTGGCCCCAGCACTTAAATTTGAACAATCTTGGTAGGGGTCCACTAGATGAAGCTTCATACCAAATATCAAAGACCTGGGCCTTGTGGTTTCAGAGAAGAAGATTTTTCAAGATTTTCCCCATATAAGCCAATGTAAAACCAAAGGGCCCCGTGGCGGGGGCATTTTTTGTCCCAGCACTATAATTTGAACAATCTTGGTAGGGATCCACTAGATGAAGCTTCATACCAAATATCAAAGTCCTGGGCCTTGTGGTTTCAGAGAAGAAGATTTTTAAAGATTTTCCCTATATAAGCCTATGTAAAATCAAAGGGCCCCGGGGCGGGGGCATTTTTGACCCAAGCACTATAATTTGAACAATCTTGGTAGGGGTCCACTAGATGAAGCTTCATACCAAATATCAAAGACCTGGGCCTTGTGGTTTCAAAGAAGAAGATTTTTCAAGATTTTCCCCATATAAGCCTATGTAAAACCAAAGGGCCCCGTGGCGGGGGCATTTTTTGTCCCAGCACTACAATTTGAACAATCTTGGTAGGGGTCCACTAGATGAAGCTTCATACCAAATATCAAAGACCTGGGCCTTGTGGTTTCAGAGAAGAAGATTTTTTAAGTTTTTGGTGAAAAAAATCTATTTTTGGCTCCTGTGACCTAGATGTGCAACTGACCGGAACCATTTGAACCACTTTGAAAGGGGACCACCTAAGGATCATTCCTGTGAAGTTTGGTCAAAATCTGATCAGTGGTTTAGGAGGAGATGTCATTTAAAGAAATTGTTTACGGACGCACGCACGGACGCACGCACGACGGACGACGGACAAAAAGTGATCCCAAAAGCTCACCGCGTCACTACGTGACGGTGAGCTAAAAATAGGCCTGACATCCCTTATATGACAAATGGACTTGTCCAACATACAGCAATGGAAGAGTCCACTAGTATACAACGGGTTAAAACCAAACATGAAATTGTTATGTTAAAGTTCATGTTGAATCAAAGCAACAGCAACAATAGATTTTCTTAATCCGCCATTTTGTAAACAGTTTTCAGCATTGCACTTTCATGTGAGGCTCATTAGGGGGAAAGCAGTAACAACTGAAGAATACTGGACTACAAAATGCGTTTTCCAATTTTTATCAAAAAATGGAAATACATGTAAAAAGAAAGTATATGTATTAGGCCAAAATCAAAATACTTCAGTTTCCGCTATCCAGAACAACCCTTAAAACTGGTCTGTATTTTTTTTTCATGCATATGATTTAGAAATCAATTTTAGCTCATCTGAGCCGAAGCCTCACAGGTGAGCTTATAATATGACAAGGGTCCGTTGTTTGTCTGTCGTCTGTCAACATTTTCAAACATCTACTGGGCAGGTTGCAGTCAAATTTCATATGGCGCATCCATGGGATGGGGGAACGAAAGTTTCTTAGCGGGGTCCAGATCTTGCGACCAAGATGGCCACCATGCCCATATAAGGTAAAAACCCTTCAAAATCTTCTTCGCCAGAACAAGTGGGCGGATTGTCATGAAACTTTGTATGTACATGTAGCATTGGGGACTAGGGCCCCATCATATTTTGTTCAAATGATGCTCCTCAGATATGAGGATCCACACATAGGTGGATTAACTCTCTGGGCACTCATAACAAGTTGTACTGGATGGCCAAGCGTCTGATCTAGTCCCTGTTTTATCTGGAAGCCCCCAAGGTTCGGTCCTTGGACCAGTCCTCTTCTCGGTATTCATCAATGATCTCCCAGATAATATCAGGTTGTTGGTCTGTCTGTTTGCTGATGATTGTATCCTGTATAGGAACATATATTCTCCTTCTGACCGTCTTATTTTACAAGATGACTTGGATCAACTTGCACAGTGGAAGGTCGATTGGCAGTTGAAGTTCAATGTGACCAAATGTCATTCAATGAGGGTGTCACAACATCCTCTGGACAAGCAAATTAAGTTTCACTATACACTTCACCAGCAAATTTTGGCGCATGTTCAATCTGCCAAATATGTTGGTTTAACCATCACTTGAGGATCTTGATTGGGGTCAACATATCTCAGAGATAACATCTAAATCAACTAGGACTTTAGGATTCCTTCTGGACGTAATTTGGCCTTTGCAACTAGGCAGACAAAGGATGTTGCATATAAAACATTGGTTCAGTGACGTCTGATCTGGGCTTGCACTGTTTGCCAGGGTACCCATTTCGGGGTTTCTGGTACCAAATGGGCTGGGCAGGTTGATTTGTTTTTGTTTTTTTATTTGAAGTTCAACATCCCCGTCAGCACTGTAAAGGTCATTTTCGAGACGTTGCTTCCAATTTTGTGCGACCATTACCCATCATTGAGATGATATGACATCTCAAGCCCTGCTGCCCAATGAAAGCAATAGGCTTATAAGCATGGACAGGCCGACTCGCACCGCATTGCCTGGGCAGGCTTAGATCCTCTAAGCGGTTCGACAAAAAAAAAAAAACAGATTTCCTAATTGTCAGATCAAAAGATTTAGAACTAGACTGTGAGTAGTATAGGATTTGGGCGAGTTTAGCTCACCCCCTTAAAAAAAATTTTTTTGCTTCTTCAGACCACCCCCTAAATTTTTTTTTTTTTAGCTTCTTCCAGACCACCCTAAAAAAATTTTAGCTTCTTCAGACCACCCCCTAAAAAATTTTTTTACCTCCTCCCGAAAAACACCCACTATAGGGGACCCCTCGAAATAATTTAAAACATCCCGTGGACTCCGGCATGGGGCGGGGAATTCTACCTAAAAAAGTTACACATAGTGTATCATTATGATTATGAGTGTTATTTTAAAAAATCAAATCAAAATTTAGCAAAAGCCGCATCTGTTACAGCACTTTTTAACCACCCGGCACTGGGCAGAATTCTTTACACACGCACCCCAGCACCGGGTAGTGGCTGCCAGCCCCCTTTCTTAAGAACTCCTGCCTGTAGGCTCACGACAAGCGCTCCGCCCCAGGGTCACCTTTAACCCCATATTCCCAGCCTAGCTGAAACGAACAGCTAGACCAGTCTGAGGTAAGGTGAGCACAATGCATTGTGAATGGCGACTTCAACGGGGAGAATTCTATTTGTGCGCGCGCAACCCATCAAAGTCACCCTTCACAAATGCATGGCATCGAGCAAGCCATTTACCCTTAAACAGACAGGTGAACGTCATACTCAGAGACCAGACAAACAATGCTCTAACAGACACAACCGAATATTGAATGTGCGTCTCTTATATATATACATAACACTTATGAAAATCACTAAAAAATGGGTTTAAAATTTGCATATTTTAAACAAATGTATCTTTTTATTGTTAAAATGTGTACTTTTTGTTTCACTATCTAAATTGCCAAGAAAACAAAAACTCACCATAAAACTTCCTTCTAAAATAAATATCCTTGAATATAAATGTTTTAACACCATAATAAAACGAGGAAGTGAAAATATGGAAGTGAAAAGAAAATAAATGCGTACTTGTTCTAAAATATATATAGAACGAGCATGATAAATACCGGTCCAATTACCGGTAATTACAAGTTTTAGCTTTTATCGACATGCACTACCGCCATTCTCTATTCAGAATGATTTCAACAGATTTCAATAGCCATACTGTTAACTATTGATAAAGGTATCTTTTAGCATTTATGAATAGGGAAGACCCTGACCAGACTGCGCACCCTTACAGTCCGATCAGTCTTGCCAGAAAGGTCTGAAAGTCGTTACGGATATAATCAAAGTACAGAAAGGCCTGAAAGTCGTTATGGATATAATCAAAGTACAGAAAGGCCTGAAAGTCGTTACGGATATAATCAAAGTACAGAAAGGCCTGAAAGTCGTTACGGATATAATCAAAGTACAGAAAGGCCTGAAAGTCGTTACGGGAATAATCAAAGCACCGAAAGGACTGTGAATCACCGTAATGCGTAGCTTTTAACAGTCAGTAAAAGAAATTTGCAAAGAATTAGAATGTAAAAATCTGCATATTTGTATTGATTTAGTTTATGCTCCTATAAATAGGTGGTGGATCATTAATTATTATAACTTTATTAAATAAAATCAAGCATTTCCTATTATTTTTTTTTTACCTCGGCTAAAGCCTGGGCCTTTCCTTCCTCAATAAGTTTTTTTCTTTCCATCTCACTTAATCCTGTTTGTTTTGAGTGTATGCAATCTTTCAGTTTATTATATTTATCTAATTCATCTAAAATCAATTTAAATTCATTTTCTGAAATCTGCCCATCTGTCAAAGCCTTAGAAATCAAATCCTTTATACTATTCAATTTACTATCAGCAATAGTTTTAATCTCATAATGTTTTTTTGTTTTTGTATGTAATTTACGTCTCACTAACTTAACACAAACACCCACAGATCCACACACAACAGCAGCAATTTCCAACGGTAACATAATTGGAACAGCTAAACCAACACCGGCCATAATAACACTTGAAGAAATTAACGCAGTATCAACACAATCAGTAATATTAATTCCACGTTTATACTTTTTGTATAATGCCTTTCTTACATCCCTCTCTTTTATTAATTGTTTTTCTATTTCTTATATCTTCTGTAATCTATAATTTTGTCCGTCTTCATAAGGTAAATCTGGATATAAATTCGGCGCTGTGGGTTGCTTCATTTTTATAGTTATTTTTTTAATTCAATTAATAACGAGACAACAGTATTAGTCGCAGTTTTATTATTATGCCCGCTCATAAAGGTAATAACACTTCCAGCTTTAACTAAACAAGGGGTGGTAAAATTATAATGTGTGCCTATTGTTCCACTATTTAAAACGAATCCGCTGCACCCTTCCAAATGTTCCCCATTCACCAACACGCCAACTATCACCCCATCAAGCGACGATACACTCGACAGGCTAATACTTTTAATATAACCATCCTTCATCATAACATAACCAGCAGTTCGCTCTCCACCTCCATCCCCAAATGAAAATATTTTACCCACAGTTAGTGGGCCTTTTGATTCGGCAGTTATTGTAATGTATTCACTTGTACAAATGTTTTGTAAACTATTATTTAATTTTGTTATTCTTCCTTGTAAATCACCGAGACGCGAAACTAAACTATTATCTAAATCACCAACACGTAAATCTAAATTATTACTATGATCTGTTATTTTTTATGTAAATCTCCGACACGTGAAGTTAAATCTATATTATTATTTATTATTTTTCTATTTAAATTATCTGTTATTTTTGTAAATAAATTATTATTATCTGTTATTTTTCTATGCAAATCATCAACACATAAAGCCAGATTATTCCCATACTTTTTAGTGCCAAATATACTCATTTTTTATATTTATTTT